>ML994656.1:0-434190 GCA_010093925.1 Zopfia rhizophila CBS 207.26 | reverse complement strand
GCTTTCTACGCTTCTTCTTATTAATAAGTGTCTTTTTCAAGCCCTGATTCTGCATTTTAAGAAGCATGTTTTCGACCGTCAAAGCGTGAATCGTGTTGTTAAGCTGTTTAGCCTTTTTATCGCAAACGTTGTTGATAACCTAGTGTAATAGCTTCTCAATGCGGCGCCAATCTTCAGTCTTAAGTATAGAGTTAGTAGATAAGCTTAATAAAGGCCTTGAAGTATTTAAATCACTAAACTTTTTAATAACACGCATTGGATTGAAAGGATGTAAACTAGTGTTTTTGAAGCTAGAGAGAATATTTTTCTTAGTAAAAGCGCGCTTGTACGCCACCTAGAAGAAGCAGAAGAAGTCTCTTTTAGTTATACTAGAGAATCCCTAACACTCGTCCATAAACACTTCAAGTTCTACCGTGTAAGCTGTTGAGAGAGGTTTAAAAAGACAAATATCCAAAGGCTGTAGCGTATGTGTCGAATGAGGTAGGTATATTACTAGTAGAATCTTGTTTTTATCGCAGTATTCGATAAATCGCATATTTACGTGAGATCTATGGCTGTTAAGGATAAGGAGCCTGTACTGCCTTCGCGCCTTCTCTTTAGTCTCCTGATTAAATACCTAGGTAAGCCATGCATAGCCTATATCCTCATTAGTCCACCTACTAGGAGATGAAGTGAAGTAACACTTATGAAGCGAAGGATCAAAATCCTGTAACTAAGTGTCTTGTACGTTCCTAGAGACAGCCTGATATATAAGGCTTGGCGTAAGAGAGGTCCCGTCAGCGCATATACATGCAATATGTGTAATCTACTCGCGATTGCCGTCCTGGATTATCTTTTTTACCCCCCCTTCCTCATACCGCCGTTTTGAGAAGATTCTTTTCATTCTAGTAAGCACCCCAATGAGGAAGCCTTTCTCATCCATATTGTACATAAGCCATAGATCCACATTGTACTGAGCAATCTTCCTCTCCAACAGATCGAAATATAAGGTGTATTTAAACGCTGAATTAGCCCTCTTACGTTCCTTGTCCATCCCATCAGTCCACTTTAAGAAAATCGAGTAATCGTGTCTCTTTAAAAAGCGCCCAGGCCAGTGTTTTCCTACCGGATGTCCACATATTTCCTTTGCGAAATTTTGCAACATATGGTGTGTAGGAGGTAGCCCTCGTTTGCAGAGATCGTCGATATATTATAGAAGCGATTTCTCTTGCTGATCGTTGAGATGTCGCTGGTTTTCGTGCTTTTCTTCACGAGAGCGTTGCACACCGCGAAAACGTTTCGAGAGCGTTGATCGGTCGCAGCCATATTTGTTCGCTGTCGCAGTAAAATTAACTTTTTCTCCAGGTTCCAAGGATTTTAATTCATCCAGCGCGAGCTCGAGAGGGCTCATTTTAGTGAAGATAGGATTATGTCAAAAATTTGGTGTTGGTAGCGATTTCGCTTAAAAATCGTGCGTCACGTGGGAGCGGGCGTTACGCGGTAAAACCCGGTAACCAACCCTCGGCTCGCTAAATAATGGACATCTCCACGAAGTAAGAAAACGTTCGCGACATTCCTCCCCTAACCTTTCAAGTCCGATTCGAGATCAACTTTTGCAGACCGTTCGTTAGAATATTCTACCAAACCAAGCCTTCAAATTCCTTACCATTCATGATGGTTGAGAGACATACGAAAGCTACCCAGCTTGTGTTGGTCCTGCACACCGCCGTGGATTACGTGTATGCGCAGGGCGTCGGTATCGGTCTAGTACAGAGAGCCGAATGCGCAACGACAGGTATAATCAAGAACAATATAATCCAGACTAAAGAGCGCAAATACAGCATCAAGCGCGAGAACTTTGCGGTTGAGAATGTCAAGACACCCAAAAGAGCTCTGATGCTCGCCCTATTGCATGCACTGGGTTTGGCTTGCGGTACGATCAAGGGATGTTGTCCGAAAACCGTCCAGCTGCAAAAAGTCACGATCCTTTCTAGCTCACCGACGATCGTCCAAATTGTCAATCATCACATTAAGCACGCCCCCAAGAGTCTTGAAGACGTGGCAAGCACTAATGACCGCTCAATGATTAAGCGAGTCGTCGCAGGAGTCCGGAGGCTATCACACTATGGCCTCGAAGTTTCAATAGCTGTCTTTGATAGAGGGGATGAGAGAGGGGGAACGGCAAGGACAATAGCAAGGCAAAGGGGCCGTAAGGCATGTCGAAGCCGTCGTCAGCTGCGGCTCGTGCAAGATGATACATCAACAGAAGCGCAGCTGCTGTAGGAAACGAAGCAGCTCCGGAAGGGACTCTGGAACTTCCTATTCTAATGAAAACGCCCTCCGGGGGCACAAAGCACGAAGAACCGGGCAAGAACAATGAGTGAGGTGAAAATTGTTACTCCGTTGTATTGCAAACCTCGAATACCCCCTCGCTAGCTTATCTCAAGTCCAGAGCCACAGACCATGCAATGAGTACACACCACCTGACGCATTAAAACGCAATGAAACCAGAATTCCACCGTCCTCGTCGTTTCCACCCACACTTGGTATGAGTCGAACATAGAAGAAGACGGGCATGTCGCCTTGGGGAAGCTAGCTCAACAGGACGGCTAAGTCGAGGATCATATCGGTACGAAGCTCGAGGTCTCGCGACTAGTTGGAAGCTGCCGATGTCTCGGACAAGGTGCACTCGGTATAGGGTTCGAACAATCTGCTAGACACAAATTTCCTTTTGTCAGTCGTCACTGAGTGAGTGCGGATAAGGAACTGCGCGAAGCAGAAAAAAAACCCGACCAAACCAATCCCCTTCCAGACCAGGCTGTTAGGGACTCGAACCCTTGCACGATAGGGCGTCCCCAAATCGCTGCACCTGCTACTCGCCATCGCTTACAAGGTACACTCGCCAGGAGGCAGGATGGTCTCACCTTGCCACAACCGTTGTTCCATACCGCTGTGCAGGACAACAATCGTTGCGATCAGTAGCTGTGCGTTGTTGCACTCATTGTGCTCAGTCGAAGGACTAATAGTAGAAAGGACAAAAGCTCTGAGAATGTCGAGAATATCGAGGCCGTCGAAGTATCGAAGAATGTGAAGGTGTTGAATTTTTAAGGCAAAGGAGGTGATGAAGAACAGATATGAAACCAGTGAAGAAGTTGAGGAGAGTGTGTATGAAAAGGGGATGGAGAAACGGGAGAGAGGGAGCGCTATTTATCAGCAGCACGACAACAGTGCAAAGGGGGGAAGGAGGACTCTTTGGGTCAGCAACACAACAACAGTGTTAATGGGGGAAGAGGGCTCCTCGGGTCAGCTCGAGAAGGAATGATGGCGGTTCTTAGAAGGAACGGCTATCTTAAGTTTGCACACTCGTCTTTACAGGAAGGGAAGAGACTGAAAGTACGATCACAAATTGCCCGACCATCTGCTGCAGGTTTCAAAATATTGAATTTGAATCTAATAGTTACCACAATCCTATACTGCTTGTAGATGTGAAGTAAATACGCCATGCATCGGTCTTGATTGACAAGTAGATGCTGATGGACGTCTACCATTTTCACCGTTCTTCAAAATGTGGCAACAAACACCTCAAATTTCCGAGGTGTTTGATTCGGGATCGATCAGGACTATATTGACGTAACTAGCGGAATCGTCCTCGGTGTAAAAGGCACTGACTGCCGGTCGCCGGCATGACTTCGACATCACGTGACTCTGATTTCTTGGCACAGCGAGACTTCGCCTGCAGGAGGGCAAAGCTCGCTTGTATTCTTATAGCACGACGATTATTTCTCTATACGTCCACGTTGACAGATCCCCCGTCACATATCTCTTGCTTCCACATGGCGTATCAAGCTCCGCTCGAACCAAAAGACAAATCTGACTCAAAATGGCTCCGCGATGCCGGATATTCAGGCGACATCCGACAATTCATGATATCCTACGGCCTGAAGTTCCCGGATGAAATTGATGAAGCTAAGAAACTTATTGATGAGTTTCGGAAGGAATAATAAAAGGAATGGGAGGCTGCTAAGGCTAATACCAGTAGTGAAATCTTTCTGATAGTTCTTATAGGCTCAATTGCTAAGGAGAATGTGTTAGAGAAGCAAAGGACCGACCCAAAACTTATCGAAGCAGCGATGTTATGGCATAAAAAACTTGCACACGCCAGTTATCATGCCGTGAAGCGGGCCCCACAGGCTACTACCGGCATGGACGTCGACTTTTCTGACTTAAATATCGAGGATATGCCCGCTTGTTCAACTTGTTCGATGGTGGGACTCAATCCGTTCGAGGAGGACGAATAAATTGTGGTGGTCCCAGGCCTGTAACATCGTCCCTGATAGTGATTGCAATGACCAGACTTGCTAACAATCAATTATAATTGATCAATTGATTGGCAATTGATTGATTCGATCCAATCAATCAATCCAATTGCCGACCTGGATTTTTTCCAGTCAATTCAATTAGAGAGCTGTAAATTGATTGATTGATTGATTAATTGATTAGTTACATGAGGCTGCAAAAGTAGGTGTAGATGCCTTATACGGGCAATTTTTTAGTGTTGCAGAGAGGTTGCCCCTGAGGGGGCCTTCCTAATTAGGTATAGTAGAATCAGATTAGGAGCTTCTTATACCTGAATTTTCTTTAACTACTTAAAACACCAACACTCGCGCACTTAAGCACGACCTAAATAAATATTCACACAGTCTAAGAAGCCTACCAAATTCTCTAAACGGAAGCGTAAAAGCTTAGTTTATATATCTAAGTTATAGATCTTTAAACAGGAGCTACGTGATGTCGTAAGCTAGTAGAAACTAAACGTGTTTTTAGAATCTATTAATACTGCCCTATCCTTAAACGCCGTACCATACAAGCAATCTAATAATAATTTTAATAAGAAATTTAAGAATAACTTTAATAGGATAGATTGAATGTGTTTGCTAGAGTTTATAAAGTCTCTACACACTTAAAAGCATAAAAAGAGCTAGATCTATTAATATAGATATTAGATATATTTATATAGTAACCTAAATTGTATTTACTTTATATATAGATACTATTATTAACGTAAGGTAATTAACGCTAGTAGGTAAAGTAAATATAATATTATTTACTTTACTTTAACTACTCCAGCTCACCTATAGGGTAATTAATATAGCTATAATTATACTTTATTTAGGATACTAAAAACTTGTCTTAAAGTTAGCTAGAAAATACTAGTAGGTTTTACTATAAATAGAATTAAAATCCTATAAGATATAAATAATACTTTTAGTAACTTTAATATATAAAGCTTTAGGCTAGCTACTATAAGCTAGTTACTTAAAAATAATTACCTTTTATATAAGCTTAAAACTTTGGTTTTTAAAGTCTTAATAGAAGTAGCTAATCTTAAGGTCTCTAATACCCTCTAAAAGAATTACTAGAGCGTTATTTAATATATTCTATAGTTATTTAACTATCTTCTCTTAAAAGTACATAAAGAACTAGATTAGTCTCTTATAAAAATCTATATTTCCTTTAATAAATAGATAGTTAAGAATAGTAAGAAAATTTTCTATAGTGTAATAGCTTACTATATTAATATAAATAGCTAAATTAAAAATCTATTTATTATACTACTTTAACTTTTTGGCTTATATAGTGGAGAGAGGATTACTAAGGTAGTATACTAGATTTTTAAAAAATTTAGTATTTCTTTTACTAAGCTTAGTTACTTCGTACTTAATAATATTAGTTTAAATAATATAGTAGTTAAATTAATTATTAATAAATATAGCTTTAATCTTAAGCGCTGACGTCTCTGCTGTAGTTTCTATATTATTAATCTTATTAACTAAATAATTATCTTTAAAGTTAATAAAGACTCTTTTAATAATAAGTAAATATAAAAAAAGGTAAAGGAATAGTTCTTATAAGAATAATAGAAATAAAAATCTCTTAAAATATTTATTAATATTCTTAATTATATTTATACGCCTTTATAATATAATCTTATCTAAAGTTTTTAAAAGACTAAAATAGTTTTACCTAATAGCTAGTAAGTTTTTACACTAAAGAAAGTTATTAAGCTAGTTATTACTAGATAGAATTTTTTTTATATTATTTTTAAGAAAGCTATTAAAATACCAGAGGCTCTTAACGCCTATATATAGTATTATATTAAAAGAACTTAAACTAATAAGGTCTATTAGTAAGTGAGAGGATTAAAGCTTTATAATATACTTTATTAAATAAAATCTAACAGCCTTATCTTTTAGGACTGAGTGGTTATTATCTAGTATATTTAAGTACTTAAGCCTTTTAAAGAGACTACTTTAAGGCTTAAAGGCAGAGAAGCTTCTAGCTAGTTTAGTATAATCTATAAGGTTATTCTAACTTTTAAAGTAATTCTAAAGGCCTATGAGAATCTATCTAAGTAGTACGGCTCTGTTGATTTTAATAAGACAAATATCATAAAGAATTATCTAGTAATTAATATTTAAGCAGAATAAAACAAGCTTTAGAAATACTATAAGAAACTTAATAATTCGCCTGTATACTATGCTGTAACTATTCTCTATTTATACTATAAGTTCTATTATAACAACTCCTAGAGGAAGCACCTAGAGTAGATTAAGAGTTCAGATACTTAGTTCTAGAAGCTTTAGAGTAAGTATAAAGGCGAGCTAGGCAAGTCATTAACACTAATCTAAAAGAAGGCTAAGATTACTTTAAATCTCTAAGAGCAGATTAATTAGTACGCTAATTCTACTCTTCTTAACTCTAGTAAGGAGCAGAGCAATGAATTTACGCGCTGGAAGGAGGAGCTAAATCTACCCTAAGACTACCCATTTTCTATTAGTCCTATCTCCTACTGGATTGCCTATTACTATAAGTATCCAAAGCTCTCCCAGCTCGCTCTAGACGTCTTATCAATCCCTGCCTCAAGCTGTGAATGTGAGAGGCAGTTCTCTGAGATTAGCGACCTTCTAGAGCCTCGTCGGGCAAAGCTCTCTCCACAATTACTATCAGCCATCCAGTATGTAAGATGTTAGCTAGAGGCAGGATTCAAGCGCCCAACGGAGCTCTATAACGCCCCAGAACTCTCTCTAGAGACTATCAAGCAAGTCTACAAGCTCTGTGAATGGGATTCGGACGAATAGGCAAATTTCCTAATCGGGTAACCTCTAAGATGTACTCCACAATAGATCTAATCAATCAATCAATCAATTTCCAATTCAATTGGGCCTATTTTTTCGAATCAATCAATCAATCCAATTGACGACCCCATTTTTGATCAATCAATTCAATTGGCGCCGCGATAATTGATTGAATTGATTGTTAGCAACTCTGGCAATGACATGCCAAGTCCTGCTTGCTTGTTTGGAAAATTAAACAGCTTGGTGATATGCCTTTCTTCTCGCCTCATCTAACTTTA
Organism: Zopfia rhizophila CBS 207.26; assembly: GCA_010093925.1. Lineage (NCBI taxonomy): Eukaryota > Fungi > Ascomycota > Dothideomycetes > Zopfiaceae > Zopfia > Zopfia rhizophila. The sequence goes on along the minus strand of ML994656.1, from coordinate 426,797 downwards.
CCTCTACTTCTCTTCAGCTTTGCGCAAGCAAATCGAGGCCCCAGAATCTACATCTGTTTAAACCGTCTGAGTCTGTGGGTATAGCCCTTCTGAGCTCCAAGAGCTCGACTAAGATCCTTATGAGATGATTGCTCAGCTTACCCTCCGCCACCAGCACTCGCCCGTTGCTCATCTAGCACTCACCACTGCTCACCCAGCTCTGCTCATCTAGTGCTCTCCACCGAGACTTCTCTCTGGCTGGCAAGTACAGTACGTTGCAAAACCGGCTTCAACCTTTTACACGCTCAAAGATTCTTTCGAACCCTTGTCGAGCAAGGAAGTTCTGGCTATGTTTTAGCCAATCATACATACCAACTAATTTGGCTAAGTGGTCCGCTATTTTGCGTACGGGCAGAGTGACGTAAAACGTCAATTCAGGGCTTGGCAGCGGCTTGTCATCGTAATTTAATACGACAAAATTCTATCTGACTCTTCCCAACAAAGCAAGCATGGAGCCACGTCTTTTTCAAGCTGGGTCAACTGATACTCATGTGCTCAGCCTGCCATTCGGTCAACGCCGCATTAGAAGACAAAAAGTCTGGGTGAGTAACGCCTAGGATAGGTTTCCGTCACTGTACACAATCGTCCATTAATTGCACAGCTTCTGCATCTCGATCTTGTGTTTTCCACGTGAAAGCAAGATTGTTCATACCGGTCAGCGTATTTAGATGGTCCGCTCCGAGTTTCTTCTTTGAGAGTCTCCATCACTTGTACAGACAGCTCTTCCACCTCCTCCCATCAGCCTTGATTCCTGTACGTGGACGCCAAGTTGGCCATCGTGGTCAGTGTATCTGGACAGTCTGCGCCAAGCGTCTTGATTTCTATGGCTAACACTTGAGTAGACGACCCCTCGGCCTCATTCCTTTCTTCCGTCACTATACAGACACGTTCCATAACTCCACATTAGAGCCAGTCTTTTTTCCCCATCTTTGTTAACCTGATCAGATTCCAGTACATAACGCACATGAGGTAGGTATATGCTCCAGACGCTCCTGTTCCTATGATCATCGTCTGGAAACACTTCCTCTAGTCGCGCGATTGCTCTCTCTGTCGACTGAGCAAGCAATCCCTCTTTTCGAAACCAGTTCCGTGTCGCTAAATGCACTAGCCGATGCAAGAGTATGAGGCAAATAATATGAAACCGGACACTGTGGTCGACCTAGAATGATAGAAGCACGACATTGGGATTTCTTTCACATGATTCGCAAGTAGTACCTATGAAACTTACAAAATAGATATTCGTTGACGTTGTTGTTCTCCTCGCTCGACCTTGTCGAACACATCGGCAAGAGGATGGGAACTAGACTCGATGAGTTCTCTCAGCACCGCTGGATATATAATACGATAATGATCCTGTGCCAGTGGGGAAAGAAAAAGTGGTACCACGGAGCCATAGATAACCCAAAGTTGGTGATGTTGTTCAAGTGGATGCTTTGTAAATGGAATGAATGACCGATTGTCTCTTTTGAACATATAGCCTTTCGATGTTATTATGGCATTCTGAGAATGATAAACAATAAGTCCGGAGTCGATATGAACCCCCCAGACCTGCAAGGCGATATTCAAGCCAAGGTTTATCGGCTCTGCAAGTTCGTAGAACTTTGCATCTGCTCTTGCCTCTGGCAAGTGAGAAAAGTCGCCTATCGGTAAGTGAACCTCTCTAGCTGTAATCCTCCAGTCAACCACCCATGAGCATGAATGAGCATGGAATTTCTGCCGGGTCCATAGATAGAGCAGAACTTCGAGGTTGTCCTCACAGGAAGTGATTCTCCTCGTCATGTCGCGAAGTACTTGCCAAAGAGGCTTCCGATAGTCTGCTTCGATTCTGTACTTTGCATCCACGAGTCCTAGAAAGGCGTAGATTTTGTCTCTCTCATAGGAGGCTTCGAAGAAAGAGCTTCGATGGAGAAGATTTAAGATATTGATCGTCTCTTTCTCCGATAGCCATCTCTTTTGCTGTAGGAGTATGAAGACATAATCGGTTCGGACATTTTCCTTCCGAGTAACGAGAAATTCAAGCCAAGGCTCGAGGATATGCCGTGGTGTACAGTTGGAGGAGCGTAATCTGCGGACAAAATTCTTATAGAGCTCCATTTGGATCGCTAAGTAGACTTTATATGTATGGGAATAGAGATCCTGGCAGGTCGCGAATTGCTTTCCGTAAGGAAAATAAGCTGTGGGTGAAAGGCAAAACTCTTGAAGTACCCAGGCTCTTTTCCACCATGGCCTTTCCAACATATCAAAGAATGCTAGACATGAACGGCCACATTCATCAGCTGTATCTTTCAGAACTTCCCTGATATGTTTGAAAGCCGATTCTGGACCTTCCAGGAATCTGACCTCCGAAGTGTGGACATCTTGAATCCTCCCTGCCCATTCGATGCATTCTGATTTGACTTCTTCCGTGGCAAGACTTATCAGACTCTGTTTTGCTGATCCATATATTTCGCTCATGAGGCCCACTTGATGACAACGATCGTCCAAATTTGGTTGTTCAATGCATATCTGATCTACCCAGAGAAGAAATCCTTCGGTTGGGCAGTTCTGTTTCCAAAAGTGGCAGCAATAGAGTAGTGCGACATGTAAATGGGTGAAGACATTGCACTCAGTTCTATTTACCAGGATTCGCTTCGTGTTCTGTGGACTTCCTGCGCAATAAGACAGAGTAGAGTATGTTCCTTGAACCTCGTTCAACGGGATATTTTGGAGCAGCTCGCCCATGATACCATCTTCGGGGCGTGCTATGCTAGCGGGCAGAATCCTGAGAAGTCGAATCTCCTTGCCATCTTTTTTCAGAGGGCTGTACTGCAGATTTGAATAGTATAGGTCATTCTTAGGGGCACAGAAAATGTCTTTTGTGATGTCCACTTCAGCTCTTAGGAACTTGATATCCAGTCTTATAGCATGAGCATTGTTAAAACAGGTCGGAACTTGGTGCAATTTCTCCAATAAAATGAGCTTTTTCATTTGCATAGAATTCAATGAGACTGAAAGGAGGACGGGAAAGTTGCCTAAACGATGAAAGGTGAGATAATTTTGATGACAAGCAGCAGCGTTGTATTGGTTGAGGATGTTGTCTAAGGTATGGGGCGTTTCAGCCCGCAAATTTACATGAAGCGCAAGCTAGATTACTAATACAGTTGTTGCCTGAGGCTCACTGAGACGATGCGGCAGTTGGGCAGCAAATTGGCGGAGACGCGAAGAGGCGGTACAGTACTATGAATTACAGTCTTTTCCCACCTAACCCACAGGCCTACCTAATAAACACCAAAATTTTATGTATTTTAAACCACAATAATACAACAACACAACTAGCCATATTTAGGAAATTTTAATAGATTATTATTTTATATATAAAGAATGTGTTACAATTTTTTAAAAAATTATTAAATATTTAATAATATATATTATATAAATAAATATAAAAACTTGAAAATATAAAATTTATGAATTTACAAAATATTATAATAAATTTATATATTATAAATATAAAAAAGTAACTTATTTATAAAACTTTACTTAATACTTTATTATTCAAATTAAATATAGTATTATAGTTTTTAAATTTAAAATATTATTTTAAATTTTAATATATTTTTTATATAGTAATTATAACAACTTATTATATACTTTAGTAATATAAAACATTTTTATTAGTACTAAGTTTTATTACTTAATATTAAAAGTAAAATAATATTCTACTAAAATTATCTATAAAAGCTTAAATAATTTTTCTTTTTTTTAATTTTTTTATACTAAAGTAGCTTTAATATAGTATTTTATTACTTATAACTATTTATAATTATTTATAAGTTTATACTAGTTATAACAGTAATTATATAAAAAATAAAATTTTAGATATTAATAGTATAAAAGTTTTAAAAACTATTATTAAGTATTATAAATTAGAATTTATTTTAAAAAAAGTATATAATAAACTTATATATTAAGTAAAAGAAAACTATAGTTAGTAAAATAAATTTTATTATAATAAATTTTTTTTACTAAATTTATAATATATTTTATAAAAAACTAGTTTACTTAAGTAACTAGCTTATTTTAATACTAAAATTAAACTTTAATAGTAAAATACTTAATAATACTATAATAAATTTACTTTAACTTTAATATATACTTTTTATAACTTTTTTTATTATGTTTTAGCTTGCTATAAAAGTTATAATACTTTTTTACTAGTAAACTACTTTTTATAATATTTTTATAAAAGACTTATTAGTTTTTTTATACTATTATTATTAATAGAAATTATTATGCTTTTTACTTTACTTATAGTAATTATTTCTTTAACTTATATATTCCTTTTTTATAACTTCTATATTTTATTAACTTTTTATTTATTATATAAAAAGCTATAAACTTTTTATATATTAGAATTATTTTATGTACAATTTTTTTAGCACTTTTTTACAGCTAATTAATTAATTAAAATTATAAAAATAAGTAAGAAATTTTAGTACTAACTATTTTCATAAGTGAGTGGGCACTTTAAGCGAGTGGGCACTTTAAAAACTCACTAAAAATTCAAGAATTCGCACCTCAATATCTCAACAACCACATTATAATAAATTCTAAAAATTTAATAGGCCATTTATAGTGCTTCTAAAAAGAGAGTATTAAACTCTTAAATGCTAGAAATTAGTAGTAAACTAGATATTTGAGAAAAGGTAAATATTTAACAATTTAGCGGCCAAAAACCTCCTATCTTAATAGCTATTAATTATTAGATCTTAAAAATTAAAAAACCTCTATTTCTAAGCACTATAAATAACCTATTAAATTTTTAGAATTTATTATAATGTGGTTGTTGAGATATTGAGGTGCGAATTCTTGAATTTTTAGTGAGTTTTTAAGGTGCCCACTCGCTTAAGGTGCCCACTCACTTATAAAAATAGTTATTAAATTTACTTATAAATTAATATAAATTAAAAGCTAATTTTGGTTATATTAATATATTCTATAACTAAGTAGGTTAAATAAGTAAGTAGATTACTTTAAAATTTACTAAAAAAATTAAGAATTTATACTTAAATATTTTAACAACTACTTAATAATAAATTCTAGAAATTTAATAAATAATTAATAGTACTTTAAAATAAAGGCTATTAAATTTTTAAAAACTAATAGTTAAATATTTTTAAAATATTTAAAAAATTAATTAATTTAAAGGCCAAAATAATACTATTTTAATAACTATTAAATATAAGTTTTTAAAAATTTAATAGTTTTTATTATAAAGTACCATTAATTACTTATTAAATTTCTAAAATTTATTATTAAGTAGTTATTAAAATATTTAAGTGTAAATTCTTAATTTTTTAGTAAGTTTTAAAGTAACCTACTTACTTATATAACTTACTTATAAAATATATTAATAGTTTTAGTATAAGTATATAAAAGTATATGTTAATTTAAAATAAAATAGTATTTAAATTAAATAAAATTAAGCTAGTATGTTAAAATTATTCTAAAATATTACTTTTTAAAAAGGCCTTTTTATAAACTACTATAAAAACTAAAAAAAACTATTTTTTAATAATATATTAAACGTACTAACATAAAAGCTTACTAATTTATATATTATTATTATAAATAATAATAAGTAAGAGCTTATTATAAGTAATAATTAAAATATAGTAAACAAACTAAAGAAAATTACTAGCTATTAGTAAAAAAGTATATATAAAAATATAATACTATTACGGACAGTAATAGTAAGGTAATTATACCTAAAGAATTAAGGGAACTAGCAATAACAGCTAATAAAGCTTTAGAATAGAAACATATGTTTAAGCTAGAAAGGAAGAATTGTAAGTATATATAAGACACTTTAGCATAAGCTAAAGTACAAGCTAAAAAGTAAGAATAGAAATATAGAATTATACTAGTAGATTAAGAGCAGTTATATACGTGACTAGGACAGAGTCTTAACAGATAAAATAAATAAGATAGATAAGAAACTTATTACTCTTATCTTTATTAGCAGTATTTAATATACAGCTAATAAGTATATAATATACGCACAAGGGATTTCCTATAAATATAAGACATAAAATAGCTTAGGGATATTTTGGATTCTTTATAGTTACTCTAAAATTAAGATCTTATCTCTAAGTTAAGACTTAACCTTAAGTGAAATAGTTTAATACTATTTTATTAAATCTATTATACACACCCCTTCTACCTCTGTGATAAAGACAAACTCTATTCTGTTAAACCTAAGGCTATCTATTCTAAATATAGAAAGAACTAAAAGCTTATTAAGTAATTAGTTAGGGCAGAGCTGCTAACGTGAAACATACTGTTTAATTAAAATAACTCATAACATTATAACTACCCTTTTAAAGTGTAGGAGAGGACGTTGGATTAATTCTAATAATAAATTTCTAATTATAGTCTATAATAACTTATTATAAGAATGAATAAGAACTTTACTTATTAAGTAATAGTAGCAGCGAAGAAGAAGTCATAGCAGGACTTTTATCTACTACTAGAAGTATATTAGAAGAAACTAAGAGTATATAGCAGGTTATCTAGGAATAAAAAGCAGCTATTATAGAGTTATACAATACTATAATTAGTATATAACAACAGGTAAAGGCAGTGAAGAATAAGAGGAGAGAAATTATAAAAATCTAATCACTCTTTAAATTCAATAGGAATTAGGATGATCTTAAAACGTTTATAGCCATAATAGACCTATACTATTAATTTAATCAAGCTTTATTTATAACTAACTAAGATCGGATTCTGGTAGCTGATATAAATATGATAGGTAAAGCCATAAAGTAGTTTAAGCCGCTTATAAAGAACTACTTAGTAAAAGAAAATCCTAATCTAGGATTAACAGGACTTATGAACTATAATAACGATATTAAAAGAACCTTCGAAAGTTATAAGAGCTTTAAGAAGGAATTAATTATAGTCTTTAGTAAAATTAATAAAGAAACAGAGGCAATCTAAAAGCTTTAATAACTTAAGTAATAAACATTAATAGCTAATTACATAGCAGAATTTAAGTAAATCCAATTACGACTTAATTAGGCAGATTAACTATTAATTATGATATACTACGTAGGACTAAAGAATAGAATTAAGAATAAAATTTTATAAGGAAAATGACTTAGTATACTTCTAGGAATTATTAAACAAGTAGTGATTATTAACAACTATTAGTACTAGAGAGAGCAAGAAAAGAAAAATAATACTAAACTAATAATCTATATACTATAAAGAAATAGAAAGAATACTCGAACCTATAATGCAATAGAAATCAATTATATATTAGTTAAGAATATATGAATTAACAAAAGAAAATAAGATAAATGTACTAGAGAATAAATAGACTAATATACGCATGCCTTAAATGCGGAAAAAAGAGACACTTTATTAAAGATTATAAATAATAGAAAGTAGATATTAAATAAGCTTATGTCTAGACTAAGACACTAATTAAAATTACTATAGTCTAAGTAGAACTAGTTAAGAACTAGATAACTAAAGAAACTATCACATAACAAATCTAGAAGAAGTAATATTAAATTTATAAAAACTATATATATCTTAGATAGGAATACGAAATACTATATTAGCAGGTTAAGAATTATTTAGTGGGATAAGCTAATAATATAATTACTATCATATAAAAAACTACTATTAGATAATATTAAGCTAGCTTTATAGAAAAAGCTAACTAATTCTATAAGATAATACAATAGAAGGGAGGACCCTTTAAAGCGGAAAATCAGAAATTTAGATAAAAACAAAATTAAGAGATAATAAAAGGTAAAAAGCTAATATCTATAATAATTAGACAGTAAGTAAGCTAGGGACACTACTAGATCTATAAATTAAAATACTATATAGGGAAATATTATGTCACTAAGTACTAGAAAGTTACTCTAGAAAATAGGATATATAAGTGCTAATAAGTATTACAGGCAGCTAGTAATAAGTAGTATAAAAAACTTAGTAAACAGAAACTAGCTATATAAATGAATAAGATTTATAAATAAGAATTAATACTATTTATAAGCTATATAACCTATTACTACCCTGTTAGATATCTAGAGTTAGGATGGGACTAGAATAGGAAATTAGAGAAAGAACTTACTTTACTAATACTATAAGTACAGGATGACGATGCCGCTGAGAGATTTATATAAAAAAAGTACTAGATATATAAAGAGAAAACGTATATAGGATAAGAATATAAATAGGCAGCTCATACTATATAAGTTAAAAAACTAATAATAAAATAAGTGCTAAAATAAATAGTATAGAAATAAGAACTTAACACGTAACAGGAACTAATCTACACGGATTCCAAAAAAGAACTTCAGGATTTAAAAACAGAAAAATATAAATAGTTAGACTGGGATAAGTGCTAACTAGGATACTAATATTACTAAACTAAATACTACTAAGATAAATAGTTAGCTACAGAATTACATGCTAAACTAATAACTAAAGAATGTTTCTTAAAATAAAAGTACCAAAATTATAAAGAAGAAGTAAGAAAAGAGTATGAGATATTACTATAAGAATAATATTAACTCTAATAATATTCTATTTATAGACTAAAAGAAGAAACACTAAGGAAATAACTACTACTTAGAAGTTAATAACTAATAAAAAACTAGAAGGCTAGTAAGTAACAACTATGCTGCTAGAGAGTTAATTTAAGATCAAAATACAGAAATTAGCACTTAACTATACACGACTTAAATAAAAACATAAAAATAAGCTATATATAGACGTATATATTAATAGCTTTTAAACACAAGCATTTATAAACAGCAGGGCTAGTAAAACACTTATATTAAATAAGTAGATATAGAGATATTATATCTTAACTAGAGTTTTAAAGAAACCTATAAGAGTAGTACGCGTAGACGATAGTCTAATAATATTTAGAAAAAATCTAATTAATCTCGAAATAGAGAATATAACTATTAAAATAGTAGGTTATATAAATAACTGCTGTATTAAGATTATAAATCTAGGTAGCAAGAATCTTATATTAGAATAGAACTAGCTAGTATAATAGAATCTACTAATTAACTAGAGAATAAAGTCTGTAGGAATTAGGAAAAACTATTATAGATAAATAAAGACTATAATATAGATAAAGAAAGTAGCTTTTTATAATGCCACGTTTATTATACCAGACGAATACCAAAAGGAATTCAGAAAATAGTTTACAGAAAAACAAGAAAACTAAATACCAGAATATAAGAATTAGGACTGTAAGATTATACTTAAGAAAAAAGAGAAACTAAAACCAGCACTATTATATTAAATATCTATTAAATAATAAGAGAAGTTACGACGATACCTGAATAATAATATTAGAAAAGAATATCTATAAGAAAGTAAAAGTAAGGTTACGTCACTAGTATTATTTATACTAAAGAAAAATAGAAAACTATAACTCTATATAGACTACTGATAATTGAATAAAGTAATAATTAAGAATTACTATCTAATACCCTTAATATCAGAACTTATGTATAAACTCAGAGGGGCTAAATAGTTTAGTCTGTTTAATATTAAAAATAGATATTATTAAATATAAATAGTAAGCGGGCATGAGTGGCTGACAGCTTTTAAAATAAGCTATAAATTATATAAGTATATAGTTATACCTATAGAACTTACTAACGCACTAGTAATATTCTAAGCTATTATTAATTACGTTCTGAGGGAATATCTAGATGTTTTTGTACTAGTATATTTTAATAATATCTTAGTATATATAAACGGGACACTAGAAGAATATATTAAGTATACTAAAAAAATATTACGGAAGCTTAAGGAACATAACTTATATATATAAACAGGGAAATATATATTCCATAAGAAGGAAGTCAAGTTTCTAGAATATATTATATCTAGAAATAGGATAGTAGTTAACCTAGATAAAGCTAAGAATATTCTATTATAGCTAACACTAATAACTATAAAAGAAGTTTATTTTTTCCTTAGATTTACAGAATTCTGTAGATAATTTATTAAGAATTATTTAAAAATCACAGCACCCTTAACGGAATTACTAAAAAAGAATTAGTAATTTAAGTGGGAAGCTAAGGAAAATAAAGCTTTTATAAACCTAAAGAAAATATTCCAGGAACCACTAATATTAAAGATATTTAACTTAAGACTTTAAGTAGAGATATATATAGACGTATTAAACAGAGCTACAGGAGCTATTCTCTTATAAACATAAGATAATAAATAGAAATACTTAGTAGACTTTTTATCTCATAAACTTATAACTATTAAGTTAAACTATGATATTCATGATAAGAAACTATTAACAATAGTTCAAGCATTTAAAAAATAGAAACATTATTTGGAAGGAGTTAAGTATTAGGTTATTATATATTTAAATTATAAGAATCTAATAATATTTATAACAATAAAGAAGTTAAATTAATGACAAGTTAGATAGTAGGAATTACTATTAACTTTCGATTTCTAAATACTTTATAAATTTGGAAAAGAGAATACAGCGGCTGACACACTTAGTTAATAAGCAGACTATATAAGAAATATACTAGAGATACATAATATAATACTTAAGTAAAAATAAGACAGATCCCTAAGAAGCTCATAAATAGATATTAAATTAATAGTTATTATCAAAAACACTTAGAAAAAGCGAATAAGGGAATTTAATAATAGATAACTACTTTAGAATCTAGACTAAGAAATAATTTATGTACCAGACGAATTATAAATAGAGCTAATTAAAAACCAACATTCAGCTAAAATGTATAAATATTAAGGAGTTAAGAAGACTATAGAACGGATTAACAAACACTTCTAAATTCCAGGAATTTAAAGTAAGGTTAGGAATATTCTTTTAGAATACATTAAGTATAAAAAGAATAAAGTATTAAGACATAAAGAGTATAAACTTATGTAACTAATACCTTTACTAAATAAACTATAGAAATCAGTCATGATAGACTTTATTATGGAAATACTAATAATTACTATCTTAATAGGTTAATAGTATGACATGATACTAGTTATTATTAACAGACTAATAAAGTACGCTTACTTTAAACCAACCTATATAAAAATAAAAGCAGATAAACTAGCGTTGTTATTAATTAAAATACTAATTACATAACATAAAATACTATAAGAATTTATCATAGACTAAGACAAGTTGTTTATATTAATATTCTAGAAAACGTTTATAAAATAGCTAGGGGCTAAATACCGCCTCTTAACAGCATTTTACCTATAAACGGATAGACAAACAGAACGGACAAATCAGACATTAGAATAATATCTATAAATATATGTTAATAAACTATAAGACAACTGGATTAATTTACTACTAATGGCTAAGTTTGTATATAACTTTGCAAAGTCATTAACAACAGGAAAATCACTATTCTATATAAACTATAGTTATAAGTTAATAGCTTATTGAGAACTAAAAACACTAAATAAAATATCAGAGTCTGTAAGAACAAAAGTTAAGGGACTATAATAACTTTATTAAGTAATCGCACAAAAAATCACCCATAAAGGCAATCTTAGCAAATAAGTTAAAGATAAATCTAAGGTTAAGGGACCAACCTTTAGGGAGGGGGATAGAGTTTTCTTAAAAAAGGAAAATTTAGAAATAAAACAACTATCACGGAAACTGGATCACGTAAAATTAGGACCATTCAAGATTAAATAATAAATAGGACCTGTAAATTACGAACTATAACTACCTAAAGACATAAGAATCTACTTAGTTTTCTATGTCTCTAAACTAGAACCAGCACTACAGAATGCCAAACTATAGACAAAACTCAAACTTGAGGAGGACCGTACCGAGTATGAAGTCTAGTAGGTTTTAGACTACCAACAGTTTAGGCGTTAGTGGAAATACTTGGTTAGATAAAAAGATTACAGACCTAGAGACGATACTTGGGAGCCAATTAGGAACTTAAAGAATAGTTTAGAGCTGATTAACTAGTATCACTAGAGGAAGCGGCAAAGGCTTGCTCTAAAGATAGGTTCAAGGCATAGAGAGAATGTAGGACATTCTATTCAAAACCCGAGAAAAAAGGTAAAGCGACACCGGACGCTGCAGGTAGCAGTATACTAGATTAACTCTAATGGTTTTGCTCTTCCTTCTTTATTACATGAACTTCGTCGATTGAAGCAAGCTCGCGCTGGAATATTTTCTTCTTTTAAGAATCTATTTAGGCTAGCTGCTGATGGAGGCGTAACTTACGGGAATAAGTAGCTACTGTCTCCTCCTAGGCACAGCAAAGCTGCTCCTGCAATTTCTTCTTGTTATGATTAAAATAATTTCACTTAGGTTACATTATGATAAGATCGCACTTCACATTTCAGTTAACGCATTCAGAATAACGACCGGAAGCCAGATTCACTAGGCATTGAAGACTGTTGTTACGACAGTAAGAACACGGTGACAGTATGTGATAGGGTTCGTTACAGATTCAAGAAGCTAAACGGCGAGCACGTATTAGAGATGACTCGGGACGTGTCATCATTAAGAAGCTAGGTAGGAAGAAAAGGAAGTTAAGGATCTTATAGTTTAGAGCACAGGCCGGAGGACCTGTTGCCTTTATACTATTTATAGAAGAAAGAAACTATCTTCCGAGACGAAGACTTAGAAGAGAGGGATAGTGTTATGGACGGTAACAGTAAGGTAACTATACCTGAAGAACTAAGGGAGCTGGCAACAACAGCCAATAAAGCTCTGGAATGGAAACGTATGTTCGAGCTGGAAAGGAAGAACTGCAAGCGTGCATGGGACGTTTTGGCATAAGCTAAAGTACGAGCTAAGAAGCGAGAATAGAGATATAGAACTATGCCAGCAGATTAGGAGCAGTCACACACGTGACTAGGACAGGGTCTTGGCAGATGAGGCAGATAAGACAGATAAGGGACTTATTACTCTTATCTTTACTAGTAGTATTTAATATACAGCCAACAAGTATACAATGTACGCATGAGGGATTTCCTATAAATATGAGATATGGAACGGCTTAGGGATATTTTGGATTCTTTATAGTTACTCTAAAATCAAGATCTTATCTCTAAGTTAAGACTTGACCTTAAGTGAAATAGTTTAATACTATTTTATTAAATCTATTATACACACCCCTCCTACCTCTGTAATAAAGATAAACTCTATTCTGTTAAACCTAGAGCTATCTATTCCAGATACGGAAAGAGCTAAAAGCTTATTAAGTAATTAATTAGGGTAGAGCTGCTAATATAAAACGTACTATTTAATTAAGGCAACTCATAACAAATACTAAAATAAAAGTAAAGTAAATACTTTAAAAAACTAAGTAAAATATAAGGCTTTTAGCTAATATTATTAAAGTAATTAATAAAGTTAATAGTAAAAAAAATACGTAACGTTTTATGTATAAGTTATAAGTATAATTAAAGTAATTAAAACTAATAAAAGCTAAGTAGTTATAGTAAACTTAAGTATAACACAAATTATAAATAGAAAATTTACTATATAAAAAGTGTTTTCTTTAGCTTTTAAATAGTTTTTTATTTTATATATATTTTTTTCATTTTAAAGCAACCTTTTGAAATTGTTATATAATAAATTAGTTGGGCTATTTTTTATTATATTTTTATATTCTTAAAATAATTATATAAGTAAGTTACTATATAACTTTATGTTACTTCTAAAGTATGTAACTTAGTATATACTTATATTTACTATATTAAAAAGACCTGTATTTTTTTCATAGTATAGTAATAAAAACTATATAATATTACTTTATAAGTCTTAAATATATAGAAACTACAAACTCTATTTTATAATAATTATATACTTTTTTTAAAAGTATAAAATAGCTTAAATTAAATAGTTATACTAAGTATAATAAGTATAAAAATATATAAAAAGTAATAATATTTTGCTTTTTATAAATCTTTTAAAATTTTAGTAAATTATAGCTTTTATAGCCATTAATAATTAGTAGTTAATATATTTTTATAATATACTTTTTTATATACTTATTAAAGATTTTTAATTACATATTTCTAAGCTTATTATTTATTTAGATATTTTTACTAAAACTAACTCTTTAACTATAAAGTAAACTATATTTTTTAAAAACTAGTCTTACTACTTTTTAAAGAAACACGTTTATTTAATTTACTTAAAGTAAACTACTAAAATAAATAAAAAGTATAAAAAAGCTAACTTAATAGTTAAATATACTTTATATTTTAACTTTTTAATAAGAAAAATTACTTAATATAATATAAATCTACAGCTTACATACAATATAAGTAAAAAAAGCTTTTTTATTAGAGTTTTAACTAAAATAAAGAGAATCTTTCTTAAAACAGTAATATAAAGAAAAAAGAGTTAAATAGATAATTTAAAATAGTAATTATAAGTAGATTATAAATATTTTATATATATATATTAATAGAACTTTTTTTATACTACTCGCGTAATATACTTTTCTTATTTCTATTTAAAATACTTTTAAGCTTAATACTTACACTAAGCTTAATGCCTTAAATGCTAGGCCTAATTTTTTTATATAAAATTTATATACTAAGCCTATACACACCTTAGACTCCATAACAATATTATTATATAATTTTATAAAAATTATATTATCTTAGTTGTTTACTATTTGACTTGTTAAATATTTGAAAAGAAGTTAAAAAAAGCTTCTTTTACAATTATTATATAGGAATTACGTGTTAAGTTTAGTGTAAGTGTTAAGTTTAGAAGTATTTTTAAGTAAAGTAAAAAGAATATATAGCATAAGTAAGTCTAATTTATTAGACTATTTCTAGAAATATATAAAACACGTGGTTACAAAATTTTAATTCTACACTTTATAAGTATTACTTTACTTTATTTTCTAGTAGATAAATAAATGAGAATATTAGCTATAAGTAGCTTACTTAAGTATTTAACTAAAAAATAAGCCTAAAGCACAACGCACTTATAGACTTTTTATTCTTAATAACTATAAATCCTATATTAATATAAGGTTTATTAACTATTATAATAAGAACAAGATTCTTTTAGCTATATACTCTTTATATTTAACATATACGCTACAGCCTTTAAACGTCTGTTTATTTAAACCTCTATTAACTGCGTACTTAACATAACTTAAAGACTTTATAAAAGATACTTAAGAATTCTCTAGTATAACTAAAAGGGACTTTTTCCGTATGTTCTAGCCTGCTTATAAGCGTGCTTTTACAAAGAAAAATATACTTTCTAGCTTTTAAAAGACTAGGTTACATCTTTTTAACCCTCTTACAGTTATGGAGAGGTTTAATAATAAAGACGCTTTAAGACCTTTATTAGGCGAATCTTCTAACTCTGTGCTAAAAGCTAAGGATTGGCAACGTATTAAAAAGGTATTACACAACGTTGTTAAGGATGTATATGACAAACAGACTTAGTGGCTTAATAACACGGTTTACGTCTTAATAATTAAGAATATGCTGCTGAAAATGTAAAACACGGGTCTAAAAAGGCTATTATTAATAAGAGAAAGCGTAGGAAGCGTGGTAAACCTCTCCTGCTTGAAATGCAGGCGGAGGAGGATAGTGGTGCTATATTTTAGAGCCTAAACAAGGTGTAACAGGCACGTAATTGACAGGCCTAAAAAGAGAAGGAGGTAGAGGATGCACGCCGTTAAAAGGATGAGGATAAGTTACGTAAGGAACAGGAGAAGGCTAAGAAGAAGCGTTTAATAAAGGAGAGAAAGGTTATGAAGGCTAATGTGAGGATGTAAAAATTGTTTAATTAGGAGCTGAAGCGACGGGAGAAGGAAGATGCAAAATATGCTAAAGAAGCTGAAAAGCAGCTCTAAAAAAATATGCAACAGGCGAAGAAAGGTAAGAAGAAGGCTATTGAGCCTATTATAATTGAATCAGACGAAGAGATTGAGGGTGCATCTCTTGATGAAGTGGTGGAGGCTAGTCCTGTACAGAATCGTCGCGGGCGGAAAATAGTTCTTCCACAGCGATATCGCAATTAATTTGAATAGCCTATGAGCTTCTCCGTCGTCGATAGTTTGTTACTCTAAAAATCTTACTAATTTATCAATTGTATGTGGCTCAAAAGCTTCATGTTTCCATATCTGAGATTCGCCAAAAGCGTGCGTCAGGTGGGACCGTGCGACAGGTGGTTGAACTCAATAACCGTCCCCATTACCCATCCGGTCCCAGCTGGAATATGCCCCTCCATTGGAAGCTTCTTAGCGCCCACCGCACCCACCTTTACATCTACATGCCATCCCGTGGCGAAAACGCCTCTACCCCAACATCTCTCTTCATTCGCGTCAAAGAATTTTTTACAAGAAGGGTGTAGCCAGAGCGGGTCGCCTACCCTGCCTGCTAGCGGTAAGGATGTGCCACCTAAACTGAAACTGAACTATTATAAACAGCTCCATTCTGTCTTTGGTATATGGAGGTCTATTTATTGCTTTCCAGTTCTGGATTTGCCACTTTGAATCGATATACAGGGAAGTCATCAGAAGGTAGTAGGAAGAGAGGCTGAGCGGTAACATAGGTCAACATGAGAAACTACAGAGAGCTTGAAGCAACTCGACGACCGCATTTGTAGACTCCCGCTGTGGCCATCTACAGTAACTTAGTTGTAATCCGTAGACCTTCTCTTGCCCCACTGTCCTACAAACTCCCTCGACACTATCCTACTCTTGACATTGAATACCTGCAATGCCGCTATTGTAGTGGGTCTCGATAAGCCTTTTAACGGCATTATGTCCGTTACCTGAGGCTAGTTGGAGCGCTCTTTCGTATTGCATATATCCATTTCCGTGGAGCTCAGCGCCAGCATTGAGCAGTAACTGTACCATATCCATACGCCCGTGCTCTGCAGCGCCTTCTAAAGCGGTTCTGCCATCCTTTAAGGCTCTATTGCCATTTGTATTAGCACCGGCATTGAGAAGTATTGTAGCAACTCTAACATAGCCCCCAAGAGCAGCGGCCTGAAGCGACGTCACCCCAGCAGTATTCGCCGCAGGGGCATCGACGTCTGCACCAGCAGCGAGAAGAACCTGAACCAGCTCGATGTTACCCTTCTCAGCTGCTGCTTGGAGGGCGGTTCTTCCTCTCGTATCTGCTGGCGGGGCGTTGACATCTGCACCGGCATCGAGAAGAACTTTAACTAGCTCGATGTTGTTGTACTCAGCTGCCGCTTGGAGGGCGGTTCTTCCACTCTCATCCGCTGACGGAGCATCGACATCTGCACCGGCATCGAGAAGAACTTTAACCAGCGCGATGTTGTTGTACTCAGTCGCGGCCTGGAGGGCGGTCATTCCCCACTTGTCTGCTGGCGAGGCGTTGACATCTGCACCGGCACCGAGAAGAACTTTAACCAGCTCGATGTTGTTCTCCTCAGCTGCCGCTTGGAGGGCGGCTATTCCATACTCATCCGCAGGTGGGGCGTTGACATCTGCACCGGCATCGAGAAGAACTGTAACCAGCTCGATGTTGTTATTCTCAGCTGCCGCTTGGAGGGCGGTTCTTCCACACTTATCCGCTGGCGAGGCATCGACATCTGCACCAGCACCGAGAAGAACTTTAACCAGCTCGACGTTACCCTTCCAAGCTGCCGTTTGGAGGGCGGTTCTTCCATACTCATCCGCTGACGGGGCGTCGACATCTGCACCGGCATCGAGAAGAAGTTGAACCAGTTCGATGTTACCGTTCCAAGCTGCCGCTTGGAGGGCGGTTCTTCCGTACTTATCTGCCGGGGCATCGATATCTGCACCGGCATCGAGAAGAACTTTAACCAGCTCGATGTTGTTGTACTCAGCCGCGGCTTGGAGGGCGGTCATTCCATACATATCCGCTGGCGGGGCGTCGACATCTGCACCGGCATCGAGAAGAACTTTAACCAGCTCTATGTTACCCTTCTCAGCTGCCCCTTGGAGGGCGGTTCTCCTCTTTCCTGCTGGCGGGGCGTTGACATCTGCACCGGCATCGAGAAGAAGTTGAACCAGTTCGATGTTACCGTTCCAAGCTGCCGCTTGGAGGGGGGTTCTTCTATTCGGATCCGCCGGCGGGACGTCGACATCTGCACCGGCATCGAGAAGAAGTTGAACCAGCTCGATGTTACCCTTCTCGGCTGCCGCTTGGAGGGCGGTTCTTCCATATTTATCCGCTGGCGGGGCGTTGACATCTGCACCGGCATCGAGAAGAAGTTGAACCAGCTCGATGTTACTCTTCTCAGCTGCCGCTTGGAGGGCGGTTCTTCCACCGCAATCCGCGGGCGGGGCGTTGACATCCGCACCGGCATTGAGAAGAAGTTGAACCAGCTCGATGTCGCCCTTTCCAGAAACATACTGAAGAGCGGTTCGTCCTAGGGACCGTGAGTTAGGGTCTACTCCTGCATTAAGACACTCCTGTATAATACTTGGATATCTGGATTCTATTGCGCCTAGAAAAAGCTTCTCTGCAAAGGCTTCAACCGTCGGATTCCGTATTGATAGTAGAGACCTAAGAAGCTGCACATTTCTGTTGTCTTGGAAAATTCCGGCTATTAAGGCGTCTTTCTTGTGCAACATATTATTAGTCAGTAAATATACCGCCAGGCTGAGATATTGGACGTTCCCGTTCATCCCGATAAGTCCACGCGTCTTTTCAGTGCCTGCCCTCAGCTCCCCATTAAAATCTTCTGGTATTGTGGCGCGTAGATAATTATGGATATGCCGGATGGTATTCGACTGACTTTGAGGAGTTGTAGTAGTAGCCCAGGTCGGCAGGATAGAAGTTATCTTTTCTAGTAATGTGGGCATTGAATCTAACATTTGGAGGCCTTTCGGTTTTGACGGAACTGTGTTGCAAGTAGAAGAGCTGACCATGATAATAGCAATAGCGGCTAGATCTGGGTAAGGGCTGACTAGTACAGTGTTAGCCCAATCTATAAATAATTAAAACCAGTAGTGTACTAGCCTTTAGACTTAATCATGGCTAGGAACTGGAACCAAGGGAGATTATATAACAAACACGTATTGGCATGTAAGGGTGGGGGGGGTGCAGACGTAGATTCCTTCAGGTGTCCTTGGAGTTGGCGCTGTGAAACTATAAGTATTCTAAATTGGATGTTAGAAATGTTTGGAGGGTAACCTTGAAATTCATGTGGAAATGCTGCCTCGTAGCCATATCGCGAGAGCTCCTTCCGTAACTTCTTCACTGGAACAACCTCATCGCCGTTCCTCACTTCACTCTCTTTATTATCTCTCTTTCTTTTTGCAACCTTGAGTGCAATAGCCTCCCAGACGTCCTTCTTCTTATTTTTTTGAAACCTCCACTTCTTGAAGCGTCTCTCATACTGGGCTTTCCTTAAAATGATATTAGCGGACGTCGAGAAAAAAAAAAATTTGGAGGGGAGTTTCTTACGTGGCGTTGAACCCATATTTCGTTGACATTTCCTGCATCACGCCGCCGGGTCCCTGAAGCTTTCTATTCTCTGTTAGGTAGAGGGACCGAATGGTAGCCTGGTGCGAATTCCAATCCTCTTCAGTGAGGTCGGTGGACATGATGAATTACGCACAGCACGAAGATAGGAAGCTTAGCGAGGAGCAAATACAGATTTCGGTTCACATGGTCCTCTCGTGGGTGAGAACGAGTACTTATATCCGCGTCCGGTCGTTGGGGCGCAGCAGAACGGCGGTGGGCCGCAATTGCACCGCAAAACGATTGGCTGATGCCAGAATCTTTTCAGGAAGCTCTCTCATTCTGTCAACGCTAGCAGGGAAGGCGGCCGACGCGCTCCGCCACACCCTTGTTGCAACCAAATTTTTGACCCAAATGAAGAGATAAGTTGGGTAGAGGCCACAGATTGGCATGTAGACGTGAAGGCGGGTGCGGTGCTCTCCAAGAGTTTCCGATGGAGGGGTATATTCAGCTAGGACCGGATGCGGTGTGGAAGTGGAGCGGGACCCAAAAACCGGGCACCGGAACGGGATCGCTCCACAGCAAGAACCAGAAAATAGATCTCCAGAAGCTACTGTGGTATCCGGCATATATATTGTGTATTATCAGTGCGCTACTGGGGACCCCGGCGGTACAAATTCACCAATTAGTAAAGGAGAAAAAAGACTGTGCGGTGTTGTCAGCAAATCTCTATGCACTAGTTAGTGTATTTAATTTTATGGCGTTACACGTGCCATACGGAACGCACTGATAATGTACAAAACTTTTGCCTGATACTATAGTAGACCAGACCAGTATTTGGACCTTCGCTAGGCTGAGAATCACTGACAGTCATAGATGAAAATGGTCTTGGAAATCAGTGGGCAATTCCTTCGAACTTGGCGGCCGTTTCACCACCACACATATTTAAGTAGTTATATAATTTAAGGAGTACGTAAAATAACTGGTTGAATATGTGCGGTGGTGAAAAGGCCTCCAAGTTCGAAGGGATTGCCCGCTGATTTTCAAGGCTTTTTTTCATCTGTGACTATGTATCAGAAGTCCTTATGGCTAGCAATCATGCTGACGAGATTGCCCAGCGAAGAGTCCCAATGTCGGTGTGGCTATGCCTGGTGTAGCCTCCATAGATCCTGTTCTGATCTCGCTCCTCTTCCGGGACCCCGTTCTAGTCCTCGGTCCCGCCATTAGAATCTCTTGGCGTCCGCCCTACCAACCTTCACTGTATGTATATTCTATTCTGGTTATGCACTACCTACGGTACGGGCCATTACTAAGCGCCAAATACTTCCTGCCATCACAGTGCTATCCCTAGTTTAGAAGCCAACTATAAGAGCTGCGCATTCATTGCCTACATAAGGGAGAGATTAGGGTAATTAAAATATAACAACTGTAACACCGCGACGGACTGAGCGACTGTATATCTAGAAAGTAACTATAGAACGTTAACAGATAAATGTCACCATAAGGTATCACAGAGAAGAAAGATCCCGCAGAGCCCTTTCGTTTCTTCCGTAAGCCATTCTTTTCCAACGACATATTCACACTAATAGCCAGCCTCAAAATGCACGGCCGTACGCCTCAACTAAATTATATGGCCAAATTATTCTTAAAGCGCTAGGGCTGATTCTTTTTCACCTTTAAGCTAGTGCTCCTTAAGTTCTTCCTTTGCAAGAATATAATCATGATTTAAGGAGAGGCTGAGCCTAAGGAACGGATAAAGTCTTGCCTAAAGCTAAGGATAGCTACTTTGACTATGACACCATCAATGTTGTGGAGTAGCGCCTCAAAGTACCGGAGTAATTCTAGCCAGGATTGGCCGTTTTCTTCAAAAGTGTAGCTGAGTATTTCTATGTTGATCACAAAGTATATCTCAGATAGCCCTGTTAAGTCTTCTTTCAAGATTTGTAGCTAGTCTCCTTCTTTCTTAGCACTTTAAACTCGAGGCGCGTTGAAGTTCTTAGAGACGTGTCCAATCATACGTTTGTTATTTTAATTACATAACTTAGTTAGTCAGCTGCTTAAGCAGATCTACGTGTATTTCTTTATTTAGTGCTAAGGCCTACTGAACCTTTAGTACTTATATAACTAGTTTCTTAGTAGCTTCTATAAGCTCGACTATCTCTATAGCTAGGTTCTTAATTTAGAAGCAAGTAGGAGCAGAGCCTTTAATAGTAATAAGAGAAGATAATAAAGCTACTAACTACTCTTATAACTTTAGGAGTAATACGCTCTAGTTAAATTTATATTATTCTATTCTCTTTCTATACACTATATAGCAGAATTAAAGGCTCTTAATAAGGCTAGGAAGTTGTGTCTTTTTTATAGTATTAAGAATTTAAGCTACTTAAATTTCCTACACGCCTCAGCCTAAACTTAAGAGATAGAAAAGATAATAGAGATAATAAACTATATATAATATTAGATAACACAGAAAGCCTTAAAGGATTATATACTATTTATAGTCTTTTTTATTTAAACTATTATCTTATGTATTTTGTTGACTTTTATATATAATGGAGTAGTTACTATCTTGTTTATATAATATATACTTTCATTAATTTTATTCTAGAAGCTTTAGAAATAGAGTTTATATAATTCTAAAAATACCTTAATAGCGTGCTTAAGTTGGCTCTACTTGTACTAATATAAATCTTTAATAAGAAAATTAATAATATTAGTATATAGTATTTAGACGGCTTTTTTTATTTACTTAGTTTAGAAAGTTTCTAACTATAGTTTAATATAAAGAAAAATGTCCACGATTTTAGAAACAGCTTTAGCTAACTTAGAAATTAGTTTTTTATAATTTAGAACTAGCTTTTTATATTAGCTATAGGTTATTTAAGGCAGAAGATTACCTACTATAAAGAGAAATTTCATGGTACCCTAAATTAATAATATATACTCTAAATAGTGCTGTAAAAGTATACTCATAATTTAACTATAGTATTTAACTCTTAAAGATAATATGCCTAGCTATTTTTATACTGTTAATTTCTTAATTTTTCTCTTATACTTCGCCTGCGCTTCTGTAACAATATTAAAGATATTATCTATTTTATATATAGCTTTTATTCAGCATAATTTGGCTTTATTACTAGTATATTTTCTTTTAAAAAAATCAATAGCTTTAGTATAGGCTTTGTGTAGTATATATAAAATACTAAAATACTAAAGTTAGTTAGCATATTAATATAAGAATAGTTTTTTTTAGATATATATACTCTTTTTATTTTTATACTCATCTTAAAGGTCTTATAGTCTAGGTTTATTTAGAAAAAAGAATTCTATAAAATACTTAAGTAAGACGAAGTCTTAAAAAACACTATAAGCTATTATATAAATATAATTCTATTTCTATTTATTTTATCTTTATTATTAGCTTTACTTTTAGAATTACAGTTTAATTATCTTAGTAAGCTTAGATTTAATGTATTAATTAAATTTATATATAGTTACTTAACTAATTAAAGCTCTATAACTATTTATAGGTTTATCTATAGTCTAAGAAATTTTAATATGCCTTTATTTACAATTTAGTACTTTTCTTAGTAGTTAAAAAAAAATTATTTTTAACTTTTCCAAAGCAGCATCTATAACGAAATAAGATATTAAAAAAAACTATATTTATTACTTTCTTTATTATTCTACTATTTCTTATTAAATTTTGGCTATATTAATCCCTTAAAAATGTGTAGAATTTACTGTTATTAATAGCTTTATCTACTTAAAACTTTATTACATATTTTTTTTTACTTTAATAACTCTTAAATTATAATTCTAATCTTTTAATAGTATTTGATATATATTAGTAATAGTAAAAACACTAATTACAACACATCTAAAGTAGTTTAGTAAAAGTAATAAATAAAATTCTATTCTAAAAAAACTAGATAATAGTATATTAGTTAAGTCTAAAAAAGTAGATAGTTTATTTTTAGGTAAGTTTAAAAAAAGTAAGATTATCTTCTATTCTAAAATATTTACTATTTAAAAGAGCATAGAATTCGCTATAGTTTTTTTTAGAAGAGTAGTATAATTAAAGCAGTTCTTCTATCTATAAAATAAAAAGCTTTTAGATAAGGAAATTATATAATATATTAAAAAGCTATAGAAATAGCTATATATATATATTTATAATTAAGCAGCACTATGGCGTTTTCTCCTGTTAATTATTATATAACTTATAGATTACCTTTAAAGCTTTTCTTATTTATTATTTATTAAAATAGCCCTTTATAGTTTTTAATTTATAGAATTCTTTCTAATATCTTTTTATAAACCTTTTTTGCTACTTGTTTATACTTTTAAATATAGCTTTAAATTAGTAACAGCATGATTAACATGCTGCTTAAGGTATTTCTTTAATATTCTTAATACTTTTTTATTATTTATTTATTAATTAGTTTGACCTAGAACTCTCTGTATTCTTCTTTCTATTATTTTTCTTATTTTTCTTACTATTCTTTTTTCTACTTCTGTCTTTACTATCCTTAATTCTGATCTAATTATTTTTTATTATTTTTTTATTTTTTTATTTTTTTATTTATTTTCTTAACTAATTCTTTTATTTTCTTTTATATAGCTCTTTTTTATATGCGATATTATACAAGATAAGGGCATAAAAAAAAGTAGTAATAAAAATATATAAGTTATATTAAAGGTAGTTATACTCTAGTACTAACTATAATTATATACTAGAAATTTTTATATTATGTAACTATAAAATTCGCGTTAGCTGTTACAAGTTGCTAACTTACTGATGTAATATTATACTGGCAATAAGCCGTCCAACTGATCGTGTAACTGCAATCAGTTCCCTCGCTTCCGGATCAGAGAGCTCGTTAGACTTAGTGGAAGTTGGTTGACTCAGTAAAGGTAGAGAGAAGCAATACGGTAAGTTGAGGTTCAACAGGATAGTATTGAACTATTTCACTTGAGGCGTGAATCTCAATTTTAGAGTAACTATAAAGAATCAAAACCAAATAACAGAGAGGGAGAGCCCTCTTAAATACTTGACTCTTCATAGCCATGAACCAATCAACCCTCGCCCAGACTTGTTAGGTGATGGCTGCTGCTCATACGTGATAGTGCTCTAGCACCCTCACTTGGCACTATCATGTCACATGTGCCTAGACCCTATGTCTCTTAGCCCTCACGGCTTCCTCTTTTAGTCTAGCGTTTCTTTCCTTAGTCAGCTCCTTCTTAGCATGGCTGAGGCTTGTCATAAGAGAGTTAATCTTCCTAACTCTATTCTTATCCCTCTTAACTATTTCAAGATACTTGGCTTCCCAATCAACTTTACTGGCGCCCTCGTCCTATGGTCTTGTTTTATAGTCTATAACATTCGCCTCCCCCCTTAAGGTATTGTCATCCTGACAATTATTCTCTGCCTTCAGCTTTTGGTGGGTGTCCCGTGCGTTCTTAGTAAGGTGTTCCCAGTATAGGTCTCAGGTATAAGAGTAGCCTGTCCCTGACGTGGTCTCGTAACCTCTTCCTCTTCCTAATTTACTTCAGTGAGCTCGTTTGTCTAATCCCAACAATAACCAAGGCTGAATCCTCAACTGCCTGTTCTCATTGTCTTGCCAAATCAATCTGTGACCGCAATCATTCGATGCCAACGCCGTGTGGCAATTGTCAGAAACAGCAGCGTCATTGCTTGGTAGATCTCTCCTCAGGCCGCTGTTTAGAGTGCGTTGATCGCAGTTTGAAGTGCGATCTTATAGTAACTCAGCTAGAGTTAGATCAGAATTTAACCGCCCGTCGCCAGATTCTTTCTTAGATTCAGGAGGCTGAAGAGTCCCTATTAGTGACTTGTGCTCATACTCAGCACCTGTATCATAAGCTTGCTCAGGTCGATTCTAAATATCACGAGATGGTGGATCGTGAGATGAAGTCCATTGAAGAGTTAGAAAAACTAGAGAAAGAGGAGGAGTCTTGGCGGAAAACTGTGCTACCGTAATCCTCAGCTCCTTCTAATGTTGTTGTTTCTTTGTCCTTCAACTTTGATTGGACTGTGCTCTAATCGCCTTCCTTCTGGGAGCAACCCACGGTTGTCTCCTCTAGTGATACTGGTCAATCAGCTCTAAACTGTTCTTCAAGTTCCTGACTGGCTCCCATGTGTCGTCTTCAGGTCCGTAGTCCTTCCACCTAACCAAGTACTTCCACTGACGCCTGAACCGTTAGTAGTCCAGAATTTACTGAACTTCATACTCAGTTATGTCTTCCTTGAGTTTGAGTTTTGTCTATAGTTCAGCGTTTAGTAGTGCTGGTTCTAATTTTAAAATATGGAAAACTAGGTAAATCCTTATGTCCTTAGGTAGTTATAGTTCGTAATTCACAGGTCCTATTTGTCATTTTACCTTAAATAGTCCTAATTTAACGTGGTCCAGTTTTTTTGATGGTCGTTTTATTTCTAAATTTTTTTATAATAGGAAAACTTTATCCCCCTCCTTAAAGGTTGGTCCCTTAACTTTAGACTTGTTCTTAATTTATTTACTAAGCTTACCTTTATAGGTGATTTTTTATGTGATTTCCTGATAAAGTCGTTACAGTTCCTTAACTTTTATTCTTATAGATTCTGATATCTTATCCAGTTTCTATGGTTCTCGATAAGCCGTAGGCTCATAACTATAGTTCACGTAGAATAGTGATTTTCCTGTGGTTAATGACTTTACAGAGTTATATACAAACTCAGCTATCAGTAGTAAGTCAATCTAATTATCTTATTATTTATTAATATACATTTGTAGGTATTGTTCTAGTGTCTAGTTTATTCGTTCCGTTTATCTATTTATTTACGGATGAAATGCTGTTAAGAGGCGGTGTTCTACCCCTAGCTTCCTAATAAACATTTTCTAGAATATTAATGTGAATAATTTATCCCTATCCATAATGAATTCTCATAGCAATCTATATCATACAATTAGTAATCTGATAAGTATGGTTACTAATTTGTCCGTTTTTATCTCTGTATGCGTTAGTTCAAAATATGCGTATTTTATAAATCAGTTCATAATAACTAATATCATGTCATATTATTACTCTTGAAAGGTGGTTATTATCGGTATTCCTGTGATAAAATCTATTATAACTGATTCCTATAGTAGGTCTGGTAAAGGAATTAGTTATATAAGTCTATACTTTTTATATCTTAATATCTTATTCTTTTTGTATTTAATACATTTTAAAAGAACAGCTCTAACCTTTTTCTATATTTCTGGAATCTAAAAATATCTGTTAATCCGTTCTACAGTTTTCTTAATTCCTTAATGTCTGTGCATTTCAGCTGAATATTAATTCTTAATAAGTTCAGTTTATAATACTTCTAGTATAAAAATAGTTCCAGTTTCATACTATTATAGTCATCCGTTATTGAATTTTCTGATTTATTTTTACCATGTATTTTTAATGATGACTACTGTCTTAATATCTATTTATAAGCTTCCTAGAGATCTGTCTAATTTTTGCTTAAGTATTATATTATATATTTCTAGTATATTCTTTATATAATCTGCTCATTAACTGAGCGTGTCAGCCACTATATTTTCTTTTCCTAATTTATAAAGTATTTAAAAGTTAAAAGTAGAAACTAGCTCCTACTACCTGACTTATTATTAATTTAACTTCTTAGTTATTATAAATGCTATTAGATTTTTATAATTTGAATATATAATAATCTAGTGCTTAGCTCCTTCCAAGTAGTATTTCTATTTTTTAAATACTTAAACTATTACTAATAGTTCTTTATTATAGATGTTATAGTTTAACTCGGTAGTTATAAGTTTATAAGATAAAAAGTCTACTAGGTATTTATACTTATTATTCTATGTTTATAGTAAGATAGTTCTAGTAACTCTATTTAATACGTCTATATATATCTCTATCTAAAGTCATAAATTAAACATTTTTAATATTAGTAGTTATTAGAATATTTTTTTTAATATTATGAAAGCGTCTTCCTCGCGTTATTTTTACTTAAATTATTAATCCTTTTTTAATAATTCTATTAAAGGTAATGTGATTTTTAAATAATCCTTAATAAATTATTAGCAGAATTCTGTAAATCCGAGGAAAGAATAAACTTCTTTTATGTTTATTAGTATTAGCTAAAATAATATATCTTTTATTTTATCAGGATTAACTACTATTCTGTTTTGAAATACTAAATATCTTAAGAATTTAACTTCTATTTTATAGAATATATATTTCTCTATTTAAATATATAGCTTATATTTCTTAAGCTTTTGTAATATCTTCCTGGTATACTTAGTATATTCTTTTAGTATTCCGTTTATATATACAAGTACGTTATTAAAATATGCTATTATAAATACATCTAAGTATTCCCTTAGTATATAGTTAATAATTATCTAGAATATTACTAGTACGTTAGTGAGTCCTATTAGTATAATTAAGTATTTAAATAATTTATATCTTATTTTAAATATTATTATCCACTCATGTTCTTTAGCTATTTGTATTTAGTAGTATTTATTTTTAATATTAAAAAGGCTAAACCACTTAGCTCCTCTGAGTTTATTTATAAGTTCTAATATTAGTAGTATAAGATAATAATTCTTAACTATAGCTTTATTAAAGTATTTGTAATTAATATATAGTCTTAGTTTTTTTTTTTTTTTAAGTATAAAGAGCATTAGTAAAGCTATCTTATTTTAGCTAGTTTATATATATCCTTTCTATTAATTTTCCTATAGGAATTTTCATAACTCTTTTTATTAGTAAATAGGTACTTGGTATAATGGTCCTGGTTTTAAATATATTTTTTCTTTAAGCGTGATTTTATAGTCCTGGTCCTAGTATTCTAGTAATTAATTTTTAGCTTTTTTAAAAAACTATTCTCCGAATTCCTCCTGGTATTTATTTAGTATAATAAATTTAGTTTCATGAAGTGTTACTTTCTTTATCTATATTATTATAAACTATTATTATCTATAATATTTATTCCTGTTACCTATAGTTTTTCTTTTCTAATTAATAGTTAGGTTCTATTATGCTAGCTAGTTCTATCCTAAGATAAAATCCTTACTACCTAGATTTATAATTTTAATATAGTAGTTATTCTTATAATCTGCTACCTAAATAGTTATATTCCTTATTTTAAGATTAATTAAACCTTTTTTAAATACTATTGGACTATTATCTATACGTTTTACTTATATAGATTTGTTTAAAACTCTAGTTAGTATCTAGTATCTTTATATCTATTTATTTAATATAAGTGTTTTACTAGCCCTACTGTCTATAAGTGCTAGTATTCTATTACTATTAATATATATATTTATATATAACTTATTTTCATGTTTCCTTTAGTTTAGTTATGTATATATAATTAATATGTTTTTTCTAACCTTTTCTAGGCTCTCTAGTAGCTTAGTTATAGTCTACTAGTTTTCTAGTTTTCTATATATAGTTAACTCCTAAGTGGTAGTTATTTTTTTAATGTTTCTTTTTTAGGTCTATAAATTAAACATCTCTAGAGTTAACATACTTTCTTATTTAGTATTTTATATATATTTCTGGTCTATTCTCTATAATTCTTATATTTCTACTCTAAGAAATATTTTTGATATATTAGTTTTTAGTGTAACTCTGTAGCTAATTATCTCTCTTAATAGTATTTAACTTAGTATAGTTAACATCCTAGCTAGTATTTATCCTATAATAATTATTTATATTTATTTAAATTTAAATCCTGTAATTTGTTCTCTGAGTCTATGTAAACCAGTTCTTACTATAAGTTAAATTCTTTTTTATTTACTAGTTATTATAATACTTTTTTTATCCTTAGTCCTTTAATATATACTGCGTGTTAATTCTATTTGTGGTCTATTTCTATATAATCTAATATTATATATATCTAATATTCTTTCTTTATTGCTCTATTTGCGGTGTTGTTGTCTTATATTTATAAAATTAATAAAAAGATTACTTTCTCTTTCCTATTTTAATTCTATCCTAGTTTTAGATATCTAATAGGATGATAGTACATTATATAGTTTATAACTAGTATAAGTATTTATCTATAAATTTTATTTATCTATCTAGCTAGTTTTTATTTACTTAGTTCTCTATATTATTTATTTCCTGCTAATTATAATATTTATTAGTATTTATATATTCCGTCTCCTAGAATAACTTTCTAGTATTTAGTAATATAATATTTCTCTTAATAGTATTCTAATCTGTATATCTAATAATATTCTTAGTATATTTATTATATAATTATTATAGACATTAGCTTTTTACCTTTTTTTGTTTTTTAATTTTTTTTTTCTGAATTTTTGGTTTTCCTTATGGAAGAGTCCCTCTTTCTATTTTATAATCTTATAGAATTTTTATATTTCTTTTTTAGTTTTAGTATTATACTATTAAACTGCTGCTTTTTATATTATAGTAATTATATTACTAAGTCATCCTACTAAATAATCTTTAACTTATTAATATAGGACCTTATATTTTTACCTAAGATATATATAACTTCCGTATATCTAGTATTATTCTCTCTAGATTCTTTTTATAATGGTTTTTTTATTACTATATTTTATACTTATTCCACTCGGACTATAATGACTTTAATTTTTTTTAATATCTTAGTTTAGACATAAGCTTTCTTAACGTCTACTTATTATTATTTATAGTTTTTAATAAAATATTTTTATTTTCTATACTCTAGACAGGCTTTACGTGTATAGTGTTTTATTTATTTTTTAGTTTACTTTCCTTACCCTTTACTAACAAACGTTTATTTAATATTAATATTTATTTTATTATAGGTTTAGATATCTTTTCTATTTCTTTTAGGTATATAGATTATTAATTTTCTATATACCTTTTTTTCTTACTCTTATTAGTACTAGTAATTATTAATAGTTACTACTTATTTAATAATTTTAAGTAAAGTACTAAGTTATTTTCCTTTAGAGATTTTATCTTTAATTCTGTTTTTTAGTTCTTTATAGTATATTATAACTAGTAGTTAGTTTATCTAATTAAGTTATAATTAGATTTATTTAAACTCTACTATGTAATTAGCTGCTAATGTGTATTACTTAAGTTATTAAAGCTTTTAAATTACCTTTATTTCTTTATTAATTTCTCTAAAGACTATAATTATTTCCTGTTTGAAGTATTTATAGGTTTTAAAAGCTTATTATATATTATTATTACAGTTTATAAGTCCTGCTGCTTTTAAGTTAGGGTTTTTATTAACTAGATAATTTCTTACTAAAGGTTTAAACTATTATATAGCTCTTTCTATTATATTTATACCGGTTACTAAAATCTAATCTTAATTAGTTACAAATAATACTTAGTTAAATTAATAGTAGAGGTCTATTATTATTATGAATATTTTAAATTTATTTTAATTACTATTAAACTTTATAAGAGGTTATATCTTTACTGTTCTCTCTTTTTATCCTATTTTAACTTATTATTATAAGTTTACTAGGGTGCTACATAGTTCTATAATAGCTACTTTTTATTCTTAAATAATTTATTATATACTTTTAGTTTCTTCTAATATATTTCTAGTTATAAATAAAGGTCCTACTATAACTTCTTCTTTGCTGCTATTTTTATTTAATAAATAGAGTTCTTATTTATCCTTATAATAAGTTATTATAAACCTTATTTAGATAATATAGTATTAGAATCTATCTAATAGTTTTTTTTATTCTTAAGAGGGTAGTTATAATATTATAAGTTACTAACTTACTAATATAATATTATACTAGTAATAAGCTGTTTAATTAATTATATAACTATAATTAGTTCCTTTACTTCTAGATTAAAGAGCTTATTAGACTTAGTAGAAGTTAATTAACTTAGTAAAGATAAAGAGAAGTAATATAGTAAGTTAAGATTTAATAAGATAGTATTAAACTATTTTACTTAAGGCGTAAATCTTAATTTTAGAGTAATTATAAAGAATTAAAACTAAATAATAGAGAGGGAGAACTCTCTTAAATACTTAATTTCTTATAACTATAAACTAATTAACTCTTATTTAGATTTATTAGATAATAGCTGCTGCTTATATGTGATAATACTCTAGTACCTTTACTTAATACTATTATATCACATATATCTAGACCTTATATCTTTTAGTCTTTACGGCTTTCTCTTTTAGTCTAGTGTTTCTTTTTTTAGTTAGTTTCTTCTTAGTATAGCTAAAGCTTATTATAAGAGAATTAATCTTTTTAACTCTTTTCTTATCTCTCTTAACTATTTTAAGATACTTAGCTTTCTAATTAACTTTATTAGCGCTCTTATCTTATAGTCTTATTTTATAATCTATAACATTAATATATATAGTAAAAAGAATAGATCTTTAATTTTACTTACTAGTTAGTTATTTTAATAAAAGTTTAGTTTTATTTTATTAAGTTTTGGTCAAAATATCTATTTAATTATCTAGATATAACTTAGAATATAAAGGTTATACCAAATTTTCTTAGACTATAAATAATGTGTTTATTATATAAGTGCTATATTCTTTTAAAATATAGTATTAAAAATATAATAGTTTTTATTAGCTTACTAGAGTTAAGTATATACTTTAGTTTTAATCTAAGTCTACTAAAATAATAGAGTTCTAGTTTTATTTCTAATATTAATTTTAATACTATCTTATTTATAAACGCACTAGCTTAGTTATAAATAAGTATTTTTTTTATAATAGAAACTAATATTAGCATATAATAGTTATATAAAATATTTATAATTACTATAAATTTTTAGTAATAATACTAGATAATACTATGCTAATAATAAGCTTAGTAGTAAAATAAAAACATAACTTTAAGCCTAAATAAAAATATAATTTAGTAATAAGCTTAAGTGCGTATAGCTAAGTAAATAGAATAATTTAAGTATAATATATTTATATAACTAGTTTTACTTCTAGTAATTAGTAATAAGAGCTTATTTTTTATTAATAAAATAGCTATAATTATCTAAGTAGTTAATTTAACTATTTCTTAAAATCATACAGGTAGTAAAAAAGATATAAAAAAAATCTTTTATTACTTAATAATTTCTTTTATAGTTATAATACTATTACTAATTTACTATATATATGGAATTTAAGTATTTTAATAAGTTATTAAATTAGACCTAAATTCCTACTATAGCAGCACTCTAGAGTATAAGTAAATAAAGTATTTATAAATTAACTAAATAATCTCTATTACCTATTTCTTTAATTAGATTTATGAAGAAGTAATATTTATAAAATTAAAACTTAATAATACAGTTACTTTTATTTTAAAAAAATAAGTAGGAATTTCTAAGAACTATTATAAAAGTTTTAAAAGAGATTAATAGAACTAAAAGTTATGTACTTAATTAAAATAGAAAATTAGAAATATAACAGAAAATATCTATAGCTACTAGTTTAATAAAAAGTTATAGTTTTATGTTATTTAGAATTTAAATAGAATTCTTACTGTTTTATAGATTCTTAGATATCTATATTAATTCTAGAGAAGCTATAATAGCTTAGTTATTAAATCTTATTACTTTTATAGTATATAAGAGTTCTTTTTACTATAGTTATAATTACTAAACTAAACTTAAGTAATTATGTGTTAAAAACTCTACACTTTAAAAACTTTTAGCTAAGAAATTAAAACTATTTTTACTCTTATTAAAATATTTTTTATAAAGTTAAATCTTGCTTGTACTTGAATAAACTTATTTAAATAAAAAATAATAATAATAATTAGTATCTAGAATGTTATAAGCTTGTCTCTAATTGTAAAATTTTCTTAAATAGTAAAAAAATAATAACGTAGCTTTTATTATTCTCTTTAAATATTCTAATTATAACTATAAGTTTTTCTAAACAGAAAAATATGCATTAGTTAATAATACTTCTATTTAATTCTTATATAAAGTTTTTAAACATGCTTGGGAATTCTTTCTAGATTAAAATAAGTTTCTAGAAAAATATTACTAGTATACTAATAGTTCTAACAATAACACTAATAATGTTAGTGACGAAAACCATATATTTACTAATATTAACATTTTTTTCTATTACTTCTGGTTGCGTATTTAAGAGATAACTTCTAATATAAATAACAAAAAGCGCCAGCAGCTTAAACTCTTAATATAGTATATTAAAAAAAACTTTAGAAACAAATATAATAAAGTAAATAGGCTTTTTAATAAGAGCTTAGTTATTAACTAATATATTAAGTATTTATTAGTGCTAGATACTGTTCTTGTTTCTTATAAAGAACTCTATTATTTAGGTTTTCTATAGAAATCATTTATTAGAAAGAGTTCTCAACAGTCCTGGATAGTTACTATAGTATTTTAGATTTTTAATAGCAAATTCCAAAAGAAACGCGCAACACTTAAGATACCTATTAATAATATTAGGAAAATTCTGAAAAAAATTTACTTATTAAGTTTCTACTCTCTTAAATACGCAGAAAAGCAAATTGTTAACTTGTTATGTAATAAGAGGTATACATTTTAGCATTACCGTAAATCTACCTATATTACTTATAAATACCTTAATATGAATTAGGAGATTTCATACGTAAGTACTCCTATTAAAGTAATTAACACATGAAAATAAATTATTGGATTAAGCAAGCTATAGATTGACATCAGATTTTTAATTAATATTCACACGTATTAGACAATACACGGCTCCAGAAAGAGCACGGACAAACAGCATATCCCATATAATAACAAACTAGATGAACAGATTATGTCATATAATGACCCTCTAAAAAGTAACTTTATCTATCTCATCCCGGCAAACACCTACGGCTCCGATATGCAAGAGAAAAAAATGAGGTAAATGTCCCAGATTCACTAGCAACTCTTAGAGTGCACCTTTCCGTCCCCACCAGCATTAATCTACCTTAGCTTAGACAAAGACCATAACTTTCAGAGACTAATTATAGGAAAGTGAATCTCCAGGTTGACAACATCCATCCGCTGTAATGGAACAAATATGCCTTCAAGAGCCTCACCATCAATCAGGAGAGCAAGGACCTAATCAAAGCCCTCATCAGAAACAAAATCGCTGCCGACAAGGCCACTGACATGGTCGCGGGCAAGGGTAACGGCCTCATCATCCTTCTGCATGGCGGGCCTGGCACAGGAAAAACCCTGACCGCCGAAAGCGTGGCTGAGATAGCGGAGAAGCCTTTGTACCGAGTAACCTGCGGAGATATCGGCACGGAGCCGCGTGAAGTGGAAAAGTATCTTCAGCAAGTTTTCCGTCTAGGCAAGATCTGGGACTGCGTAGTTCTGCTAGACGAAGCCGACGTCTTCTTAGAGCAGCGCTCGTTCGCGGACCTTCCACGCAACGCGCTTGTCTCAGTCTTCCTCCGCACGCTCGAGTACTACGACGGCATCCTGATTCTGACCAGCAACCGCGTGGGCACCTTCGACGAAACCTTCAAATCGCGCATCCAGCTGGCACTGCACTACGAGAACCTCAAGGAGCTACAAGGGTGGCAGATCTGGAAGAACTTTGTGAAGCGGCTTGAGGGCGCTGCAGCAGGAGGAAGGCGGCGGCGGCAGTGGCGGCAGTGAAGGAAAGGAACGTATCGACGCGCGGGCGATCCTGGCGAACAGCGGCGATTTAGCCAAGCACGAGATGAACGGCCGGCAGATCCGGAACGCAATCACGATGGCGCGGCAGCTGGCGCTGTTTAAGAACAAGAGGCTGAGCGTGAAGCAATTTGGAGCACTCGATTAAGGTTCAATCTAGGCTTCATTAAGCTCTGCTTTCTAGAGGTCCCACAAGCTGATCGAACATTTTGTACCATTGCAACAGCAGCCTATTGAGATATTCCGTCAGCTGCGAATCTACGGTATCATTCACGGTAATTGCTGGTGACACCTTGGCCAATTCTTTAGTCGCTTATTATTGCTCTGCTCGGCAAACGGGACTCATTTACAAATAGCATGACATGCAATCTGTGAGACAAAGCTTTCCGATCCGCGTTTTGGCTTGCCTTCTCCCGCTGTTGGATGTTTAGACACATCGGTAGATTTAGGACGTCTTTTCAGAGCGTTAGTAGCTGATTATATTTGGCATACGGATCAGGCTCTTCTCGTGAGTTCATTAGTAGATTGAATACAAAGTGGAGAAGTTGCTGGTTGTATGACTGTAATAAGCAAGGCGTCCTGTAGGCAAATCACCTAACATTAGGATGCTACAACCAAGGACCGGGCGCTTAAAGGTAACCTGTACAGTAAAGGAATGCCTAGATCCCTTAGGGTTTGTTCTACTACTCCCTATTCCCTTACCAGTTATGTATAAGACTGACGGCTCTGTTCCAGACTCGACGTGTTGACCGTACCCATACCTGGCCCCTTATGTCTCCTTCCCCGGTTCCAGCACGTACAGTGCAGGTAGTGATGAGCGATTGGATTAGCTAGTGCTAGAACACCAACAGCGATGACCTAGTTAGCTGCTGTAAAGCCAACTCCTACCTTATTCAAGTAGGCAGTATAGTATATGCCTAGAGTTACGCTTCCTATAATAATAAGAAACATTAACAAGTATAGAATGTAATATTATTAGCGTTTAGAGAAGCTAGCCTAACCGGTTCCACTTGGAGCCCTAAACCGTAAAGAGAGCCTAAGTTGGTCAGTGATTTAACAAGGGCATACACTATACTCATGCTGAGTTTCCTTACTTTCTTTAACTTCAACTGTTAAGAGGGCTTAGCCCAAGGGCCCCCCTTCTTCCAAGTTTGGGAGCCAAATATAGCTTAGCGTCGGTTACCTTATTCCAACCTAATCATAAAAATATGTTTTTCTTCTTCGGCTATAGCTAACGCTTCTGCACCTTAGAACTTGTCTGTCTAAACTTCCTCCCCAAAGGCACAATCGACGGTTTCGATAGAGCCAACTTAATAGAGCGTATGAAGTCCTACCTGAAGCTAATAACAGCGGCCTTAACCACGACAC
This sequence comes from Zopfia rhizophila CBS 207.26, assembly GCA_010093925.1. Classification (NCBI taxonomy): domain Eukaryota; kingdom Fungi; phylum Ascomycota; class Dothideomycetes; family Zopfiaceae; genus Zopfia; species Zopfia rhizophila. The sequence continues at coordinate 390,314 of ML994656.1, read as the reverse complement.
CCAGAACACTGTTTATGAAAATCTAGATAGAGCTTAAAAATCCTAGCCAGGATGACGCCTCATCATCCGGACGGTACTCTAGCGCCTCCATGTCGATAACTAGGTAGACCTCAGACATGCCTGTGAGACTCTCGCTTAAGATTCCTAACCAGTCGCTTTTGGTCTTCACGCTCGAGATCTGCGGCGCGTTGAAGTTCTCAGAGATGTAACCAACAACGCAGCGATTATTCAGCTAGACAGCCTAGTATACTAACTGTTTAAGTAGAAGGGTGTGCACGCTGTCCACTGGCATTTTATTAGGCAGGCCTTTTAATACCTATAAGACTGGCTTTTCCGCTGACTGGAGGCAAACCATCTCCGTGGCGAGATCTTTAGTCTGGAAGCAAGTGGATCCGGAACTTTTAACTACTACTAGGAAAGAGTATAAGGCGCTTGACTAGCGCTCGAGTTTTAGAAACAGGACTTCTTTATTATATTTATGCCTACATAATCTCTTACGATGTATAGACTGGCAGAATTAAAGTGTTTCTATTAGACTTAGAAGCGTTGTGTCCCTTGTTACCTTAACGGATAGGTTAGGTTGGATTTCATTCTGACCTCAGTCTAAGCCGGAAAACTGGGTAAGGTAAATAAAATAGTTTACTGCTAAATACATCAGAATGAGGCTACTTGTGGACAGATACTTACTCACCGCTCATGCTTTTCTCGAAGCGGATGAGGATGTTATGGATTTTGTTGATCTTCTCCTGCGCTAAGGTGTTCGCCATATTGTCAATCCGCCGGGCACTCTCATTAATTTTATCTCTTAAATGCTTGAAGGAAAGCTTATATGGCGTGGTAATAGCTTTCTATGTCCGCTTTAAAGCTCTGCTCATACCATTATAGGCTTCTGACAAGGAATGTAAGAATGTCCGTGTACAACTGTTCGACGGCTTTCCTTATCGAGTCCGTGCAAAATTTGTCTAGCTGGAGTTTAGCACAAGGTAGCGCATCACCGATATTTGCAACCGCTTTCGCAAGCTCTGAGGTCGTTTCTTCGTGGTTGAGCACAAGCTACATGCAAGTCTGTTCAGCCTTGTCTGGTGCCTGTGACAATCTTGGGTTGGGGCAAACTCACCACGAACAGGAACTTCATCGTACCCCAAGCCAAAGACACATACTCTGGATGATGCTGCGAGAGAACGTCTAGGATTTGGCTATAGTATGTCACCCGCGACACAGCCGCAAGACGCTCTCGCACTTTTGAACCTTTCCTCTGCGCCTCGTACTTCTCTTTTGCTATAGCGATAATCTCTAGCACGTCCTCTATCCCGTATGCGCCCTGGACTCGAGTGAGCTTGGCCGTACCATTCGCTGTGATGAGCTCAACAGCTTTCTCGAATGCTCCACGCGGCGTGAACAAGGCTCTGAAAGGTCAATGTCAGCCTTGGATCAAGAATTCGGCTAAGTGTAGGAAATGCTCACGGTCTATCACATGGAACACTCCTTTTGGATCGACTGTACTTATTTCTCTGACTGATGCGATCTTCTTGCTCCAAGTGGCCAGTGAAGTTGTGGAAAAGTGTGCCGTTCGTCGTCCTTCACGGCTGACGCAGTCCTGTAACACAGCCTCACGCTAGTTTGGGGGCTGCAGCTGCATCTCCCCGGTGCCAGTCAGCCTTGCCGCGTCGCAGTGCAGCTTGTTCGATAAGTTTAGCGCCTGTGCGGGGACATAAATGAAGGCTGTCTTATCCACTTCAAACGTAGTGCCGCTTCTCCCGTGCCCATTGTTCTGCATTCGGAACCACCGTTTCCTGTAACAGATTAAGGCGTAGAACGTCCGATCTCATTTGCTTCGCAAGGCTGTCCTGCGCTCCTGTTTTCGACCACCCTCGCAGCTCTGGTGGACAGGTTTGTTGTCTGACCATCTTTGCTTTCGGCTTCGCAACAATAATGGACCACACAATCTCAAAAGACCACACCGGCGGTAAGGAGGAGGTGGAAAAGAGGATTCTACAGGCCGGTGTTCATCCTAACGATCTCCAGCAGCAAGGGCACCCAAACTCGTACGTCGCATTTCCGACTTCCAGCAGAGTATCGCTAACCCGCGCTCACCTACTTATAGGGCCAACCCAAACCAGATGGGGAATATGAATCAGATGAACAAGTCGGCCATGATGTCTGCGCAGATGCAGGGGGACGGGTCGGGCATGGACATGAATGGGCAACGCCCTCAGTCGCCTGGTTCAACTGAAAATGCGCCGTCTCCCAACAAGCGGCCACGTCTTGAAGGTAATTTCAACGGTCAGCAGATGGGTGTTGGAGCCACTTCTACAGGACAGGCTAACCAGATGTTACTCGCAGGAGGAATGAACTCTGCCAACATGCCTGGCAACCAGTTCTATGAACCCCAGCCAGCACAGAATGTGCACAACAAAAAAAGAGGCGAGCATGGACTTCAAAGCTTCGCAACAATAATGGACCCCAAAATCTCAAAAGACCACACCCGCGGTAAGGAGGAGGTGGAAAAGAGGGTTCTGCAGGCTGGTGTTCCTCCTAAGGGCCTCCAGCAGCCCGGCGGTCAACAACCTCAAGCCCAACCCACTCAGCCAGCAGCCGCCGCTCCACCACCCCAGCAACCTCTGATGGACAACAACGCCGGTGCACCCTTTGGAACAATCGCCGATGATGTAAGCATTCCCTCGTCACGCATTGATTCATGACTAAAACAATCATAACAGCTAAATCTTGAGTTCGGTCTCGGGGGTTTCAATGATGCTGATGCACTCGAGCCCTTCGATTTCGATTCTTTCCTACACGTAGAAGACGATAACAGCCGCATTGGCTCATTAGGAGATGATTTTAACTTACCCACTCAGCCAGCAGCCGCCGCAACAAATCCCCAAGCGCAAGCGCAGCAGCAAATGCAGTACCAAGAGGCAATTGCCATGCAACGTGGCCGGGCATCACTAACTCAGCAACCGCCGCAACAGGCTCTGCAGCCTCAGCAACAGACTCCGGCGCAAAGTCAAGCCGCTAATGTTTCTCGGCCGCCGAATCAGCGGCCTCCCAATCAACAATTGCAGCAACGGAACCAAGCCTTAGCTCAGTCACGGGCCCAAGCTCAGGCGGCTCAAGCCCAGGCTGCGCAACAGCAGCAGCAACAGCATCAAGGCATAACTCCGCAACAAGCGCACCAACAAATAGTTGCGCAAACAAAAACAGCACAAGAACATTTTGCATTACAAGAGAACAGCCGTAGAGAAAGAGTCCCTCCAAACAAACCAAGGCTTCAAACCCAGCCATATTCCAACAGAGAATACCTAAAGGAACGCCAGACCATCGCCAGTGGCGCCACTCCGAGCTCTTTAGAAGAAATTGGACTTCACTGGACAGCCATTCCTGAAAATATCACGGCAAATCTCGATTATCACCTAAAGAATCACGGTACTAGTCCCGTTTTAAACCATTCAGAATATTTCATGAGGGATTACATTAACAAATTTTAGAAACAACGCTCAATTGTGCTGATCTCATTGATGAGAAATCCTCTAGAGACAGAGGCCCGAAGCAACTGAGCCTGTGGCAGGTGGGCATAACACAGCGTGTTGTATTGAACGAGCAACTTCAAGCCACCGGTACTCAGAATACTGATGAACTGGTTCGTGTTACAATTATTGTGGTGCGGAAGGGCACGTTCTAACAAGCGACCACAGAAGGCATCCCGTCATTGCAGGAAAAGAAATCGTGATGGGGACATATCTCTTGAAGCTAGCCCCCCGCACGGCAAGCTCCCACGAACTAATAGTGCGCTCAGTGAGCCTGTAATTTCAGGCCTGAAGGATAGGTCAGAGAATGAGAACTGTCACCACTACAGTCCGGTGCCCGAAAAAATCGGAAGAATGGATCACACATCTACAAATTTGAACGATTGGCAAGAACTTCCTCCAGCGGCTATCCAAGCGCATGTTCCCCCGGCCTCAGACAATACTAACTTGGAAATTGGAAAATACTTCTACCCCCAGAACGGAATTCCAATGAGGCCAGAAGGACACCTGTCTTCGGACTCCTTATGGATGCGACGTGCACTAATCGCTTCGCAAATGCTCACCTTCTGCCAGGATGAACTTCGGCAGAAGAACATTGATATAGAAGAGCTGAGAAAGGCGAATGAAGATCTCCAAAGGGGCTCAGATGAAAACTTACGAAAGCATTCGCCTTCTTGGCTTACTGTCCACCAAGTGCAGTATCAGGACTCGAAACGGCTGTACGAAGACACTCCACAATGGACCTGGATCAGAGGACATAGTCGTCTTAAGGGTTTGTGCCCTATCCCGAAACTCCAAAAATTCGTGAGAAAACACAAAGGAATGGAAACGGCATTCCTCGTGTTTCATTCATACAAGCTCTCCGAGCTCGAAGGGGACGACGCTTCAGGTCATCAGGACAGCGGGGTTCTCGGAAGTTCTCATGGGATCCAGCCGACCAGCACACAGATCCAATTCTTCAGTTCAGTTCTTGCAGCGGCGTTCGATGCTCTTCTAAAACGAGACGAAATTCTAAAGCATAACGTCGACTTTAGGGACGATTTGGACCTTTACGACGGTATAGACTCGGATGATGGTGAGGATTGTAGCAGTGGCATCGTCACTAATATAGACACTGTCTTTTACCATTTCCGTCCACTAATAGAGAAGGATGCTTGCGTCTGTATTGAAGAAGAAAGACAAGTGCTTAAACTTTTCATCAAATTTTTAGTTCATGAATTTGGTGAAAAGCATCAAGAAGTCAAGCGGTTATTCGCTAAAGGTTCTGTTACGTTAGCAACCTTCAAATACTTATTTAAGCGAGAAGAAATTGTCGTTTTCAGCGAAGGGAAGCGGATATACGGAGCTAAACTAAAGTCATTCGTTGATCAACTGGGATGTGAGATGTCAATATTAGCCGAATCTTGGGCCTTTAACGGGAAATTTTACAGGAGTATACGGCAAGAGCCGATTGCTTCGCAATCAATGCTTAAGAAACGTTCGGCGGAGATTACCTCACTTCCGTGCTATCCTCTTTCGTTCACAGACGCAAAAGTCAAGGAAATTTTGAGAAACAGGGGACAAACATTTTGGAAATGCCGCCGAATGGCCTACGTCGCTTACAACGGGCCTAACACGAAGCGGGATACTGACTATGTAAGACTCATTCCCAGAACACCCTATGTCTCTAAGCTATTATTTTATAGACAGACACGAGATTCCTGATAGATGTGCGTACATACCATACGATGCATGGCAACGGAGACCTACCCCAGCTTCCAAGTAACGAACTTAAAGACCACATTATGTCCAAGGATGAGCCTCCTGGCGATCTTGTTTACATGGTACCCGAGAATATCTTCGGCTTTGACATGCAGGAGAAGAATTGGGGTAAAATCCTCGTCTAATACAAAAACTTCGCAAACTTTGCTAACGATGTTGAAGTGGACCTGGAAGTCGACAACATCTCCGAGATTCAGTGGAACAAAGATGCTTTCAAAACACTCGCTATCAAAGAAGAGAGCAAGGAGTTGGTTGACGCTCTCGTCAACAACAAAATTAAAGCCGATAAGGCTACGGACGCGGTCAAGGGCAAGGGAAACGGGCTGATCCTCCTTCTCCATGGTGGACCTGGAACTGGCAAGACACTGACAGCGGAGAGCGTTGCTGAAATAGCAGAGAAACCCCTTTACCTGGTCACCTGCGGAGATATCGGCACAGAACCACGAGAAGTCGAAAAATACCTGCAGAAAGTTTTCCACCTGGGGAAGATCTGGGATTGCGTCGTTCTCCTCGACGAAGCTGACGTATTCCTAGAACAACGCACGCTCTCCGACTTGACGCGCAATGCGCTCGTCTCTGTGTTCCTGCGAACGCTCGAGTACTACGATGGCATCCTCATCCTCACCAGCAATCGCGTCGGCACCTTCGACGAAGCGTTCAAATCCCGCATCCAGCTCGCGCTGCACTACGAGAAGCTCAATCGCTCTCAGCGCAAACGCATCTGGGAGAACTTCATACGCCGTCTCAAAGAGCTTGATGAAAACTTCAACGAAGAGATCTGGGACAACATCGAATTCCTCTCCTCGTTTGAGATGAACGGCCGGCAAATCCGCAACGCCATCACGACGGCCCGGCAGCTGGCGCTTTTCCGGGAGACCGCGCTGAGCTTGGAACACCTACGGCACTCGATCGAGGTTTCTGGCCAGTTTGATAAGTACCTCGAGGCGGTGCACTATCAGGGGGATGATGATAAGGCGCGCGATGAGGGCTGGCGGTAATGCGCCAAGATTGGCATATGTGCCAATGAGCATGCAACGCAGTTTTTCAGCACATTTCTACCTAAATATATGTGGTGGTGAAAAGGCCGCCTAGTTTGATGGAATTTGATGGAAGTCATGTTTGGCAGCTAGAAGTGCTCATAAATATTGTCCCGGAAATTGAATGATTGATTGAATCTAAGCGTATAATGACTGTGTTCATATGTATGGGGAGTTTTCATCCGGACCACCCCGATTACAATTTGGACCACCTTGCCAAGGCGGGGGCAATAAATGGTTTTAACGCTCTTGGGCATTACACGTAGCAGGGGCACCAAAGTACGACGGCTGCACATAATGCCCTCTGCATGGCATGTTGCTCTCAAGCTCCACCTGGTTTTGTCTCCTTTTTCCTCTTTTTTTTTGGTGGGTTGTTAGGAAGGGGGGGGGGTTTCTTTCCAAAACCTGTTTGCGCGGTCGCTATGGACAGCTGACTTGGGCGACGCCAAAACGTCTCTGTATTCCGTTTGGCATGCTCGTCCCCAATCCCCGCATATATTTTAGAACTAGCCCGACGGCCCGCGCTATGGTCCGCGCTAATCAACGAAGCTTGAAAACAACCTACAGAGCTTGCTCCGTCTCGCATGTATGTAATTATGTAAGTTCTATTATGCCCATGAACCCCTTACCTCAGAAGCTCAGGCCTTCCGTCACGTGCGCGGCTGATTCAGCTCTCATGCTGTATGAGATATTCTTACCTCAGAAGCTCAGGCCTTCTATCACGTGTGTGGCTTATTCAGCTCTTACGTGGAAGGCCTGAGCACTGAGCGGAAAATTTGTTAAGCTTTACGTTATCCCTTATACAAAAAACTGTCAAAAAATCGCGTTAAGGCTAACTTTAGATTGAATTTCTTAATACTACAAACTATAAATTAAAAATCGGGGCCTCATAAGACCTAGATATTTACATCACGATTTTAAAAATATAAAAATAATCATAATATAGCGCTGTTGTAATATAGAAGTTATGCACTAAAGAAAATCTATTAATATAGTTAAGGTTTTCGCTATTTCATGACTAAAAAACCACTAAAATTTGATTTATTAATACTATATGATATAAATTAAAAATTGGAGCCTCACAAGTCCTAGGTATTTTTATTATAAATCTTTTTATCCTAATTTTATTATAATTTTATATTAGTGTATTAGAGAAGTGATGTACTAAAGCTCTAATTTTATATTCTTATCTATATATTAATCTAGTACTACTTTCTAGTATACTCTTTCTTTCTATCTAAAATACATAGTACGTTAATATTAATATTCTGTAACTATATATACTAATAGTTACTATATAGTCTAATAGCTATTAGCTTAAAATACGTAAAATAAAGGCACTTTTTAATTACTTTTCTTAAACTTTTTAAGCTGTATTATAAGAATAGTATATAAATAGAAATAATAAAGCAGCTAGTATAATATTAATTAACTATTTTATATTATAGCTTAGTTAAGCCTACTTTAATTTTTTCCTACTTTCAGGAGTGCATTTTTTAGATGTATAGAAATATTTTACTATATTAAATAGTATAAAAGTATATTATTATGTTATAGTTATAATACTTTAAAGTTAATAAGTTTATAATACTTTTTTTATAAAGCTCTTATAAATCTCTACTTTATGCTTAGACTTTTTATAGAGTTATTTTTTTTAAAATAAGTTTAACACCTAATAATATAAAAGCCTAAACACTTAAAATAAAGATATTCTAAATTCTATATTTTAAACGTATTTTGATTGGATAGCTTAGTTAATTTAAAACGCTCATCCTTATAATAAAACGTAATTTAAATAAAGGCTAGTATTAACTTTAAGTTTATTAATTAAAAAAAAGTAATTTATATCTTTATAAGTATTATTTAGTATCTTTATAAGTAAAGCTAAGCTATTAAATTTAAATTTAGCTATTAATACCTACATAATTTTTTTAGTTTATATTTTATATTTAAATTATAGTTTTTAATTTAGTTACAAGAGGTATTAGAGCATGTTACTAAGAAGTAAATAAAATTATATTTATTTTTAATATAGTGTAAAGTAGCTAGTTTATATAGAAGTATAATTATATATAGAAAATTTAAAGTACTAATTGCTTTAATATACTTAATTATTTAAAATTATATAGGATCCTTATTAGAGGCTTTATTTTAATATAAGTATAAATATATTACAGACTATAGAATATAATCACGGAATAATAACATTAATAAAGTTAACTAGAAAGCAGAGTATCTTAAAATAGTTAAAAAGAATAAAAATAGAGTTAGAAAAATTAACTTATTTATAATAAATCTCAGTCATGCTAAGAAAAAGCTAACTAAAGAAAAAAAATACTAGGCTAAAAGAAAAAGCCGTAAAGACTAAGAGATATAAAGTCTAGGTATATATAATAAAATAATATTAAGTAAAAGTGCTAGAGTATTATTACATATAAGTAATAACTATTACCTAATAAGTCTAGGTAAAAGTTAATTAGTTTATGGCTATAAGAAATTAGGTATTAAGAAGACTCTTCTTCTACTATTATCTAGTTTTAATTTTTTATAGTTACTCTAAAATTAAAAATCACGTCTTAAGTGATATAGTTTAATACTATTTTGTTAAACCTTAACTTACTATATTACTTTTTCTTATTTTTTTACTAAGTTAATTAACTTCTACTAAGTCTAACGAGCTATCTAATTAGGAAGTAAGGGAACTAATTAGCGTTATATAATTAGTTAAACAGCTAGTTACTAGCATAACATTACGTTAGTAAGTTAGTAACTTATAATATTATAATTACTATCTTAAAAGAGTAGAAAAAGCTATTAGATAGATTCTAATACTATATTATCTAAATAAGGTTTATAATAACCTATTATAAGGATAAATAAAAACTCTATTTATTAAATAAAAGTAGTAGTAAAGAAGAAATTATAGTAGGACCTTTATTAATAACTAGAAGTACATTAGAAAAAACTAAGAGTATATAATAAATTATTTAAGAATAAAGAGTAGCTATTATGAAACTACGTAACACCCTAGTAAACTTATAATAATAAATTAAAATAGGTTAAAAGAGAGGAATAGTAAAAATATAACCTCTTATAAAGTTTAATAGTAATTAAGATAAACTTAAGATATTTATAACAATAATAGACGTTTACTATTAATTTAATTAAGTATTATTTATAACTAACTAAGATTAGATTCTAGTAGCTGGTATAAATATAATAGAAAAAGCTATATAATAGTTTAAACCTTTAGTAAAAAACTACTTAGCTAATAAAGACCCTAACTTAGGGGCAGCAGGACTTATAAACTGTAATAATAATATATAATAAGCTTTTAAGACATATAAATACTTCAAGCAGGAAATAATTATAGTCTTTAAAAAAATTAATAAAAAAATAGAGATAATTTAAAAGCTTTAGTAACTTAAGTAATAAATATTAATAACTAATTATATAGTAAAGTTTAAATAAATCTAATTACAGCTTAACTAGGTAGACTAACTTCTAGTTATAATATACTATAAAAAGCTAAAAAAATAGAATAAAGGATGAAATCTCTAGAGAAAAATAACTAATTATCTTACTCAGAATTATTAAATAAGTAGTAACTATTAACAACTATTAGTATTAACAGAAGTAAAAGAAAAAGGTATAAGGGAGAGTAGTAATTTATATACTAAAAAAAAATAAAAGAAATACTTAAACCTATAATAAAATAAACATCAACATTAAATAAATGTTTATTAGTAAATAGTAAGGAAAGTGAATTAAAAAATAAATAAAATACTATACACGTAAGGCTTATCTAGAATATAATAAATAAAAACATTTTATTAAAGACTATAAGTAATAATAAGTGGACGTTAAAAAAGCTTATATTTAGATTAAGGTACTAAAAGAAATTAAGGTTATTATAGTCTAAATAAAACAAGCATAAAACACAGTAACAAAAAAAACAATTATAAAAAGAATTTAAAGGGAATAATACTAGATATATAGAAGCGATATACATCTTAAATAAGAATATAAAGTTTTATATTAGTAAGTTAAGAATTATCTAGTAGAATAACTTAGTAATATAATGTTACAAGTTGCTAACTTATTAGCGTAAATTTTACTGGCAACAAGCCGTCTAACTAATTGTGGTAACGGTTAATTAGTTCCCTTACTTCCGGATTGGATAGCTTGTTAGACTTAGTGGAAGTTAGTTGACTCAGTAGAGGTAGGAAGAAGTGATATGGTAAGTTAAGGTTCAATAGGATAGTATTTGAACTATTTCACTTGAGGTGCGAATCTTAATTTTAGAGTAACTATGAAGAATCAAAAGTAATCGTGAACTATCTAGCGCCCTATACTTATAGTAGATCCTCCGTGCGTTCATTGTATACTGTTTGGCAGTATATTGGATACTGCTAGAGCTGTTAGAGATATCGGAGCCTCTGACACCTCTGGTATCTCTAGCTGCTAAGCCCTTATCCGTCACGTGGATGGTTGCTCCTAATCCACTGGCATGGTTCTGTATCTCTGTCCTTGCTTCTTGGCTTGTGCCTTGGCCTGTGCTAATGCATCCTGTGCCCGCTTACAGTTCTTCCGTTCAAGCTCGAACATACGTTTCTATTCTAGAGTGTTATCGTTTGTAACATTATCCCCCTCTTCCAAGTCTTCGTCTCGGAAGATAGTTTCTCTCTTCTATAAGCAGTATAAAGGCAGCAGGTCTTCCGCTTGGTGTTCTAAACTGTAAGACCCTTGACTTCCTTTCCTTCCTGCCCAGCCTCCCTATGATGACACGTCTTGAGTCGTCTCTAATACATGCTTGCTGTTTAGCTTCTCAGATCCGTAACGAACCCCGTCACATGCCGACGCCTTGTTTGAACTGTTCTCGCCGAGGCGACGATTGCCTGGTGAACTTAAGTTCTAGTCACTGCTCCGCCTGTAATGATTGTAACGTGAAATGTGATTTAATCGTCTCGCAGCCGGAATGGGATCATCTTGATCACGATAAGGAAAAACTCTGTTGTTAGTTTAAAAAGGCTGAGGAGGAAGCCCTAGAGGCTTGCTCCTAAGCCCTTCGGCTTCGTCGCGAACTGGCGAAATTGGATTCTAAAGAGAAAGAGATGTTTGATCGAGAGATGGCCTCAATTCGTGAGGTTTAAGCTCTTGAAGAGGCTGAAGCCTGTTCTCGGGGTTAAGAAACTCACACACTGCAACCTGCAGTGCCGGCTTCTTCCTAACCTACTTTGTCTTCCCTTTCTTTTGGCTTGGATTAGAACGCGCTGTAGTCGTCCTTTTTATGGGATACAGCCCTTATTAGTTTATCTGATAATACTAGTCAATTAGCTCTGAACTGTTCCTCAGGTTTCTAATTAACTTTCATGTATTATCTTTAGGTCTGTAATCCTTCTACCTGACTAGATACTTCCACTAACGTCTAAACTGCTAGTAGTCTAAAATTTATTGGACTTTATACTCAGTAGTATCTTCCTTGAGTTTAAGTCTTGTCTGTAGTTTAGCGTTCTGTGGTGCTGGTTCTAATCTTGAAATATAAAAAACTAGATAGATTCTTATATCCTTAGGTAGTTATAGTTCGTAATTTACAGGTCCTGTTTGTCTTTTAACCTTAAATGGCCCTAATTTAATGTGATCCAGTTTTTTCGATGGTTGTTTTATTTCTAAATTTTTTTATAGTAGGAAAACTTTATCTCCCTCCTTAAAAATTAGTCTCTTAACTTTAGATTTGTCTTTTTCCTGCTTGCTAAGAACTCCTTTCTAGGTGATTTTTTCTACTATTTCCTAGTAAAGTTATTGTAATTCGTTGACTTTTATTCTTACTAACTCTAATATCTTATCTAGTTTTCGTGGTTCTTGATAAGCTGTAGGCTTATAACTATAGTTCATAAAAAATAGTGATTTCCCTATGGTTAATGACTTTACAGAGTTGTATATAAACTTAGCTATTAGTAGTAAGTTAATCTAATTATCTTATTACTTATTAACATATATTCGTAGATATTATTCTAGTATCTGATTTGTCTATTCTGTTTATTTATCTATCTATAGGTGAAATGCTGTTAAGAGGTGATACTTAGCCTCTAGCTTCTCTATAAACGTTTTCTAGAATATTAATGTGAATAATTTGTCTCTATCTGTGATAAATTCTTATAGCAGTTTATATTATACTATTAGGAGTTTAATTAGTAATATCACCAATTTATCTACTTTAACCTCTATATATGTTGATTTAAAGTATGCATATTTTATAAGTTAGTTTACTATAATTAATATCATATCATACCATTAACCTCTAAGGGTAGTTGTTGTCGGTATTTTAGTAATAAAATCTATTATAAATAATTCTTATAGTAGGTCTAGTAAAGGAATTAGTTATATAAGTTTATATTTCTTATATCTTAATACTTTATTCTTTTTATACTTAATACATTCTGAAAGAATAGCTCTAACCTTTTTCTATATTCTAGGAATCTAAAAATATTTATTGATCCGTTCTATAGTTTTTTCGATTCCTTAATGTACGTGTATTTTAGCTGAGTATTAATCTTTAATAAGCTTAGTCTATAATATATTTAATACATAAATTATTCTTTAGTCTAGATTCTAATATAGTTATCTATTGTTGAATTTTCTTATTTATTTTTTCTAGGTGTTTTTGATAATAACTGCTGTCTTAATATCTATTTATAAGCTTTCTAAGAATCTATCTAGTCTTTATCTAAATATTATATTATGAATTTCTAGTATATTCTTTATATGGTTTACTTGTTAACTGAGTGTATCAGCCGCTATATTTTCTTTTCCTAATTTATAAAGTATTTAAAAGTTAAATATAGAAACTAATTTCTATTATCTAACTTATCGTTGATTTAGTTTCTTTATTGTTGTAAATACTATCAGATTCTTGTAGTCTGAATATATAATAATTTGGTATTTAGTTCTTTCTAAGTAATGTCTCTATTTTTTAAATACTTAAACTATTACTAATAGTTCCTTATTATAGATATTATAGTTTAATTCGGTAGTTGTGAGTTTGTAAGATAAAAAGTCTACTAGATACTTATATTTATTATTTTATACTTATAGTAAAATAGCTTTTATAGTTCTATCTAATGCATCTATATATACCTCTATTTAAAGTCATAAATTAAATATTTTTAATATTAGTGGTTATTGGAATATCTCTTTTAATATTTTAAAAGCGTCTTTCTTGTGTTGTTTTTATTTAAATTATTAATCCCTTTTAAGCAATTCTATTAAGGGTGATGTTATTTTAAAGTAGTTCTTAATAAATTATCTACAAAAACCCATAAATCTAAGAAAAAAATAAACTTCTTTAGTGTTTATTAGTGTTAGCTAAGATAGAATATCTTTAGCTTTATCTAAGTTAACTGCTATTCTATTTTAGGATACTAAGTATTCTAAGAATTTAACTTTAGTCCTATGGAATATATATTTCTCTGTCTGAATGTATAGCTTGTGTTTTTTAAGCTTTTATAATATCTTTTTAGTATACTTAACGTGCTCTTTTAGCGTTCTATTTATATATACAAGCACGTTATTAAGATATGCTATTATAAATACATCTAGATATTTTCTTAGTATATAATTAATAATTGTCTAGAATGTTGCTGGTGTGTTTATAAGTTCTATTAGCATAACTAAGTATTTAAATAGTCTATATCTTATTTTAAAGGCTGTTATCTATTCATGTTCTTTAACTATTCATATTTAATAATATCTATTCTTAATATTAAAGAGGCTAAACTATTTAGCTTCTCTAAGTTTATTTATAAGTTCTAATATTAATGATATTAGATAATGATTCTTTACTATGGCTTTATTTAGGTGTCTGTAATTAATACATAACTATAATTTACTATTCTTTTTTAGTATAAAGAGTATTAGTGATGCCATCTTGCTTTGACTAGTTTATATATATTCTTTTTATTAATTTTTTTACAAGAATTTCCGTAATTCTTCCTGTTGGTGTATGGGTACTTGATATAATAGTTTTAGTTTCAAATCCGTTCTTTCTTTAAGCGTGATTTTGTGGTCTGAGTTCTAGTATTCTAGTAGTTAGTCTTTAGCTTTCTTAAAAAACTACTCTCTAAATTCTTCTTAATATTCGTTTGGTATAATAAACGTGGTGTTGTAAAGTATTATTTTCTTTATTTATATTATAGCTCTTGTTTATTACTATTCGTGGTAGTTATTTCTAATTCCTATAGTTTTTTTTTTCTAATTAATAGTTAGGTTCTATCATGCTAGCTAGTCCTATCCTAAGATAAAATTCTTATTATCTAGATTTATGATTTTAATATAGCAGTTATCTGTGTAACTTACTACTCTAATAGTTATATTTCTTATTTTAAAATTAATTAGACTTTTTTTAAATACTGTTAGATTATTATCTATGCGTCTTACTTATATAGGTTTATCTAAAACTTTAGTTAGTATTTAGTATTTTTATACTTATTTATTTAATATAAGTATCTCGCTAGCTCTACTGTTTATAAGTATTAGTATTTAATTACTATTAATACATATATCTATATATAGCTTATTTTCGTGTTTCCTTTAGTTTAGTTATATGTATATAATTGATATATTATTTCTAACCTTTAGTTTTTAACTTTCTAGTAGCTTAGTTATAGCCTACTAGCTTTCTAGTTTTTTATTTATAGTTAACTTCTAAGTGGTAGTTACTTCTTTAGTGTTTTCTTTTTAGGACTGTGGATTAAGCATCTCTAGAGTTAGTATACTTTTTTATCTAGTATCTTATATGTGTTTTTAGCTTGTTCTTTATAATCCTAACATTTCCATTCCAAGAAACATTCTTAATATGTGAGTTTTTTGTGTGAGTTTGTAGCTAACTATTCTTTTTAATAGTATTTAGTCTAGTATCTTCAGCATCCTATCTAGTATTTATCCTATAATAGTTATTTATGTTCATCCGAATTTGGGTCCTGTAGTTTGTTTTTTAAATCTATATAAACTAGTTCTTACTATAGGTTAAGTTCCTCTTTATTTACTAGTTATTATAATACTTTTCTTATCTTTAGTCCTTTAACATATATGGCGTGTTTATTTTATTTATAGTTTTTTCTTATATAGTTAGATACTACACATATCTAGTATTTCTTTTTTATTATTTTGTTTACAGCATTGTTATCCTGTACCTATAGTATTAGTAAAAAGATTTCTTTATCCTTTTTTCTCTAATCCTATCCTAATTCTAAGTGTCTAACGGGGTGGTAGTATGTTGTATTAGTTATAACTAGTATAGATATTTATTAGTAGATTTTATTTATCTATATAGCTAATTCTTATCTACTTAGCTCTTTATACTATCTGTTTTCTATTAACTATAATATTTATTAGTATTTATATATTCCGTCTCCTAAGGTAACTTCCTAGTATTTAGTAATATAGTATTCCTTTATATAGTACTCTAATTTATATATCTAATAGTATTTCTAGCGTATATATTATATAATTATTATAGATATTAGCTTCTTGCCCTCTAGTGTCTCTTAATTCTTTCTTTATCTAAATCTCTAATTTTCTTTATAAAATAGTCTACTTTTCTGTTCTATAATCTCATAGAATCTTTGCGTTTTCTTCTTAGTTTCTGTGTTATATTATCAAATTACTACTTCTTATATTATAGTAATTATATTATTAGGTCGTTCTGCTAGATAATCCTTAACTTACTAATATAAAACCTTATATTCTTATCTAAGATATGTGTGGTTTCCATATATCTAGTATTATTCTTTCTAAATTCTCTTTATAATTATTTCTTCTGTTATGGTGTTCTTTACTTATTTTATTTGAATTATAGTAATTTTAATTTCCTTTAGCGCTCTAGTCTAGACGTAAGCTTTCTTAATATCTAATTATTACTATTTATAATCCTTAACAAAGTGTCCCTGTTTTCTGTATTCTAGGTAGATTTTATATATATAGTATTTTATTTATTCTCTAGTTCACTTTCCTTACCTATTTCCAATAGATGTTTTTTTAATGTTAATATTTATTAGGTTATAGGTTTAGTTATCTTTTCTATTTCTCTTAGGTATATAGATTACTAATCTCCTATATATCTTTTTTTCTTACTTTTATTAGTACTAATAGTTATTAATAGTTATTACTTGTTTAATAATTTTTAGTAAGGTACTTGGCCGTTTTCCTCTAGAAATTTCGTCCTTAATTTTATCTTTTAATTCTTTATAGTATATTATAACTAATAGTTAGTCTACCTAGTTAAGTTATAATTAGATTTATTTAAATTCTATAGTATAGTTAGCTGCTAACGTGTATTACTTAAGTCACTAAAGCTTTTAAATTACCTCCGTTTCTTTATTAATTTCCTTAAAGATAATAGTTATTTCTTATTTAAAATATTTATAACTCTTAAAGGCCTATTATATATTGCTGTTATAATTAGCTAACTCTACTACTCTTAAGTTAAAATCTCTATTAATAAAATAGTTTCTTACTAGTAGTTTAAACTATTATATAACTCTACCTATTATATTTATATCTACTACCAGAATCTAATCCTAGTTAGTTAGAAATAATTTCTAATTAAACTAATAGTAGAGGTCTATTATTGCTATAAAGGTCTTAAGTTTATCTTAATTTTTATTAAACTTTTTAGAAGGTTATATCTTTACTATTTCTTCTTTCTAGACTATTATAGCTTATTGCTTGGCTTTAACTTATTATTATAAATTTACTAAAGCGTCACGTAACTCTATAATAGCTGTTTTTTATTTTTAAATAACCTATTATACACTCTTTTATTCTCTAGATATACTTCTAGTTATGGATAAAAATCCTGCTATAACTTCTTCCTTACTACTATTTTTATTTAATAAGTAAAGTTCTTGTTCGTCTTTGTAATAGGTTATTATAGATATTTAATAATTAGTTTATTAGAACTCTATTTAATAATCCTTTTTACTTTTTTGAGATGGTAGTTATAATATTATAAGTTACTAACTTACTAGCATAAATTTTACTAGTAATAAGCTATTTAACTGATTATAGTAATAATTAATTAGTTCTTTTACTTCCAGATTAGATAGCTTATTAGACTTAGTAGAAGTTAGTTAACTTAGTAAAGATAAGAAAAAGTAATATAGTAAGTTAAGATTTAACAGAATAGTATTTAAACTATTTCACTTAAGGTGTGAATTTTAATTTTAGAGTAATTATAAAAAATTAAAAGTAATTATAAACCGTCTAGCGCCTTATACTTATAGTAGATTCTCTATACGTTTATTATATACTATTTAGCAGTATATTAGATACTGCTAGAGCTATTAGAGATATTAGAGCTTTTAATATCTCTAGTATTTCTAGCTACTAAGCTCTTATTTATTACGTAGATAGTTACTTCTAATCTACTAGTATAATTTTATATTTCTATTCTTACTTTTTAGCTTGTGTCTTGGCCTGTGCTAATATATCCTATATCTACTTATAATTCTTCTATTCAAGCTTAAATATACATTTCCATTCTAAAGTATTATTGTTTATAATATATAATTACTATAATATAAAAAGCAGCTATTTAATAATACAATATAGAAACTAAAAAGGAAATATAAAGATTTTATAAGATTATTAAACAGAAAAAAAGACCCTTTTATAAGAAAAACTAGAAATTTAGATAAAAAAAAAAAAACAGAAAAAGGTAAAGAGCTGATGTCTATAATAATTATATAATAAATACACTAAAAATACTATTAAATATATAGATTAGAGTATTATTTAAAAAAAATATTATATTACTAAACACTAGAAAATTATCTTAAGAGACGGAATATATAAATACTGATAAGTATTATAATTAGTAGGAAATAAGTAATATAAAGAACTAAGTAAATAGAAACTAGCTATATAGATAAATAAAATTTATAAATAAATACTTACGCTAGTTATAAGTTATATAATATATTATCATCCCATTAAACACCTAGAACTAAAATAGAATTAGAATAAAAAGGAGGAAATAGCTTTTTTACTAATATTATAGATACAAAACAACAACACCATAAACAGAGTAATAAAAAAAGAGTATTAGATATATATAGTACTAGACTATATAAGAGTAAATTATAAATAGAATAAACACATAGTACATGTTAAGGGACTAAGGATAAAGAAAATATTATAAAAACTTATAAATAAAAAGGAACTTAACCTATAATAGAAATTAGTTTATATAGACTTAGAGAATAAATTATAAGATCTAAATTCAGATAAGTATAAATAACTATTATAAAATAAGTACTAGCTAGAATACTAATTATACTAAGCTAAATACTACTAAAAGAGATAGTTAGCCACAGAATTATACTAAAGACTCATATATTAAGAATGTTTCTTAGGATAGAAATATAAGGATTATAGAGAACAGGCTAGAAATGTATATAAAATACTAAATAAAAATATATACTAACTCTAGAGATATTTAATCTATAAACTAAAAAAAAAAACACTAAAGAAACGACTGCTACTTAGGAGTTAACTATATATAAAAAACTAGAAAACTAATAAACCACAACTAAGCTACCGGAGAGCTAAGAAAAGGTTAGAAATAATATATTAATTATATACACATAACTAAACCAGAGGAAATATAAAAACAAGCTATATATAAATATATATATTAATAGTAATTAGATACTAGCGCTTATAAATAGTGGGACTAGTAAAATACTTATATTAAATAAGTAGATATAAAGATACTAGATATTAACTAAAGTTTTAGATAAATTTATATAAGTAAGATATATAAATAATAATCTAGCAGTATTCAGAAAAAGTCTAATTAATCTTAAAACATAAAATATGACTATTTAGGCAGCAGGTTACCAAGATAACTATTATATTAAAATTATAAATCTAGGTAGTAAGAATTTTATCTTAGGATAGAACTAGCTAGCATGATGGAATTTAACTATTAATTAAAAAAAAAGACTATAGACAACAGGAATAAATACTATAGATAATAATAACTTATAATAATATAAATAAAGAAAGTAATACTTTACAGGTTTAAATTTATTATGCTGAATAAATACCAAAAGAAATTTAAAGAATAGTTCTTTAAAAAAGCTAAAGACTAGTTACTAGAATACTAGAATTAGAACCACAAAATCACGCTTAAAGAAGAAATAGATTTAAAACTAGGACTATTATACTAAGTACTTATTTACTAACAAGAGAAGTTACGGAGATTCCTATAAGAAAACTAATAAAAGAGATATATATAAACTAGTTAAAGTAAGATAACATTACTAATACTTTTTATACTAAAAAAGAATAGAAAACTAAAGTTATATATTAATTATAGATATTTTAATAAAGCTATAGTAAAAAATTATTACTTTATACTATTAATATTAGAACTTATAAATAAGCTTAGAGGAGCTAAGTGGTTTAGTCTTTTTAATATTAAAAATAAATATTACTAAATATAAATAGCTAAAGAACATAAATAGATAATAGTATTTAAAATAAGATATAGATTATTTAAATATCTAGTCATGCTAATAGGACTTACCAATGCACTAATAATATTCCAGATAATTATTAACTATATACTAAGAGAATATCTAGACATATTTATAATAGCATATCTTAATAATATACTTGTATATATAAATAGAATACTAAAAGAATATGTTGAATATACTAAGAGAATATTATAAAAGCTTAAGAAACACAGGCTATATATTTAAACAGAGAAATATATATTCTATAAAATAGAAATCAAATTCTTAGAATATGTAGTATTCTAAAACAGAATAGTAATTAACCCTAATAAGATAAAAAATGTACTATCTTAGCTAACACTAATAAACATAAAAAAAGTTTATTCTTTTCTTAGATTTATAGGATTTTGTTGATAATCTATTAAGAATTATTTAAAGATTACATCACCCTTAACGGAATTACTAAAAAAGGATTAATAATTTAAGTGGGAATAAAGTGAGGAAAACGCTTTCAATATGTTAAAAAAATATTCTAATAACTACTAATATTAAAATAATTTAATCTATAACTTTAGATAGAGATATATGCGGATATATTAAATAGAGTTATAAAAGCTATTTTATTATAGATATAAAATAATAGATATAAACACCTAGTAGACTTCTTATCTCATAAACTTATAACTACTAAGTTAAATTATAATATCTATAATAAGAAATTATTAGTAATAGTTTAAGCATTTAAAAAATAGAGATATTACTTAGAAGGAGCTAAACACTAGATTATTATATACTTAAATCATAAAAATCTAACAGCGTTTATGATAACCAAGAAGTTAAATTAATAATAAATTAGATAGTAGAAATTAGTTTCTACTTTTAACTTTTAAATACTTTATAAATTAGGAAAAGAGAATATAGCGGTTGACACGCTTAGTTAATAAATAGACCACATAAAAAATATACTAAAAATCTATAATATAATACTTAAATAAAAATAAAACGGATCTCTAGAAAGCTTATAAATAGATATTAAAACAATAGTCATCATTAAAAACACATGGTAAAAATAAATTAGAGAATTTAATAATAGATAATTATAATAGCATGAAACTAGAACTATTTTTATACTAGAGATATTATAGACTAAACTTATTAAAAACTAATATTCAGCTGAAATGCATGGATACTAAGGGATTAAAAAAACTATAGAATAAATTAATAGGTATTTCTGGATTCTAGGCATATAAAAAAAGATTAAAGCTATTCTTTCAGAATACATTAAGTACAAAAAAAATAAAGTAATAAAATATAAAAAATATAGACTTATGTAACTAATTCCTTTACTAGACCTACTATAGAAATTAGTTATAACAGACTTTATTATAGAAATACTAATAATAACTACCTTTTAAGGCTAATAGTATGATATGATACTAATTATTATAAACTAATTTATAAAGTACACATACTTTAAACCAACGTATACGGAAGTTAAAGTAGATAAATTAGTAACTATATTTATTAGACTACTAATAGCATAACATGGGCTACTATAGAAATTCATTATAAATAAAAACAAATTATTTATATTAATATTTTAAAAAATGTTTATTAGAAAGCTAGGGGTAGAATACTGTCTCTTAATAATATTTTACCTATAAATAGATAAATAAACAGAATAAACAAACTAAATACTAGAATAATACCTATAAATGTACGTTAATAAATGGTAAAATAATTAGATTAATCTACTACTAATAGCTAAGTTTATATATAATTCTATAAAGTTATTAACTATAGAAAAATTACTATTTTATATAAACTATAGTTATAAGCCTATAGCTTACTAAGAACCACAGAAACTAAATAAAATATTAGAATTTATAAGAATAAGAGTTAAGAAACTGTAATAACTTTATTAAGAAATTATATAAAAAATCACCTATAAAGGCAATCTTAGCAAATAAATTAAGAATAAATCTAAAGTTAAGAGACTAATTTTTAAGGAAGAGAATAAAGTTTTCATACTATAAAAAAATTTAGAAATAAAATAACTATTAAAAAAACTGGACTATATTAAACTAGGACTATTTAAAGTTAAGTAATAAATAGAACCTGTAAATTATAAATTATAACTATTTAAAAATATAAGGATTTACCTAGTTTTTTTATATTTTAAAACTAGAACCAGCACTACTACACGCTAAACTATAGATAAAACTTAAACTTAAAAAGAACACAACTAAGTATAAGGTCTAATAAATTCTAGACTACTAATAATTTAGATATTAGTAGAAATACTTAGTTAAATAAAAAAAATACAGACCTAAAGACAATACGTGAGAACTAGTTAGAAACTTAAAAAATAATTTAAAGTTAATTAATTAGTATTACTAGAAGAGATAACTATAAATTATTTCTAAAAGAAAGACAATTAAAGTATATTCTAATTAAAATTAAAGAATAAGAAAATGGTAACATCTGAAGGAGCTAAAGATTATAGTAGTATAGTTTTTTACTAGAATTTCTTCTCTTTCTCTAGTTTTTCTAGCTTTTTAATAGACTTTATTTCGTAATCTATTATCTTATAGTATTTAGAATTAACCTAAGTGAGTTTATAATATAGGCGCTAAGTATAAATATAAGTTACTAATAAAAACTTCTTAGCCTTATAAATTTAAAAAAGAATCTAATAATAGGTGGTTAGATTTTAATCTAATTTAAGCTAAGTTACTATAAGATTATACTTTAAACTATAATTAACGTATTTTAAGTAGTAACCTAAAAAAAGATTTATTAAGTAATAATACTACTATTTTTAACAGTTTTCACACAGCATTAGTATTAAGTAATTATAATTATAAATAGATTTAATAAGATAATAAGAACAGATAGTTAAGGACTTAGCCTTAGTTATTATTAGAATTAGGTAAATAAGCTTATTAAAGTAAATTAAAAAGAAAAAGAGAATATAAGACTACGCCAGAGACGGGCTACTTTTATATCTAAAACTTATACTAAAAATATCTTACTAAAAACGCACGGGACACCCACCAAAAATTAAAAACAAAAAATAATTATTAAGATAATAATACTTTAAGGGAGGGAGTAAATATTATAGATTATAAAATATAATTATAAAATAATAGCACCAACAAGATTAACTAAGAAGTAGAGTATTTTAAAATAGTTAAAAAGAATAAAAATAAAGTTAGAAAAATTAACTTATTTATAATAAATCTCAGTCATGCTAAGAAAAAGCTAACTAAAGAAAAAAATACTAGGCTAAAAGAAAAAGCCGTAAAGGCTAAGAGATATAAAGTCTAGGTATATATAATAAAATAATATTAAGTAAAAGTGCTAGAGTATTATTACATATAAGTAGTAACTATTACCTAATAAGTTTAGGTAAAAGTTAATTAGTTTATAGCTATAAGAAATTAGATATTTAAGAGAGCTCTTCCTCTATTATTATTTAGTTTTAATTCTTTATAATTACTCTAAAATTAAGAATCATGCTTTAAGTAATATAGTTTAATACTATTCTATTAAATCTTAACTTACTGTATTATTTCTTTCTATTTTTTACTAAGTTAACTAACTTCTACTAAGTCTAATAAGCTATTTAATTAGGAAGTAAGAGAACTAATTAGTGTTACATAATCAATTAAACAGCTAATTACTAGTATAATATTATATTAGTAAGTTAATAACTTATAATAAAATATTTAAGATATTTAAAATATCTAAAGTATTTAAAGTACCTAAAGTATTTAAGGTATTTAAAATATCTAAGGTATTTAATACATCTAATATATTTAAGGCCCTGTAAAAATAGGAGGCAGGTATTAAAGTATAGAAATTTAATTAAGAATTAGCTAAAAGTTTTCTAAAATCTAAATAATAATACCTACTAGTTATAAGCTAAATATAGTTATTAAATTTAGATATATAATATAAAGATTTAATACAAAGACCTCTAATAGCTAGCGCTAGTATATAGAGAGGTAAGAAAAAACTATAGTAAAAAAATAATTATTATTTATATACTTAGTTATTATAGAATTTCTTTATAAGCCTTTTACGCCAGCACTTTTTTTATAGCTAGTATTTTATATAAAAGATTATTAGATTATATGTAATTTAAGTACTTAAGGTATTTATAAAGGCTCTAAAGTTTTATCTTAATTAACTTATTAATACTAGTAGAAATCTAATAGCTAAAACTTACTAAAGCTTTTCTCTAACTTTATTATCTTATAATAATAAGGTAGGCTAAAAGTAGTAGTATAATAGCCCTTATAGTAAGATAGCTTATACTTAGAATTTTTTTACTTTTTTCTAAAGTACTTATAAGTATTAAATAGCTTTTTAATAGCTTAAGCTAAAATATAATAAGTTATTCAGCTAGTAATTATACTAGAAAAAGGTAATTAGTAATTAAATTATATTTTTTAATTCTATAAAGCGTTGAGCTATAGAGTGTAATTAATATACTCTTTATAAAAACTATTAAAATATTAAAAAAAAGTTAATATATTAAATTAAGAGCTGTAAAGTTAGATCTTAATAATTTAATAAGCACCCTTAGCTTTTAAGGTAGTAATAAAACTAAAGTACGTAATCTAATTTATATAATAAGAGATTAACTTCTTAGTATATTTTTTAAGCTAATAAGTATATAAATAGCTAGTAAGCTAAGAACAAGATTACTTAATTTTCTAATAGTTAATTTTATAGTTATTAATAGTCTTTAAATTTAGTAAGGTATAATAGAGCTCTATAAGATACTTAATAGCTTTTAAGTTAATCTATTAATTATCTTTATGTTATTATAAGTACTGGCTTTTTAATATCCCTTAAATATATACTAGAACGTCCTTATTTATATGCTATTTATAAAATAGTATATCTAAACTATTAAAAACACTTTTTAATGCGTTTATATAGGCTCTGTTATTATTAATTATAAATAAGTATATATATACACTATAGGCTTTAAAATGCTTATAGAGATATTATAAACCTATTAAAAACCTATTTTATTCTTATTTTACATAAAGTATATGCCTAAGTAAATTATTTAATTTCTATTATTTAAGCTAACCAAATTAAGTAGTAGTAGTCTATATTTATTTGTTTTAAAAATATAATTAAGAAGGAGAATATTTAGTAACTTAAAAAACTACTATAAGCAGAAAGAGCTAATAAATAAAAGAAATTAAAAATAGTTATTAATATTAGATTTAATTCTAAGACGCGAAAAATCTATAAGCTTTTATATATTATATAATAGCTAAATCTAACTAAAGAATAGCTAAGCCTAAATAGGTAGATAGTAGCAGCTAATAAAGTATTTTATATACTTATAAAAATAATCCTTATATTTTATTTTTTTTTATTAATATTTTTATTTTACTTTTTAGCTCTAGCTTGCGTCTCTAAAATAACTAGTATTTATTAATTATATTTTATTTAGTTATAATAGTATTTAGAAAGTTCTTTTAAAGTAATAAAAAACACTCTTTTACTCCTTTAATAATTAGAAAATAAAGGTTAATAGTGGCTTTTAGTGCTTTAGTTTACTACTTAGTAGAATACTATAATAAAGTAAGAATCCTTTATAGGAGCATAATTATATATAATAGAGTTTTTATTTAAGGTATAAAGAATTCTCTACTAGCTATTCTCTAGGTTCTTATAATCTAAAGTAATAATTTAGAACTTTATAGAGCACTAGTATCTAAAGCTTACTAAGCCTTATTAATAATAATTACTCTACTCTTTTATAGATTTATTGTAGTTATAAACTATTAATAATTTTTATTTATTATTTTTTTTTTACTTCTACCTATAATACTAAACGCCGTTTGCTTTTTTATAAGCTTATATAGCTTTTTCTACTTCTTTAAGAAAGTTATATATAAGTTCTAAAGATAGCAAATAATTACGGTTAAGCTTTAGGGTATTATTTTAGAATTTATTAAAATTAAAGTCTCTATAATTAGTAGATAGCTACTAGGTTTAATTTTAATAAGTAACTTAAACTAGCTAAGTTATTAACTAAGTTACTAGCTAAGCTACTAATTAAGCTATAAGCTTAGTAGTTAACTAAAGCACTTTATTAATACTAGAAACTAAAAGTAATAAGGACTGTAAGGATTCTGAAGATTTTATAAAAACTTAAAAACTAACACTTATATTTAAAGTAGGTAAGATAAAGTGGTTATTAAAAGCCTTTATATCTAAATTAATACTAATAGGTAATTATTTAATTAATGATATTTTAATAATAGATTTTCTTACATAAAAAAAAAACTTTAAGATAAAGAGAATTAATTAATTACTAAAGGCGCGTTAGACGTGAGATGTAAATAATACTAGTATAAAATCCTCTATTAAATCCCCACCTAGCTAAATAACTTTATAAAATATAGCTTAGTAATTAACTAATTTAAATGTAAAATACAGACTAAAAAAATTGTGTAAGTGCTAATAGTCAAATCCGGATTCAGCAGCTTAGCTTTGCTTATAGGGGTGCCAAATAATTCTTATGGGGGTGCAGGTTACCTTCTCCTAATGCAGACGACAAGCTCAATCTATTACAATCAGCGATGATTAAAGCCAAGCCCGGAAAGCTCGGGACTGAACGCGTTTCCCAATTTCGCTTAGTGGCTCTCCTAAGAGCTTAACACCTCCAGTCGCACCGCAGAGCTAGGTTGGATAGGTAGTGAAGATAAGGTGTCGGGCCCGTCACGATGCTCTTCTAACAGACGTAGGTCCTCAGGATCCGCCCTCAACCCGGTATAAAAGAGACGTGATATCGCGAAGCAGCCGGTGGCAGGGAGGGTTATCGCGCGAGGGACGTTCACCGAGCGCGGAGGGTTCATGCTGTTTAATAATAAACGCTGCCAACGTACCGAAAAAGCAGTCTGAAGGTATTTCGTATTCCAGACGATAGGCAAGAAAAATAACTATCATTTTACCTGATACATCCATCTCTTGCTAACTCATCGTCACTAAATCCTTCTTTTACTTCCTTTATAGATCGATCAAACTTCCTACTAACCTCAGTCACATGCTTCAAACTGTGAAAATCCAGATTCTTCTCCTTGAATTTGGCTAGCTGTCTTAGTACCCGATTCTCAGCTCGCTTAGCAACCTCCTTTGTCAATACAGACCATGTTAGCTGTCGAGCTCTTGGAACCGTGACAACGGGACCATTGAATTACGCATAGTTACACCCACATTGGGCCGTTCGCTAGACAGTCTGGTGTTGATAGAAAAGGCCTTAAAAATCAGTAGGCAATACCTCCATACTATGCGGCTTTTTCACCAATACATATATTCATCCAGTAATTTGGATTGACGGATTGGGTAGTCGAAACTCCCACAGAGGGAAGGTTTAATCTATTTTAACAGATCGATTTGGCCCATTGTCCGAAGAAACACTCCTTCGAAGAGAGTTATCTTTGAACGCACTATTGCAAGGATCCTTGCCTCACCCGTGGAGAGACGAGCCCCAACGCGTCTCGACGCGAAGACCGAAAGAATTTCAAATCACCTCACAACCACCGATGGTTACCTATCTACACGCCCACAGTGCGAATCAAAGACCTGTGAACTCTGGCCTTGTTGGAAGAGCCATGGGAATGGAGCATCGTACCGCTCGTCCCTTATCGGCAAGAGTCTGCCAATGCTGATGCCTATCTCTCTTGCGTCCCCATTGTATCCCTCACCCTATTACCTTAGTTGCTACATCCCTTGTGTGATAACCGCTTCTGGGTGGGGCGTCGATGGACGGAGAAAGTGGGGGGTATAACAGATGCATTGCATTGCTTTTCGTGGTCGCAGATTCCGCTGGGCATTGGAGGTAGCGGCGGGCCGCTGAGCTTAAAGGGCAATGTAAATGTTCGTTTGGGGACTGTAGGAGAGTATAGAAATCGCTGTCGTCTTTTTGTCGATGTCCAGCAACTTGAAAGGCTCTCTTGGTACTGAACTTTAGTTGGCTCTACTTTGGAGTATGATCGTGTCCTTAGCGTAATTATGTCATCTTTATTGGAAGATTCTCGAAGTTTCACCAACTTTATTTTGAGTAGGAAGATCTCCTCTTCTGCACTCCTCTATTTTTTGTGCCACAAGTGCTATAGGTATGCCGAGCGATAGAGGTTTTCTATATTATCCATCTAATATAGCCTCGAAGCGTGCTGTACAGTGTTATGCCTAGTAATATCGTTGTTCTACTTCCTCTATGGCTGGCGTTAGAGCTAATTAACATAGGCGTAATGTTATGGCGTCTATAAGCTACAACACTTTTATACTTGATTATACTACTGCTAAGACCTTGACGTATGGTACATCCGCTTTAACTATATAGAACATTGCAAGCAGTACTCTATATCTAAAAAAGTAGTAGCTTAGCTATCTAAGCAAATCTGAGACTCTATTAGTATTAAGAAAATTAGTAGCCTACCTAACTTGCCGCTGGCTTTCTCTTCCCTAAAAAGTTAGCCGTTTGCTCTATATTTGTTTCATACAATTAGGGTCACTAACTGTCCTAATTAAACTCTATCTTATTTTTAAACTACTATAAATACTTATAGCTTTTATATACAATTTATCTTTCTCTAAGTTTAATTATATCTTAAAGTTATGGACTAAGTAATATTAATAATACTAACTTAGTCTACTACTATACCTTTTAGTTAATGTAATATAGAGTATATTATATTATTAAAAAGCTTAGAAAGAGTTTCCTTTTTAGTTTCTATACTTCTATTATAAAAGCAAGACACAAGGCTCTTAGATCTTAAGGTTAAATAAAGTATATTAATTAAATAATATTTTCTAGCTATAGAAGTAAGTAGGTATTATTATAAAATAGTCTATAGCTTTTATATACCTAAAGTTATTATATAATAGTATTTCACGTAGCCTTTATTACCACACTATAAAAGATAATATATAGATTTCTTTAACATAGTAAGTATGTGGATGTACTGTGTTAAATACTTTAGTAATTTATAAAATTATATAATAACTTACTTATATAATTATTCTAATAATATAAAGATATAATAAGTAATAGTTTAACTAATTTATTATATAACTAAATCCAAAGAGTCGCTCTAAAAAGAAGTAATAAGTATAAAAAAGAAAACTATCTAGAAGCTAAAGAGAATACTCTTTATATAATAAATTCTAATAAGTGTACTAAGTTTTTATTACTATTTATTATATTTATTTATTATGTGATTTTTGCATGTAAAATATTACATATTTTTTTTACTATTAGATTTATTAATTACCTTAATAATATTAGCTAAAAGTCTTGTCTTTTACTTTTCTTTTTAAAGTGTTTATTTTATTTTCTATTTAGTGTTAAGTTCTTACATATACTTTTTTACTAATAGCTAGTAATTTTCCTTTAGTTAGTTTACTACCTTCTATCTATAATTATTACTTATAATAAATTCTTATTTATTACTAACTATAATACTTGCTCTCTTTTTAAACTTTTAGCTTAAAAGTTCTTTTTATTTTAGGCTTTAAGTATAGGAAAAGCTAGTTCTTTTAAAAATATTATAAATACTTTTAGAACTTCTTTTCTCTTTTACTTCTAATAATACTTAAGGTTAAGTCTTTAATTATTTATAACTATTACCTCATGAAATTAATTTAGAATTATAATTATTTTATGCTAACTTTGTGTAGTTTATATAAAAAAAGGATTTTTATTATTTTATAAATCTTTTATCTAGTTATTATTCTAAGTATATTTCTTAGAATTATAAATGTAATCTAGTAGTTTTTTAGCTAAAGTTTAATAAGTTTCTAGCTAAGTATTAGTATCTCTGTAATTAGCTAGAAATAACTAAAGATATTATTTTAGCTACTAAAGTTTATAAGCAACAGCTTTAAAAGTAGCTTACTTTAGTTAATAATTATAAATATAAGCTATTTACCTATAAGCTTACTTTAATTAAAAAAAAAAAAAGACTTTTAAATTATTATAATTTGTAATATTTTTGTTTTCTGGTTTTACTAATTTTTCTCTAAATTTTTTTTTTAACTAAGAGGCCGTGTAGGCTTTTTTCTAAAATCTAGTATTACTAAATTCTTTAAATAAAACTAATTAATTATTTTAGAATATTACTTTAAGTTTTTAATAGATTTCTAGGTATTTTTCTTTAGTTTATAGTTTTTTTATTTAACTAGGTATTTCTACTAACGTTTGAATTATTATAGCCTTTAAATTTCTTTAACTTTATACTTTAGCTAGTATAGCTTTATGTTTATATTTATTACTATTAGTACGTCTAATAGTGCTGGTTTAAGTAATAATATATAAACTACTAAATAGATTTTTATATTCTATAGTAGTCTTAGTTTATAATTAACTAGTTTAATAACTTTATTAATTTTAAATAGTTCTATTTAAACGTGATTTAGTTTTTTACTTAATTATTTAGTTTTTAAATTTTTATATAGTAGGAAAACTTTATTTCTTTTCTTAAAAATTAGTTTTTTAACTCTTAACTTATTAGTACTCTCTGTAATTTATAAGTTCTTTAAAATAATAATTTTACTAAAATTTTTATATAAGTTTTATAGCTATCTTATTTTATTTTAAACTTAATAAGATTTGTTTTTTAGTTTATATAGTTTTTTATAAGCTGACAGCTCATACCTGTAATTAGC
This sequence comes from Zopfia rhizophila CBS 207.26, assembly GCA_010093925.1. Classification (NCBI taxonomy): domain Eukaryota; kingdom Fungi; phylum Ascomycota; class Dothideomycetes; family Zopfiaceae; genus Zopfia; species Zopfia rhizophila. The sequence continues at coordinate 359,762 of ML994656.1, read as the reverse complement.
ATAAAATAGTAATATATTAGTTATAAATAATTTTATACTATTATAAGTAAACTGTGCTAAAGGTAACAACTTAACTCAATTTTCTTAAAAGTAATTAATATATATTCTTAAATATTATTCTAGAGTCTAATTTATATGCTTTGTTTACCTATTTATTTAAGAATAAAAGCTTATTAAGAGCTTGTTTTTTAACTCTAATTTAGCTAACAAGGTTTTTTAAAAGTATAATATAAATAATTTATTTTAATTAGTAATAAACTTCTTAGGCAATTTATATCTTAAGACTACTATTTTTAAAATTCTATATACTAGTTCTTTTGCTAATAAATGTATAACCATTAAATTAAAATATGCGTACTTAGTTAGTTTGTTTATAATAATAAGTATTATATTATATTTTCTATCTATTTCAAGTTTCTTAGATAATGGTAATTTTATAATAAAGTTTATTAAAACTAACTACTATAATTATTTTAATATTTTTAATAGTTATAAAAGTTTATAAAGTTTATATTATACTAGTTTATTTTTTTAATTTTTTAGGTAAGTTTTAATTACTTTCTTTACTTTTTATTTTAACTCTTTAACATATAAATTCTTACAGATTTATTTTATGGTTTTTTTAATTTCTTAGTATTTATATATAATAGGTTTATAATTTTCTGTAATTAATTCCCTATATAGCTTTTTTAGCACATAGATAAGTCTATTTACATATGTAAGTTCTAATTCTAGGTTTTAAAAATTTTATTACTTAAAATCCTAAATTCTTATTATTTAGTAATTCTTAACTCTAGTAACTATTATAATTCTTAGGTAATTATAACTTAAAAATTTATTTAATCCTTTTATTAATACTACACTTAGTATTAGTTTATGTTATTTTATGTAGTTTAGTTATTAACTAAGTACATTTACTACTTTGTTTTTTAATTCTTTTTAGTAGAATATCTTAGAATTATAGATAGCTAGTATTTTTAACTAGTATATCTATCTTTAGTTTAGCTTTTTTATAATAATAAAGCTTATTAAGTTCTTGTAATTTAAAAGTACTTTTACTTAATATTTAGCTTTCTTAAGGTAAATTTACTATTTCTTAAATACTACTACTATTACTAATAGCTTTTTATTATAAACATTATAGTTTAACTTAGCTTTTATAAGTTTCTTTAATAAATAGTCTATAGAATAGAAATGTTTATTATTATATTATTAACTATAGATTACCTCTATCACATAATCAGATATATTTATTTCTAGTATAATAGATAATTTTAGGTTGAATATTTTTAATATTAGTGCCTAAGTAAACTTATTTTTAAGTTTTATAAATATTTACTACTATTTTTATTTCTAATTAAATCTATTATCTTTCTTAGTTAACTCTGTTAAAGGTATTGTAATTCTTAAATACCTTTCTATAAACTTTTTATAGAAATTTATAAATTCTAAGAAGAACCATACTTCTCTTACTATTATTAGTATTAGTTAATTGCGTATTTCTATTAATTTCTTTAAGTCTACTAAGATTTCTTCTCTTAAAATAATAAATTCTAGGAATTCTGTTTTTGTAATGTAAAATTTATATTTTTCTAGCTAAATAAAAAAGGTATATTCTTAAAACTTTTTTAAAATCTTTTTAATGTATATTTTATACTTTTTAAGTGTTCTATTTATATACACTAGCACGTTATCTAAGTATGCTATTATAAATATATTTAAGTATTTATAAAATACATAATTAATAACTGCTTAGAAAGTTATTAGTAAATTTATTAATTTAAATAGTATAACATAATACTTAAAAAATTTATATTTTATTTTAAATGTTATTAACTATTCATATTCCTGTTTAATTTAAATCTTGTAGTTTTTTTTATAAATATTAAATAAACTAAACTATTAAGCTCCTTAGAGTTTGTTTATTAACTTTTAAATTAATAGTAATAAGTATTAATTCTTTATTATAGCTTAATTTAGTTATTTAAAATCCACACATAATTATAGTTTTTTATTTTTTTTTTTAAGTATAAACAATATTGGTGAGGCCATCAAGCTTTTATTTAGTTATATATATATATATATTTTTAAGATTTTTTTTAATATACTATTTTAATTCTTCTTGCTATACCCTTAATAGAGAATATATTAATTTTAGTTTAAGCTTTTTTTTATTTTTAATAAGTATTTTATAGTTTTAAGGTTAATAGTTTAAAAGTATATTCTCCTCCTTCTTACTAAATAGATATGTAAATTCCTAATATTTCTAAGGTATTTAGGCTTTTATAGTGTCTAAAGCTTATTTCTAAATTCATACTATTCTAATATTTTATTTTTATTATAATTGTTATATAGCCTTATATAAGATTCTTTTTATTTTAGAGTGTTTTTCTATTATATTTAGTTTTCACATTTATACTACTTTTATTACTAGATTATACTATTAAATAGTTTTTTATTACTAATTTATTATTAAATTATGTAATTAGAGTTAATTTTATTTTAAAATTATATTAAGCTTTTTTATATCTAAAATATTAATATAGTAAATATCTTTATAGCCTGTTGCTTTTAGCTCTATTATATAGTTTCTAAGTTAATTAGACTTTTTCTAAAGGTTATTACGCTATTATTTACTTACTTTACCCTTACTAGAGACGCCTTTTCTTAGTATAATATATTATTTTATTTTATTTATTAATTTAAAATAAATGTTCTGTCTGTTTTACTATTTAATAGTGCTTTTAAAAGTTTTTTATTTACTTTTATACTAAAGTAAAAACATAGTTCTTATTATACTTATTATAATTTAAAAGTTTTAATAATTATATTACTAGCTTAAGCTTTTTACTAGTAGCTATTTAGTTTTTTAACGTAAAACTATACACACTATATTTCTAGTTCTTGTTTTTTAAGTTAAAGTGCTTTTTTTTAATGTGTATAGGGTAATAGTTATAGTAGTATACTAAATATAATATCTTACTATACTCTTTTTTAGCTTTATTTCTATATATTAAATATTTCCATTCTAGGAAATATTCCTTATATAAGAGTTCTGGGTAGTATAAGTTAAAACTTTATTATTTAACTTTTCTTTTTTTTTCCTTATAGTATTTACAGTCTAATATATACTCTTTTTAGTATTATTATTAATGTTAGTAGTCTTATTAACTATTCTTATTTTTTATGTTAACTATAGTATTTAGGGCTTTTAGAACTTATCTATTAGGTCCCTATTTCTTTACTATTTTTCTATATACTTTTTATTTTTTTAGTTTCTTTACGTAAATTAAATATATTGCTTATGTATATATTTTTTTTATATAGTTAACTAACTTACAGATCTAATATTCCTAATTTTTTAATTATTAAAAAATATTAGTATTCTTAATTTATATAGTAGGTAAAGGTGTTTCTGCTTTATTATACTTATTATTTTTCCTTTCTAGCTTAGTTTTTTACTTTTAAGTAAGTTCTCTTTTTTATTTCTAAAGAATATATAGTTTCCTTTATTGAACTTTTATAAGAAACTAAGATACTACTCTCTTTATAAGACTATTATACTATAAATATACTACTTACCTTAACTAGTTTTTTAACTTATAAAACCTTTTTTCTAGTATAATTTTCTAATACTTGGTTTTATAAGTTAATTCTATATAATAGTTTAATCTATAAATCTAACGTATATCTTTATTTAGCTACTACTAAATAGTTATTATCATAATTCTAAAAGCTTTATATATTAAAAACTAAATTTTCTAAAATAGTTATTATTCTTTATTAATTTCTTAAAATATGAGGTTTTCTACTTTTATGCTTACTACATAGTATTATTTTTTTAACTACGTTTTATAATACTTTTTTTAATTATTATTAATTGCTTATAAGTTCGTGCTTTATTTTTTAATGCTGTTTTTCATAATTCTTTTTATAATATTTATTAGATCTATAAATCTAATATTAATTATTATTAAGTCTCTTATTAATAACTTTAATTAATAAGGTTTTTTTTTACTATAAGTTCTATTTTATAAGCTTAGGTCTTATTCTAACTATTATAATTTCTAATTTTTATTTAAATATTCCTTTATAAAGTGTCTAATGTTGCTATATTCTAAACATGTTTTCTTATTAAGTTACTTTTTGTATTTTTAAGTTATAGGCTATTTTTTTTTATAATAGCTTCTTAATTTAAACTATATTAATATTTATTTTATTATAAGCTTATCTTTATTATATTAACGCCTTTTTTTTTTATAGTTATTACTTAATCTTTCTTGTATTCTAATTTATACTCATACTACTAATTATTAATACATATAATAAATTCTATAAAGGCGTAAAAGTTATCTAGTTAATTTTTTTAGGTTAGCTTATTTTTAACTTAATTCTTAAGCCTAATATAATAAGCTGCTATTAATAGTACGTTATTTTAGTTAATTCATAATTATAATTAACAGAATTCTATAGTATATACCAAAACTAATTTTATTTACTTAAGGTTTTATATCTTGTATTTTATAGTTCTTTCTTTATTAATTTCTTTAAAGACTATAATTATTTAAGTTTTGAAATCATTATAACTTTAGAAAACTACTTTTGTTTTATTAATTATATTAATTCTTTTAGTTTTTTTATTTATATAATTTCTAGCTAAAAGCTTAAACTAATTTATAACTCTATTTTTTATATTTATACCAGCCGTAAGAATCCTATCCTGATTCTTAAAAAGATGTTTTTATTAAAGTAACTATATATTTCTATTTCTGTTAAGAATTCGTTAAGGTGTTTAGATATTCTGTTAAATTTTCTTAATAATTATATTTTAGTACTAGATATGTATACTCTTATATTAGTTTAGTTTTTTAACTTTATAATTATTTATTATAGCTTTAAGATCTGCTACTATTACTGCTGTATAATCTAAACTATAAATAATACTAAAGCTAAACTACTTAGGTCTATTATTATTATTATATATAAGTTATATAATTTATAGGTACTTATAGTATTATAAAATAGTCTATAGCTTTTATATACTTAAGATTATTATATAATAGTATTTTATGTAGCCTTTATTACTATATTATAAAAAATAATATATAAGTTTTTTTAATATAATAAGTATGTGTACGTACTGTATTAAATACTTTAGTAATTTATAAAATTATATAGTAACTTACTTACACAATTATTCTAATAATATAAAAATATAACAAGTAATAGTCTAACTAATTTATTGTATAACTAAATTCAAAAAGTTGCTCTAAAAAGGAGTGATAAGTATAAAAAAGAAAACTATTTAGAAACTAAAGAAAATACCCTTTATATACTAAATTCTCTACTTATAATTTATTAAATAATAAGTTTTAATAAGTATATTAAGTTTTTATTACTACTTATTATACTCATTTATTATATAACCTTTATATATAAAACGTTATATATATTTTTACTATTAAATTCATTAATTACCTTAATAATATTAGGTAGAAGCTTTATTTTTTATGTTTTTCTTTAAAGTGTTTACTTTACTTTCTGTTTAGTGTTAAATTTTTACGCATACTTTTTTTACTAATAGCTAGTAATTCTTTCTTAATTAGTTTACCACTTTCTATCCGTAATTATTACCTGTAATAAACTTTTATTTATTACTAATTATAATAGGTATATTCCTCTATTTACTAACTAATAGTAATTATATAATATTATGTTATTACATGATTTTATATAGAGTTATCCCTTTATACTATACTTTAAAGTATATTTATAATAACTTCTAAAAAGTTATTTTATTATTCTATATAATATATTATTTTTAATTTTTAAAATAAAGACTCTACGTAGCAAGCTAGTATAGTGTTAAGTATATAGTAACTTATATTAATTAATATTTTTAGCTAAAGTAGCTTTATTTAGTTAATTAAAATTATTTCTATATTTAGGGTTATAGCACATATAATAGGCTTAGTAGTTTTAAGTAATTAATTAAACTAAAAGTTTTAGTCTATTTATATACTTATATTTACTAAATCTATTTAACTTAATATATAACTTACTAACATAACTACTAATTATAGTAAACTTAAAGTAATAAAGTATATTTACGTTAAATTAAATAGTACTATAAAGTACTAAAATATTAACACTACTTAAAACATTTAAGTTAAGTAGGTTTATTAACTTATTATAAGTAAAAATAGAAACTAGTATTATATAAATAAAAATAAAGTTAAATATTATTAGTATAAGTAAGTTTTATGTTCTAATATTTAATTTCTTTTACTTATAGTTATAATAAGCTTAATATAATGTAGAATTTTGTTACTTAAAAGTATACTAATATAAAAGTAGTAAAAAATGTACTAATTTCCATATTAAAGTTTAACTATATATATAGTTAAAAACTAATTTCTTTTTTAATAAAATAAAATAAATTTATATAAAAAATATAATTACATAAAATATATTAAAAATAACATAAATAAATTAATAAAATATATTATATTTTATATTAAATATTGTTTAAAATTATAGCTTAAACTTTTTATTAAACTAGTATAAAATTATATAAAAATTATAAATGTAAATACAAAAAAAAAAAAAAAAAAAAAAATTAAACTAAAGTAGTTCTAATAAAATTAAGTAATTAATAGTAACTATTAGTTTTTAAGTTAATTTAAAAGGAAATTTTCTTTTAATAATAATAACTTATTTTTAGAACTAAAAAGTAATATTTAAAAGTTAATAAAAAAATATTTAATTAAACTTAAGTTTATTAACTATAAAATAGAACTTATATAAACTTAATAGTATAATATATACTTATAAATATTTTTAACTAATAATTATAAGTAAAGCTAATAAAAACAAAATTTATTTATTATTTAGTAATAGTTAAATATAAATAGTTTAATAGAAATTTAAACTAAGTATAGTTAATAAAAAAAAGTTCTTAAAAATAATAGAGTTTAAAAAATTGTAAAAAAAAAAAAAAATTGTATATACCTAATTTAAAAAGTAAATAAAGAATTTTACTAATATAATAATATTTTAACAAACAGAGTTTATATAAAATAGATTAAGCTTAAATTATTTTTTAGTTACTATAGCTAGTTTTCTGTTTATATATTTTTATATATATTTAATAAAATAAAAAAGTACTTAAGCTTTTTTATTTAATTAAAAGTAGCTATATACTAAACTACTTTTAATAAAATTAAGTAATTAATTTACTAAAATTAATGCTTTTATAAAATATAAAACAACTTTTATAACACTTATTATAATATAAAATTATTAGTTTAAGTTTATTAAGTTAAAGCCTATACTTATAATAAATTTTATAATATACTTAACTATTAAACTCTAAAATATATTCTTAAAAAAATAGAATATTTTTAGTATACTAAAAATTGATTTTTTAATATGTTAGTATATATAATACTAGTTATTTATTTTTTTATATTTTTTTATATTTATATTATATTTTATAACTATAGTATTAAAAAACTTTACTACCTAATTTTTATATAATAATTTAAAAATTACTAAACTAACTTTATATAACTAAATATGTATAATATTACTTTTTTAAAAATAATTAAAGTTATTATTAGTAGGTATTTTTAGTATTTTTAGTTAAAATAAAAACATATAATATATATAGTTTAAAAGTATTTAAAAGTAAATAAAACGTTATTAGTTTATTGTTTTAAAGCTTTAGTACTTTTAGTACTAATATTTAGTTATCTTTAAATTAAGTATTAAAGTTATTTTTAGTATAATTATATTATTTTTATTTAAAGATTTTAAAGCTTTATTAAAAAAGTAATATTTGTAATTTTATTATTTTAAGTTACTAGCTAACTATTTGTCTTTTTTTTCTTTTTAATAGTAATATAGACATTACTATAATAACAAAAGAAATTTATTTAAAATCTAATGTTTTTAAAAATACTACTACTATAAGCCTTTTATTAAATTAAATTTTTTTTTTTTTTTAAATAACTTTTTTCTAAGTTTACTTTTATTTTAAAAAATTTTGAAACTTATTATAATATTGTTAAAGTACATGAATTTTTTTATAAAAATAAAAGAATACTTTATTATAATATTTTCAAAAAAATTAATAATAAACTAACTAAAGTAAAATATTAAATTAGTACTATAAAATTTATAGTAATTAAGTTTTTAAAAGTAAGTTATATACTTATTATTAGAACTTAAAGTAACTTACTAAGTAAAAATAAGTTTTTAGTTAATATAGATTTATTTTTAGCTTTTTAATTTTTAAGGATTTTTAAAAAAGTTAGAACTTAAACACGTGCTAAAAAAAAGTAAATAAGTATATTTAATTAGCTTTTTAAGAATTTACTAATAATAAAAAGTTTTATAATTATATTCTTATACTTATTATTTTAATTAAAAGTAAATATGAAGTAAAAGTAGTTATATATACTTTTTTTAAAAAAGTATTTACAATTTTTTTTACTACTTTACTTTTACTACTTAAACTTATATTTTTATTTCTCTAATTCTTTTTATTTATACTAGTATAATTTAGAAAAAATAAATAGTAAGCTTTAAGTAAAAAAGTAGTTTATTACTATTTTTACTATTAAATCTTAAATTCTATTTTAGCTAATATTAATATAAAACTCTACTTTTTCCACTTTTACTTTTTTTTATTACTAATCTTTTTTTTATTACTAATCTTTTTTTTAAATATTTATAGTAAGTTAATTTTTTAGCATTATAACTTTTATTTTACTAATAGTTATATTTTAGTATTATAGTATTAACTTTATTTACTTTAGTAACTATATTTTTTAAAGTTAAAATAGATAATTAACTTAATCTTAATTAATATAGCTATTTTTACTAGTAACTTTAATAAATTTCTACTTTTTTTAGCTTTAAACTAAATAGTTTTTTTATTAATAAAAAGTATACTAGTATCTAGTTTACACTTAATAGTAATAATACTAAAAAATTTATTATTTATACCTAAGTTTATACTTACTATAATTTAGCTTTATAATAACTTTAAATAGTAATTAAAAATTACTTAACTTATGTTATAGTTAATTTTTTTAACTATATATAAAAGTTTTAGTAGCTAACTATATACTAAATTTAAAGTTTACTATAAATAATATTTATAATATTTAATGTAACTATTTAAATTTTATATATTAACTAGCTTTACTTTTACTACTAATAGTATTTTTATAACTAGTATTACTAATATAAGTACTTTACTAATTAAAGTCTTAATATTATTAAAATTATTAATTTCTAAAATATCTAAAGTTAGTAAAGTTTTTTTTGCTTTTTTTAATAATTACTTTTTAGATTTAAATGCTAAATAAACTTAGTAAAAATATTTATTTAAGTTAATAATAACTAAAAATAATAACATAACTAAGTATAGTAAGAAGTATTCTTTTTATATAATATTTTTATATACTAATTGTTTTTTTACTAAATATAATATTTACTATACTTTTTATTTATAAGTATATATTAGTATTTTAGTATTTTAGTATTTTAGTATAATTTTGTGTAACTAATATTAGTTTTAACAGCTTTTTCTTTATAATAGTTTAATAAAAAAACTAATTTAGAAGTTTATTATAATTATATAAAAGTTGGTAGTTATTTTAATATAATTATATTATTTACATAAAAAATTTAAAAAGTTTTATTAAAATATTTTTAAACTTAAACTTATAATTTTGATTTAGTTTATAATAAACTTTTTTTATACTATACTTAATTTTTTTTTTTAATTTACTAACTTTTTTACTTATTATAATAATTCTTATAATAAAAGTTTTAAATATTGTTTAATACTTTAAATTAATTAATAAAAGTATAAAATTTATTTATACTTAAGTTTTTTTTACTAAAATAATATTACTTTTCATATAAAGTTACTTAATAAATATATTAAGTAAAAAGTTAATGTTAGTAAACTAAAAATATTATATTAATTTTCTTTTTAAGTTTACTATCTTTTTTTTAAGTTATACTATTATACTAAACTCTAGTTATTATTATATTAAATAGCTAAACTTAATATTATTTAGTAAAGTTATAAACTTAACTAGCTTTATTTTTTAAAAACTAGTAATTTATAAAATTATTTAAAAGTACTTATATTTAAATATTGTAATATGCTATAACTACTTAGTTTTTAATAGTTAAGTTATTAGTTTATACTTTAAAAAGTACTTTATAATACTATTTACTCTACACTAAGTATTTAAAGTAGTAACTTTTATATTATAAAAAAAATTATAAATTAATTTAAGTAAATACTAAAAACTGTAAGTATAAAATATTTAAAACTTTTACATTTTATTTAACTAGTAACTATAGTAAATATATATTAATTACTTACTTTACTAATTATAAGTAAATATTTTTATAGACATAAAAAAAGTTAATTTAATTAATTTTTTTATTATATTTATTTTTTAGTAAATACTATTTTACTTATTTAAAACTTTTTTAAAACTTTTTAATTAGTTTCTAAAAAGTTTTCTATTTACTTTTTTAATAGTTAGAAAAAGTATTAAGTTTCAATTTTTTTTAAGTCTTATTATATTAAGTAAAATAAAGTCTATATAAGTTACTTAACTTTTTAAAAGTAAAGTAATATAAGTAATACTACTTTTAATTTAACTACAGCTTTTATTAACTTTTTTTATTAGTAGTTAGAAAGTTATTATTTATAGTATTATATTAATTAATATTTTTATTTACTTTAAAATATTAAGAAAAAGATATTAAATTAATGTTTTACTTAAAGTTTTTTAGTTATAAAAATCTTATAGTAGTTGTAGCTTTTAAAAAATATTTTAAAATATTATTAAGTTTATTTTAAATTTAGCTATTACTACTTTTTTATTAATAATTATAAAAGTACTACCTTACTAGCCTATTATATTAAAAGTATTTAAGATAGTAAAAAAATTTAATTATATACTTAATATAATATTAATTAATATGCTAGTAATAGTTTTAAAAAAAATTAATACTATTAAAAAAATTTTTATATAAAAACTTTACTTATTTTTACTTATAGCAAATTATATTCTTAATATAAAATAAAGTTAAAGTAAGTTAAAACTTTTTTAAACTTAAATTAAAGTATATTACATAAGTAGTACTTTATAAAATAAATAATTAAATAAAATAATAATTAATAAAAATAAATAGTTTAAAATAAAGTATTAGCTTTTAAGTTCTAAAAGTAATTATAATTCTTTATATTTATTTAAAAACAACGTTTTTTTCTAGTAAATATTATATATTAACTTTAGTTATATTAACTGTAGCTGTAAGAACATTAAGCTCTTATATTATAGTAATATATATTAGTATAAAAAAACTTATAAAAAGTCTATAAACTAATTAATTAATACTTAATATTAATTTAAATTTATACTATTATAAACTAAACACTTATAAAAAAAATTTTATATAAGTTTTTAGCTTTTTAATATAAGCTACTTTTTATACTATATTTTTAGGTAATAAACTCTAAAAGTTTATATACTAAATAGCTTTTTTACTTTTTAATTATATTAAGCTTTTAGTGTTTATTTATAAGTTAACATAATATATATAAAAAACAAGTTATATATAATTTTATTTTAATATACTTAAATACTTAATAAAGTTAAGTACTTTTTTATACTTATATATAAAATATAATATAATATTAAAATATATTATTGTAAAACTTAATTTGTAAAACTAGTATTTTTATAATAATATAAATTTAATAGTAGTTAATATAAAGTTTTATTTTATTTTATTAATTTTAGTTTTTATTTAAACTAGTTTAATTACCTAAAAGTAATTTTACTACAGTTTTTACTTAATTTTTACTACTATAAGTTATTAATATTTATTTTAGTAAAATTAGAGTAAGTCAAGAATTTATAATTATATATATTTTTTAGTTTACTAGTTATTATAGCTTTAATTTATTCAATGTTAAAAGTATAGTTAGTTATTATTAAGTAATTATATTACTAGTATGTTAAACTAAAGTAAAGTAAAGTAAACTAGTATTTATTATATAGTTAATTTAGTTTATTATAAAAAAGTTTTAATATTTAAGTTTATTAGCTTTTACTTAATTTTAATACTATACAATTATTTAAAATTATTAAAATATATATATAGAATTTAAATAATATAAAATAATTATTTAAGTACTATAAATTTTTATTTATTTTTAATATTTTTTTAATTAATTATAGTTTTTAGTCTAAAAATAGCTTTAAGTTTACTAATATTTATTATTAATAAAAGTTTTAAGTAAGCTTTTTAGTAAGTAAACTATAAAGTCTTAGTAACTTAGTTAGGTTAGTAATCTAATTAGGTCACCTTATTTTTTATAAAACTATCTATTTAGTTCTAGCGCGTTTTTAAACCTTAAAGAGAGCAATTTTAGATTTCTATATAAAATATATTAAAATTTATAAAAAGCTTTTTTTAAGCTAGCTTTATAAAATCTACTTTACTTTATAAAGTAGTTGCTTTCTTTTTTATACTAATTTCTTCTTTCTTTTAAGCCTTTTAAGTGTTAATCTTATCTATATATATACCTACTATAAGCTTTTTTATATTACTAAAGTACTTTTTTATATAATTTACTCTAGCCTTCTTCTATTTTTTAATAAGCTTATTATTTATAATCTAGAGAGTAAATATATTAGCAAAAGTAGTTAAACTAATATCTTAAAAATATTTAATAAAGAAATAAAACTAAATAAGAATACCTTCAAAAATTTTAACAACAGTCTAATTAATCTATTGTAATTAATTTTAATTTATTAGTATATTAATTTATACACTATTCTTATTAGTAATATTAAAAAATAAAGGTGTTTTAAGCCTATATTCTTAAAAGATTTATAAAGAATTATATAGAGGAAAACCTACCTTCTTTTAAGTACTAGTAATATTATATTAAGTAATTACTTACTGTTTTACTTATTAAAGGTAGAAAAGAAACTCCTAATTTATAATTCTCTTAGTACTAAAAAAACTATTTTTCTTAACTTCTTTTTTATAAGCCTTAGTAAGAGGTTTAAAAATGCCTATATTAAGTAGTTAAAGAACATAAGTTATATAAGAAAGTAGATAAAGAGGAATTATCTTTACTTTCTTATATACTTATAAAAAGCTAAGAGAGACGTAAGAATTATAGCTATTTAAAATTAGAAAATAATAAATACCTATTATATAAGGCCTTGTATATTCATTAAAGTGTTAGAGCTAGTATATAGTAATTAAATAATTTATCTATCTAAATTATTAAACTTAAACTACTATATAATAATTAATTAAGAAATTAATTTAAAAGTGTTGAATTTACTTACCTGTAAAGATAATAAAAATAGGTAGTAAAAATCTATTTATTTTAATAGCCTTAATTATAGAAACTTACTTATAATCTTTAGGCTGTATTATCTAAGCATTTTTTTACTTTATAAGTATAATAACATTATAGCTATTACTAGTTCTTTTTATAAAGTCTTTTTTATCTATATTATATGTATTCTCTACTATAATCCTGTACTTAATAAATATTTTAGTATATAAATTAAAACACTTCTAAAGTATTTTGTAATTAGTAGTATTACTTTATACTTAATTATAAGTACGTACAAACTTTAATTTAATGTCTATATACTATATAAGAAAGTTTTTATACTAATTATAGCTTAATAGTTATATATTATTTTTCTTTTATATTAAATTCTTTATAATATATTTAAATTACGAAGTTGTAATTAGCTAGTCTTAATTAGCTATTTAGTATATACACTACTTTAAAGAAGCTTTTTCTTATATAGTAAACTATTACTAAAATTATTAATACTTTATTATAAAATGCCTACCCAAGTTACACACTTATAGAATTAAAAAAGGTATATTAAAGATCTTAAAGGTTTAGTAGAAGAAAGGAATTAATTTATTATTATATACAGTAATTATAGGCTATCCATAATCTTCTTAAAATAGTTCTATATTTTCTACATTATTTAATATATTTAGCGTTATATTTAGTGTAGAAATTAATAAGCTAGAAGTTAATCTATTTATAGAGTTATAATAGTAGAGTAGAAAAAAGGGGCTATTTTAACTAAGTTACTAACTTAACTTAAGTTACTAAGACTTTATACTTTAAATAAAAGAAAGTTTTACTTACTTTTAGTTTTTAGTATATACGAAAAAACAGTCTCTAAATAAAAGTTATTAGTATAGTAATAATAAAAATTAAGATATTATATTTAAAGCTTATAGAAATTAAAATAAACTAAATTATATAATTTAAATTAAATTTTTAGCTTTTAATAAAGTTAAAAAAAGTATAAAAAAATAACTATAAAAACTTATAGTATTAAAGCTTATAATTTATTTTTTAAAATTACTTTTATTACTAATAGTTCTAAAAATAATAATATTAAAAGTAAGCTAGTAATAACTAAATATTAATTTTATTACTTATTATATATTAGTTACTAGTTTTAATTGTAAAAAGTATAACTAATATTAGTTATATATTTTAAACCATTTTATTTACTTACTTATAGTTATACTAAAACTTATAAATATTAATAAAATTATTTACTTTAAAATTAATGTAATTACTAATTAGTGTTTTTTAAATTTAGTAAAATAACTACTTTAAATTTATATTTAGTTAACTAAATATTATAGCTATAAAAGTAAAAGTAAAAAAAAAAGTATATAATATTAAGCTTTAAAATATTTAGATTTATAAAATTAATTAAAAAGTATAGTTAATAAATTACTAAGCTTATTTAACTAAAAACTTTAAAAGTATTAAGTACTATCTTAACTTTTATAAAGTTTTTTAAGTTTTTTTTTTAGTTTAACTTTAAAGTTTATATATAAAATGCTTTTTTTACTATACTATAATTTAATATTTACTTTTTATTATATGTAATTTAAAATTATTTTTTAATTACTTATATAAGTATAAGAAAAAAGTGTATATTATAAAAAAATAATTAAAGAAATTACAAATAGCTTTTTTATTAAATAGTAGATTCTAAAAAAGCAAAAAAAAAAAAATTTAAAAATTATAAAGTTTATTTATTTCTATAACTTTATAATAGTAGTATTAACTAGTATTAAATATTTAAAATACTAAAATACTTTAAGTATATATTAAGACGTTTTTTTTTTACTAAAGTAAGTTTTATAATTTTAGTAGTTTAATATATATAAAACTAGAGTTAAATAAAAAAAATTTTAATTATTTATTTTTTAATTTTACTTAAACTTACATATTTATAATAACTACTAATATATTTAGTTTTAAATTAATTTTCTATACTATTTTAATAAGTTACTAGTTTTATAAGTTTATTAGCTTATTTTAAATAATATAAAAGAAATTTAAATATTAAAAAAAAGTAAATATTTACTTTAGTTAAAAATAATTTCTAAATATAATAAGTTTAACTAGTAAAAAAGTTGTTGTAAGTTATTAAATAAAAAAGTATAATATAGTAAAAAAGATTTAAAAAAATCTTAAAGTAAAAATGTTAAAAAAAAGTAATAAATATTAAAGTAAGTAGTAGTACTATTTATAGTTACTATATTATAAGTTAATTATATTATATATATAAAAAAAAATATAAGTAGTATTAAATAATTATAAAAAAAAAGTTTGATTTTTTTGTATATTGTTAGTAGCTAATTAGTATAATAAAATATAAGCTATTTAAAGTAATTTAAAAAAAGCTTAAGTTTATAAAAATTAAAAGAAATTAAGTTTTAATATTATGTAATGTAAACTTTTTATAAAAGTTTATAAAAATTTATATTTATATAATATATTTTATAAGTAAATACTTTACACAAGTAAGTGCTCTACTTTAAAACTTATTAAAAATTAAGAATTTACATTTAAATATCTTAATAACTACTTAATAATAATAAATTCTAGAAATTTAATAAATAATTAATAGTACTTTAAAATAGAGCCTATTGAAATTTTAAGAGCTAGTAATTAATAGCTATTAAAATAATAGTATTTTAGCCCCCAAATTTACTCTTACTTAAATATCTTAATAATAATAAATTGCTAGCTTTTGAAAATTTAATAACTTCTATTTTAAAGTACTATTAATTGTATATTAATTTTTTAGAATTTATTATTAAGTAGTTGTTAAGATATTTGAATGCAAATTCTTAATTTTTTAATAAGTTTTAAAGTAAAGTACTTACTTATATAAAGTACTTACTTATAAAATATATTATATTTAAAATAATATACTAGTATACTTTAATTACTTTATTAATTTGAATATTAAATATTAAGTAAAAACACGTTATAATTTATATTATTTATTAAATTAGTTTTATACTTGTTATATTTACTTATATAATAATTACTTATTACTAGAAAATTTTAATAACTTAAGTAAAGTAGTTATATAGCTATATATATTAAATACTTAATTTACAAATTTTATAATAAAATAAAGGTAGTAAAAAAACACGTTATAATAAACTTTAAAAAGTAGGTATAATAAGTATATAACTTATTAAAAAACTAAGTAAAATAATAAAGTTTTAAAAATAGCTATTATATTAAACTCTACTATTTACATTTTTATTTTATTAAGTATTAATACTTTAAAAAATTATTCTTAAATTTAATAACTTAATTTTATAATATATTTATAATTTTATTTTTTTTACTTTACATTTTTTAAAAAGAATAGTTGTATAGTTAATTTTATTTTTTTAGTTTATTTATATTTATACTTTATTTTATAGTTACTTATAACATGTATTTTTATATATTATTAAAGTATTATACTACTAAAATTTTTATTTTTATTTTTATATTTTATATTTAGTACTTTTAAAGTATACTTTAATACTTATTTATTTTATAACTTTTATATATTTAAAGTAATAGTTTATAATAGTAACTATTTTCTAAAAAATAGTACGTTTACTTTTAATAATTATACTATTTTTACTATTTATTACAAAATTTTAAATACATATATTAGTATTAGTAACTTAGTTATAAAAGTTACTAAAATTAAGACTACAAATTTTAATAATAATAAGCTAATAACAATATATATAAAAATATTTTATTTTATAATTTAAAGTTTATTTATATATATATTAAATAAAAAGTTTTATGTAAACTAATTTTAGTAACTATTTAAAATTATAGTAAATAACATACTAAAACTCTAATAAAGTAAAATCTTTTAATAGTATAATAGTAATAGTAGTTAATATTAATAGTAATAAAGTAGCTATAAAAATTTATAAAATATAAAATAATAATTATATTAATAATATAAAAATAAAAAAAGCTAAAAATTTAGTAATTATTTTCTAGTAAAGTAATTAGCTTTACTTTTATACTAGTTTACTATAAGTTAAGTATATTTTAAAAAACTAATAACTAGTTATACTTAAAATATTTTATTATATTATTTTTAAGTGTTGTTAAGTAAATTACTTACTAAGTTTATTAGTTACTAAAATTATAATAAATAGTAAAAATTATGTATTAAATAAAACTATTAACCATATATTTTTTATAGTCTAATTAAATATTATAAATTTTGTATATTTTACTGTAAGTTTATACGCTTTTTTAGTAAAAAAATTAGTAATTAGTTAATAATTAGTATTTAGTTGCTAAGTAAGTTTATTATATTTATATTTAAACCTTAAATATATACTTAAACTATTAAGTTATTTATTGTATTTAGATTTAAATTTATTAAATAATACTTAAAAGAAACTATTTATATAAGTAGTTAGCTATTTTAATTAAATTAGTAATATTCTACTAATAAAGAATATATTTCTTATACTAGTATTTATAGAATTCTTTAAAAACTAATCTTTTTAAAATAAAAAAAAATTAAGGTACAAATTAAATTTATTTTATAAAGCTTTATTATAATTATTATAAGTTTTTAAAAATATAAAATAGCTTTTTACTAAGTTTATAGTTTTAAAATAATTTTTTAAAAGTATTTTTTTAACTTTAAAATAAGTATAGTTAAAATATATAATAAAAATACTTTTAAATTTATACTTAAAAAAATTTAATTAAAAGAGTATTATTATAAAATAGTTTTTAGCTTCTATGTACCTAAAGTCTTTATATAATAAAATATTATATAGCTTTTATTATTACACTATAAAAAACAATATATAAATTTTTTTAATATAGTAAGTATTAAAAAAAACTATTTAAAAGCTAAAGAGAATACTCCTTATATAGTAAATTCTCTATTTATAATTTACTTACTACTTAGTTCTACTATAGCTACTTAGTTTCTATTAGTTCTAATTACTTATATTATATTTATAACTCTATATGTAAAACGTTACGTTTTTTTTTAATATTAGTTTTATTAATTATTTTAATAATATTAGCTAAAAGTTCTATTTTTTACTTAGTTTTTTATAGTATGTATTCTATTTTTATTCTAGTTTTATATTTCTATACATGCTTCTTTGCTAATAGCTAATAATTCTCTTTTAATTAGTTTACTACTTTCTGTTTATAATTATTATCTGTAATAAACTCTTACTTATTACTAACTATAATACTTATTTCTTTTTTAGATTTTTAGCTTAAAAGTTCTTTTTATTCTAGGTTTTAAGTATAAAAAAAGCTAGTTCTTTTAGTAGTATTATACACACCTCTAGAAACTTTTTTTCTTTTATTTCTAATAATACCTAAGATTAAATTTTTAACTATTTATAACTATTATTTTATAAAGTTAATTTAGGATTCCAATTATTTTATGCTAACTTTATGTAGTTTATATAAAAAGAAAAATCTTTATTACTTTATAAATTTCTTATTTAGCTATTATTTTAAATGCATTAAACATTCTTAGAAATGTAATTTAGTAATTTTTATTTAAAAGTTTAATAAATTTCTTATTAAGAAATATTGGCTTTAAAAGTAGCTAGAAATTACTTAAAACTTTAAGCTAGAAGCTTAATTTTATTAGTAATAACTATATAAGTAGCTTATTTTAGTTAATAATTATAAGTATAAACTATTTACCTATAAACTTACTTTAATTAAAAAGATATAAAATTTAGAAAAAAAAGAAAAATATTTTTTTTTTTAAATTATTATAATTTATAACGTCTCTAGCTATTACTTTTACTAATTTTTTTCTATTAATTTTCTTTAATTAAGAAGCTGTGTAGACTTTTATTTAAAATTTAATATTACTAAATTCTCTAAATACAACTAGTTAATTATTCTAGAATATTAATTTAAGTTTTTAATAAGTTTCTAAGTATTTTTCTCTAGTTTATAGTTTTTTTATTTAATTAGGTATTTCCACTAATATCTAAATTATTATAGTTTTTAAACTTTTTTAACTTTATACTCTAGCTAGTATAATTTTATGTTTATATTTATTACTATTAGTGTATTTAGTAGTGCTAGTTTAAGTAATAATATATAAACTACTAAATAAATTTTTATATTTTATAATAGTTTTAGTTTATAGTTAACTAATTTAATAATTCTACTAACCTTAAATAGTTTAATTTAAACGTAATTTAGTTTTTTACTTAGTTGTTTAGTTTTTAGATTTTTATGTAGTAGAAAAACTTTATTTTTCTTTTTAAAAATTAGTTTTTTAACTCTTAACTTATTAACACTTTCTACAGTTTATAAGTTTTTTAAAGTAATAATTCTATTAAAATTTTTATATAAGTTCTGTAGCTGTTTAGCTTTATTCTAATCTTAGTAAAATTTACTTTTTAAATTATATAATTTTTTATAAGTAGTTAACTTATACTTGTAATTAATATAAAATAGTAATATATTAGTTATAAATAATTTTACACTATTATAAGCAAACTGTGCTAAAAGTAATAACTCAACTTAATTTTCTTAAAAGTAATTAATATATATTCTTAAATATTATTTTACAGTCTAATTAGTGTATTTTGTTTATTTATTTATTTAAAAATAAAAGTTTATTAAAAGCTTATTTTTTAACTTTAACCAGGCTAATAAGGTTTTTTAAAAGTGTAATATAAATAATTTATTTTAATTAATAATAAACTTTTTAAATAACTTGTGTTTTAAGACTACTATTTTTAAAATTTTATTTACTAGTTTTTTTACTAATAAATCTATAACTGTTGAATTAAAATATATATACTTAGTTAGCTTTTTTAGAATAATAAGTATTATATTATATTTTCTATTTATTTCTAGTTCTTTAGATGATAGTAATTTTAGAATAAAGTCTATTAAAATTAACTACTATAGCTATTTTAGTACTTCTAATAGTTATAAAAGTCTATAAAGGTTATGTTATATTAGTTAATTTTTTTATATTTTAGATAAGTTTTAATTACTTTCTTTACTTTTTATTTTAACTCTTTAATGTAGAAATTCTTAGAAATTCTTAGAAATTACTTTATAGTTTTTTCTACTTTTTAGTATCTATATATAATAGCTTTATAATTCTCTATAATTAATTCTTTATATAGTTTATTTAGCACTTATATAAGTCTATTTACATAAGTAAGTTCTAATTTTAGGTTCTAAAAATTTTATTACTTAAAATTCTAAATTCTTATTATTTAGTAATTCTCAGCTCTTGTAATTATTATAATTTTTAAATAGTTATAACTTATAAAATTATTTAATTCTATTATTAATACTATACTTAGTATTAGTTCTTAATATTTTATATATTTTAGTTATTAACTAAGTGCATTTACTACTTTATTTTCTAATTCTTTTTAGTAGAATATTTTAAAATTATAAATAGCTAGTATTTTTAACTAGCATATTTATTTTTAGTTTAGCTTTTTTATAGTAGTAAAACTTATTAAGTTCTTATAATTAAATAAAACTTTTACTTAATACTTAGCTTCTTTTAAAGTAAATTTGTTATTTCTTAAATACTACTATTATTACTAATAGCTTTTTATTATAAATATTATAGTTTAACTTAGTATTTATAAGTTTCTTTAATAAATAGTTTATAGAATAAAAATGTTTATTATTATATTATTAACTATAAATTACTTTTATTAGATAATTAGATATATTTGTTTTTAGTATAATTAATAATTTTAGATTAAATATTTTTAATATTAGTACTTAAGTAAACCTATTTTTAAGTTCTTTAAATACTTACTACTATTTTTACTTTCAACTAAATTCATTATCTTTTTTAGTTAATTTTGTTAAAGTGTCGTAATTTTTGAATACCCTTCTACAAACTTTCTATAGAAATTTGTAAATTCTAAAAAGAACTATACTTTTATTATAAATGGTAATAAAGAAAAAGATATCGCTAAAGAGGCGCTACTATAAAAGAAATAGTATAAAGAAATATATAAGCAATACTAAAGAGTAGAGATAAACTAGTAAAAACAGAATCTATAAATAAGACTACTCTAAAGTAAGTTTAAGTTCTATAGAAAATAATATTTAAAGTAAGTAAGTAAGTCAGGTAACTAGCTACAGTAAAGCATAAAAAAAATAAGATTAAATATAGGCTTAAGCTAAACTTATTTTCCCTTATTTTTTTTTATAGTATCTAATATACTTCTAATTAGTATATAATATACGCATGAAGAATTTCCTATAAATATGAGACATTAAACAGCTTATAGTTACTTTTAATTTTTTATAATTACTCTAAAATTAAGATTCACGCCTTAAGTGATATAGTTTAATACTATTTTATTAAATCTTAACTTACCGTATCGCTTCTTCCTATCTTAACTGAGTTAAATTATTTTCTATTAAGTCTAACAAGCTATCCAATCTAGAAATAAGAGAACTAATTAAGATATTATATAATTAGTTAAATAACTAGTTACTAGTTTAATATTACACTAGTAAGTGAGTAACCTATAATATAGTAATTATTATCTCAAAAAAAAAAAAAAAAGCTATTAAATAAACCCTAATATTATATTATCTAAATAAGGTCTATAATAACTTATTATAAGGATAAATAAAAACTTTACTTATTAAAAGAAAGTAGTAGTAAAAAAGAAGTTATAGTAAAATCTTTATCTATAACTAGAAATACATCAAGTAATTAGAAAAGTATATAATAGGTTATTTAGAAATAAAAGGCTGTAATTATAGAATTATGTAATACTCTAATCACCCTATAATAATAAATAGCTATAGGTAAAGCTATAAAAGAAAAGACAATAAAAATATAATTTTCTATAAAATTTAATAGTAATTAAGATAAACTTAAGACCTTTATAGCAATAATAAACCTCTATTATTAATTTAATTAAGTATCTTTTATAACTAATTAAAATATAATTTTAGTAGCTGGTATGAATATAATAAGAAGAGCTATAAGATAGTTTAAACTATTTACTAGAAACTACCTAGTAAACAAAGACCTTAACCTAGGAATAATAGAATTTATAGATTATAATAATAACATATAATAAGCCTTTAAGAATTATAAAAGCTTTAAAAAGGAAATGATTATAGTCTTTAGGGAAAAAAATAAAAAAATAAAAGTAATTTAAAAGCTTTAATAGCTTAAATAATAAACATTAGCAGCTAATTATATAACAGAATTTAAATAAATATAGTCATAACTTAACTAGGTAGACTAACTATTAGTTATGATATACTATAAGAAATTAAAAAACAGAATTAAGGATAAAATCTCTAAAAGAAAATAACCTAGTACTTTACTTAAAATTATTAAATAAGTAGTAACTATTAATAATTATTAATACTAGTAAGAGTAAGAGAAAAAAGTATGAAAGAGACTAGGAATTCATATACCTAAAAAAAATAAAAAGAATATCTAAATATATAACGAAATAGATATTAACTATAATAAGGTATTTATTAATAAATAATAAGGAAAGTAAGCTAAGAAATGAATAGAACACTATACACAAAAAGCTTATTTAGAATATAAAAAATAAAGATATTTTATTAAGAACTATAAATAATAATAAGTAGATATTAGAAAAGCTTATGTCTAAATTAAGGTACTAAAAAAAATAAAGTAACTATAGTCTAAATAGAACAAGCACAAGACTAGATTACTAAGGAAATTATTATATAGAAAACTAAGAAAGAATAATATTAAATCTATAAAAGCTACATACACCTTAAGATAAAATATAAAGTATTATATTAATAAGTAAAAAATTATTTAGTGGAACTAACTAATAATATAACCTTTATAATATAAGAAGTAATAATATAATAACATAACGCCAAAAGCTAAGAAGATATGAAAAGATTTTATAAGATTATAAAACAAAAAGAAGGACCTTTCAAGAAGGAGGATTAAAAATTTAGATAATAAAGAAATTATAAAACAAAAAACAGAAAGAAACTAATATCTATAATAATTATATAGTAAGTATACTAGGAATATTGTTAAATATATAGATTAAAGTATTATTTAAGGAAATATTATATTACTAAATACTAGAAAGTTACTCTAAGAGATAGAATATATAAGTATTAACAAGTACTATAGTTAGTAAGAAATAAGTAATATAAAAAACTAAGTAGATAAAAATTAGCTATATAGATAAATAAAATCTATAAATAAATACTTATACTAATTATAACTCTTGTAACATACTATTACCCTATTAGATATCTAGAACTAGAATAAGATTAGAATAAGAAGAAGAAAATAACCTTTTTACTAATTTTATAAGTACAAGACAATAATACTATAAAAAAAATAATAAAAAAAATACTAGATATATGTAGTATTAGACTATATAGGAATAAACTATAAATAGAATAAGTACACTATACGTGTTAAGGGACTAGTAATAAAAAAAGTATTATAATAACTTACTAATAAAAAAAATTAACCTATAACAAGAACTGGTCTACACGAACTTGGAAGATAAATTATAGGATTTAAATTCAGATAAATATAAGTAGCTGTTATAGAATTAATACTAGCTAGAATATTAATTATATTAAGCTAAATACTATTAAAAGAAATAGCTAGTTATAGAATTATATAAGAAACTCACATATCAAGAATGTTTCCTAAAATAGAAATATAAGGATTATAGAGAATAAGCTAAAAATATATATAAAATACTTAATAAAGAGGCATGTTAACTCTAGAGATGCTTAATTTATAAACTAAAAAAAAAAAATACTAAAGAAATAACTACCACTTAAGAGTTAAATATAGATAAAAAACTAAAAAGCTAGTAGAACGTAACTAAACTACTAGATAGACCAGAAAAGATTAGAAGAAACATATTAATTATATATATATAACTAAACTAGAAAAAACATAAAAATAAGCTATATATAGATGTATATATTAATAGTAATTAGATACTAGCACTTATAAACAGTAGAGCTAGTAAAATACTTACATTAAATAAATAAATATAAAGATACTAAATACTAACTAGAGTTTTAGATAAATCTATATAAGTAAAATATATAGATAATAGTCCAACAGCATTCAGAAAAAGCCTAATTAATCTTAAAATAAGAAATGTGATTATTTAGGCAGCAGATTATAAAAATAGCTACTGCATTAAAATTATAAATTTAGGTAGTAAGGATTTTATCTTAGGATAGAACTAGCTAGTATAATAGAACCTAATTATTAATTAGAAAAGAAAGACTATAGATAACAGGAATAAATACCACAGATAGTAATAATAAGTAATAATATAAATAAAGAAAATAATACTTTATGAGACTAAATTCGTTGTACTAAAGGAATACTAAAAGAAATTTAGAGAATAATTCTTTAAGAAAGCTAAAGACTAACTACTAGAATACTAAAACTAGGACTATGAAATTACGCTTAAGGAAGAAATAAATTTAAAACCAGGACTATTATATCAAGTACCTATTTACTAATAGAAAGAGTTATGAAAATTCTTATAAAAAAACTAGTAGAAGGGATATATATAAACTAGTTAAAGTAAAATAACTTCACTAATACTTTTTATACTAAAAAAAAAATAAAAAGCTTAAGCTATATATTAATTATAAATACCTTAATAAGGCTACTATCAAGAATTATTACCTAATACTATTAATATTAAAACTTATAAATAAACTCAGAAGAGCTAAATAGTTTAGCCTCTTTAATATTAAAAATAAATATTATTAAATATAAATAGCTAAGAGACATGAATAGATGATAGTATTTAAAATAAAATATAAATTATTTAAATATTTAGTTATACTAATAGGACTTACTAACGCACTAGTAATATTCTAAATAATTATTAACTATATACTAAGGGAATATCTAGACGTATTTATAATAATATATTTTAATAACGTACTTATATACATAAATGGAATGCTAAAAGAATATATTAAGTATACTAAAAGAGTATTACAAAAGCTCAAAAAACACTAGTTATTTATCTAAATAGAAAAATATATATTCTATAGAATAGAAGTTAAATTCTTAGGATACTTAGTATTCCAAGATGGAATAGTAGTTAATTCTAATAAGACTAAAGATATTCTATCTTAGCTAACACTAATAAATACAAAAGAAGTTCATTCTTTCCTCAGATTCACGAGATTCTGTTGATAATTTATTAAGAATTATTTAGAAATCATGTTACCTTTGACGGAATTGCTGAAAAAAGACTAATACTTTAAATAGAAATAACGCGAGGAAAACGCTTTCAAGATACTAAAAGAAATATTCTAATAACCACTAATATTAAAGATATTCAATTTATGACTTTAAATGGAGATATATATAGATACATTAGATAGAACTACCAGAGCCATTCTATTATAAACATAAAATAATAAATAAAAATACCTAGTAAACTTCCTATCTTATAAACTAATAACTGCTAAGTTAAACTATAATATTTATAATAAAAAACTATTAGCAATAGTTTAAGCATTTAAAAAATGGAAACATTATTTAGAGGGAGTTAAATACTAGATTATTATATATTCAGACCATAAGAATCTAACAGTATTTATAATAACTAAGAAGTTAAATTAATAATAAGTTAGGTAATAGAAATTAGTTTCTACTTTCGATTTTTAAATACTTTATAAATTAGGAAAAGAAAATATAGCAGCTAATACACTTAGTTAGAGAGTAGACTATATAAAGAATATACTAGAAATATGTAATATAATACTTAGATAAAAACCAGATAGATCTCTAAAAAGCTTATAGATAGATATTAAAACAGTAGTCATTATTAAAAATACCTAGAAAAAATAAATAAAGGAATTTAATAATAGATAACTACTCTAGAAATTAGACTAAGAAATAATTTATGTATTAAATAAATTATAGATAAAGCTAATTAAAGACTAACACTCAACTAAAATACATAGATATTAAGGAATTAAGAAAACTATAGAACAGATTAACAGATATTTTTGGATTCTTAGAATATAGAAAAAGGTTAGAGCTATTCTTTTAAAGTATATTAAGTACAAAAAAATTAAAGTATTAAGATATAAGAAATATAAACTTATATAACTAATTCCTTTACCAGATCTACTATAGGAATTAGTTATAATAGACTTTTATTACGGACGGTAATAGTAAGATAGCTATAATTAAGAAGCTAAGAGAATTAGCAATAATAGCTAATAAAGTTTTAAAATAAAAACATATATTTAAGTTAGAAAGGAAGAATTATAAACAAGCATGGAATACTTTAGCGCAGGCTAAAGTACGAGCTAAAAAGTAAAAACAGAAATATAGAATTATACTAGTAGATTAGGAGTAGTAGCTTATATAACTAAAATAAAACTTAGCAGCTAAAAGAGATAGAAAAATTAGAAAACTTTAAATACTTCTATCTTTTTAGACAGTATCTAATATACTGAACACTAGTATATAATATACGCACGGAGGATCTACTATAAGTATAAAACATTAAATAGTTTATAGTTACTTTTAATTCTTTATAGTTACTCTAAAATCGAGATCTTATCTCTAAGTTAAGACTTGAACTTAAGTGAAATAATTTAATACTATCTTATTAAATCTATTATATATTTCTCTTTCTATTTTGTAATAAAGCATAAACTCTTACCTGTTAAACCTAAGGCTATCTATTCTAAATACAGAAAGAACTAAAGTTCTATTAGAATATTAATTAGGGTAGAGTTGCTAATGTAAAACGTACTATTAAGTAAAGGCAACTCATAACATTATAACTACCCTTTTAAAGAGTAGAAGAGAACGTTGGATTAATTCTAATAACAAATTTCTAATTATAGTCTATAATAATCTATTATAAGAACAAACAAGAACTTTACTTGTTAAAAGAAAGTAGTAGTAAGAAAGAAATTATGGCAGGATCTTTATCTACTACCGGAAGTACATTAGAAGGGGGAAAAAATATATAGTAAATTATTTAAAAATAAAAAGTAACCATCATAAAGTTACGTAATACTCTAGTTAATTTATAGTAATAAATAGTAGTAAGTAAGACTAGTAGGGGAGGAACAGTAAAAATATAATTTCCTATAAAGTTTAATAGTAATAAAAATAAACTTAAAACTTTTATAGCTATAATAAACCTCTACTATTAGTTTAATTAATTTTTATTTATAATTAACTAAGATTAGATCCTGGTAGCTGGTATAAATATAATAAAAAGAGCTATAAAATAGTTTAAACTACTTATAAAGAATTATCTAGTAAAAGAAGACTCTAACTTAGGACCTATAAAACTTACGAACTGTAATAGTAATATCTAAAGAACTTTTAATAACTATAAAAGCTTTAAGAAGGAAATAATTATAGTCTTTAGAAAAATTAATAAAGAAATAAAAGTAATTTAAAAGCTCTAATAGCTTAAATAATATACATTAGCAGCTAATTATACAGCAGAATTTAAATAAATCTAATTTTAACTAAATTAAATAAATTAACCTCTAGTTATAATATACTACGCGGGACTAAAAGATAGGATTAAAAATAAAATTTCCTAAAAAAAACAACCTAGCACACTTCTAGGAATCATTAAACAAGTAGTGACTATTAATAACTATTAGTATTAAAAAGAATAGAAAAAGAAAAGCAACGCCAGGCCGGTAATTTATATACTATAGAAAAATAAAAAAGATATCTAAACCTATAATATAATAGAAATCAACTAAGTATTAATTAAGAACGTATAAATTAATAAATAAAAACAAGATAAGCAAACTAAAGAATAAATGGATTAATATATATAAAAAGTATATCTTAGTTACGGGAAAGAGAGACACTTTATTAAAAACTATAAATAATAAAAAGTAAATATTAAATAGGCTTATGTTTAAACTAAAGCACTAATTAAGATTACTATAGTCTAAATAGAATTAGCTAAAGACCAAATAACTAAGAAGACTATTATATAATAAATCTAAAAGGAATAATACTAAATCTATAAAAGCTATATATATCTTAGATAAGAATATAAAATACCATATTAGTAGATTAAAGATTATTTAGCGGAATAAACTAATAATATAATTACTACTATATAAAAAATAGCTATTAGATAATACTAGGCTAGTTCTATAAAAAAAGCTAACTAATTCTATAAAATAATTTAATAAAAGGAAGGACCCTTTAAAGCAGAAGATCAGAAATTCAGACAATAATAAAATTAAAAGATAATAAAAGGTAAAGAGTTAATATTTATAATAATTAGATAATAAATAAGCTAGGGATATTACTAAATCTATAGATTAGAATACCACACAGGGGAATATTATATTACTAAATACTAAAAGGTTACTTTAAAAGATAGGATATATAAATACTAATAAGTACTATAAGTAGCTAGTAATAAGTAATATAAAGAACTTAGTAAACAGAAATTAGCTATATAAATAAATAAGATTTATAGATAAGAACTAATATTACTTATAAGTTATATAACCTATTACCACTCCGTTAGACATCTAGAGTTAGAATAGGACTAGAAAAAAAATCTAGAGGAAAAACCTATTCTATTTATATTATAGATATAAGACGAAGAAGCCGCTGAGAGAATTATATAAAAGAAGTACTAAATATATAAAGAAAAAACGTATACTAGATAAGGATATAAATAGGCAGCTTATACTGTATAAGTTAAAAAACTAATAATAAAATAAGTACTAAAATAGATAGCGTAGAAATAAGAACTTAATATACAGTAAAAACTAATCTACACAAATTCTAAAGAAGAACTTTAGAATCTGAAGACAGAGAAATATAAATAGTTAGACTAAGATAAGTACTAACTAGAATGCCGATATTACTAAGCCGAACACCACTAAAATAAATAGTTAGCTACGGAATTACACGCTAAATTAATAACTAAGGAATGTTTCTTAGAATGGAAGTACCAAAATTATAGAGAAGAAATAAGAAAAGAGTATAAAATACTACTATAAAAATAATATTAACTCTAATAATACTCTATCTATAGACTTAAGGAGAAAACACTAAGGAAATAACTACTACTTAGAAGTTAACTACTAATAAAAAACTAGAAGACTAGTAAGTAATAACTATACTGCTGGAAAGCTAATCTAAAGTCAAAATATAAGAGTTATTACTTAACTATACACGACTTAAACAAAGATATAAAAATAAGCTATATATAGACGTATATATTAATAGCTTTTAGACATAAGCACTTATAAACAGCAGAGCTAGTAAAATACTTATATTAAATAAATAAATATAAAGATACTATATTTTAACTAGAGTTCTAGAGGAACCTGTAAGAGTAGTATGCGTAGATAATAATCCAGTAATATTTAAAAAAAATCTAATTAATCTTAAAATAGAGAATATAACTATTAAGGTAGCAAATTATATAGATAACTGCCACATTAAGATTATAGATCTAGGTAGTAAGGATTTTATATTAGGATAGAACTAGCTAGTATAATAGAATCTATTAATTAACTAGAGAATAAAGTTTATAGGAATTAGGAAGAACTACTATAGATAAATGAAAGTTATAATATAGATAAAGAAAGTAACTCTTCATGATACCACGTTTATTATATTAAATAAATACTAAAAGAAATTCAGGAAATAGTTTACAGATAAATAAGAAAACTAAATACCAAAACATAAGGATTAGGACTATAAGATTATACTTAAAGAAAGAAAAAAACCAAAACCAGCACTATTATATTAAATATCTATTAAATAATAAGAGGAGTTACGATAATATTTGAATAATAACATTAAAAAAGAATATCTATAAGAAAGTAAGAACGAAGTTGCATTACTAGTACTATTTATACTAAAAAAAAATAGGAAACTATGACTTTATATGGACTACTAATAATTAAATAAAGCAATAGTTAAAAATCACTATCTAATATCTTTAATATTAGAACTTATATATAAACTCAGAGAGGCCAAATAGTTCAGCCTGTTTAATATTAAAGATAGATACTATTAAATATGAATAGCTAAAGGGTATAAATAGCTAACAGCTTTTAAAACAAGCTATAGATTATATAAATATATAGTTATATCTATAGGACTTATTAATACACCAGTAACATTTCAAGCCATTATTAATTATATTCTAAGGGAATATCTAGATGTCTTTATACTAGCATATTTTAATAATATCTTAGTATATATAAACAGGACACTAGAAGAATATATTAAGTATACTAGAAAAATACTATAAAAGCTTAAGGAATATAACTTATATATTTAAACAGAAAAATATGTGTTCTACAGGAAGGAAATTAAGTTTCTAGAATATATTATATCTAAAAATAGAATAGCAGTTAACCTAGATAAAGCTAAAGATATTCTATTATAGCTAACACTAATAAATACGAAAGAAGTTTATTTTTTCCTTAGATTCACGGGATTCTGTAGGTAATTTATTAAGGGCTATTTAAGAATTACAACACCCTTAACGGAATTACTTAAGAAAGATTAATAATTTAAGTAGATAAATAAAAAGAATATAGCTTTTACAGAGTTAAAGCAAAGATTCAAAGAACTACCAATATTAAAAATATTTAATTTAGGACTTTAAGTAGAGATATATATAGATATATTAGACAGAGCTATAGAAGCTATTCTACTATAAGTATAAAATAATAGGCGTAAACATCTAGTAGACTTTCTATCTCATAAACTTACAACTACCGAGTTAAACTATGATATTTATGATAAGGAGTTATTAGTAATAGTTTAAGTATTTAAAAAATAGAAATATTACTTAGAAGGGGCTAAGTATTAGATTGTTATATATTCAGATCACAAGAATCTAATAGCATTTATAATAATAAAGAAGTTGAATTAATGACAAGTTAGATAGTAGGAATTACTATTAACTTTCGATTTCTAAATACTTTATAAATTAGGAAAAGAGAATACTGTGGTTGACATACTTAGTTAACAAGTAGACTATATAAAGGACATACTAGAAATACATAATATAATACTTAAGTAAAGATAAGACAGATCCTTAGGAAGCTTATAAATAGATATTAAATCAGTAGTCATTATCAAAAACACTTGGAAAAAATAAATAAGGGAATTTAATAATAGACGACTACTTTAGAATCTGGACTAAGAAACAATCTATGTGCTAAACAAATTATAAACTAAGTTAATTAAAGAATAACACTCAGCAGAAATACACGGACATTAGGGAATTAAAAAGACTATAGAACAGATCAACAGACATTTCTGGATTCCAGGAATTTAGAGTAAGGTTAGAAATATTCTTTTAGAATGTATTGAATATAAAAAGAATAAAGCATTAAGATATAAGGAGTACGGACTCATACAACTAATACCTTCACTAAACGGACTATAGGAATCAGTTATAATGGACTTTATTACGGGAATACCGATAATCACTATCTTAACAGGTTAATAGTATGACATGATACTGGTATTATTAACAGACTAATAAAGTACGCTTACTTTAAACCAACCTATATGGAAATAAAAGCGGACGAACTAGCATTATTACTGATTAAAATACTAATTATATAATATAGGATGCTATAAGAATTTATCACAGACAGAGATAAGTTGTTCACGTTAATATTCTGGAAAACGTTTGTAGGACGGCTAGGGGCTGAGCATCACCTCTTAACAGCATTTCACCTACAAACAGATAGATAAACAGAACGGACAAACCAAACATTAGAATAGTACTTATGAATGTATGTTAACGAACTATAAGACAATTGGATTAACTTACTACTAATAGCTGAGTTTATATACAACTCTGTAAAGTCATCAACGATGGGAAGATCACCATTCTATGTAAACTACGGTTATAAGCCTACGGCTTATTAAGAACCATAGAAACTAGACAAGGTATTAGAATTTATAAGAAGAAAGGTTGAAGATTTACGCATACTTTACAAAGAAATCGCACAGAAAATCACCCACAAAGGCAATCTTAGCAAATAAATCAAGAATAAATCTAAGGTTAAGGGACTAACCTTTGAGGAGGGGAATAAGGTTTTCTTAAAAAAGGAGAATTTAGAAACAAAACAACCATCACGAAAACTAGATCACGTTAAATTAGGACTATTTAAGGTTAAACGATAAATAGGACCTGTAAATTACGAACTATAACTACCTAAGGATATAAGGATTCACCTAGTTTTTCATGTCTCTAAACTAGAACCAGCACCACAGAATACCAAACTACAGACAAGACTTAAACTTGAAGAAGATTATACTGAGTATGAAGTCCAGCGGATTCTGGACTACCAACGGTTTAGTCATTAATAGAAATATTTAGTTAGATGGAAAGGATACGGACCTGAGGATAATACCTAGGAGCTAATTAGGAACCTAAGGAATAGTTTAGAGCTAATTAACCAGTACCATTAGGAGCAGCAAAGACTTGCTCTAAAGCTAAATCCAAAGGATAAAGAGAATATAAGATGTTCCACTTAAAACCTAAGAAGGAAGGTAAAGCAGGTTAGAAGGAAGCCACCACTGCGGATTACGGTGTGCGAGCTTCTTGATCCTGAGAACAAGCTTCTGCCTCCTCAAAAGCCTAAACCTCACGAATGGAGGCTATCTCTCAATTAAACATATTCTTCTCTTTAGAATTAATTTTTGCAAGCTCACGACGGAGATGACGCTCTCAAGCTTAAGCCTTCTAATCAGCGAATAAAAGACGGCGACGGGTCTTAATGGCTTCGTCCTGTGCTTTCTTAAGCTAACAGCGGAGTTTTTCCTTATCGTGGTTAAGACAATCCTATTCTGGTTACAACACGACTAAGTCATACTTCGCATTGCGATTATTACAGGCTGAGCAATGACTAGAGCTCAGGTTCATAAGGCAATCATCACCTCAACGGGAACAATTCGAGTAAGGTGTCGGCATGTAGTGGGGTTTGTTACGGATCTAAGAAGCTAAACGGCGAGCACGTATTAGAGACGACTCAGGACGTGTCATCGTTAGGGAGCTAGGTAGGAAAGAAAGGAAGTTGAGGATCTTATAGCCTGGAACATAGGGCAGAAGACCAGCTGCCTTTATACTGCCTATAGAAGGGAGAAACTATCTTCTGAGATGAAGACTTAGAAGAGGGGGATAATGTTACGGACGGTAACAGCAAGGTAGCTATAACTGAGGAGCTGAGAGAATTGGCAACGACAGCCAATAAAGCCCTGGAATGGAAACGTATGTTTGAGTTAGAAAGGAAGAATTGTAAACAGGCACGGGACGCTTTGGCGCAGGCTAAAGTACGAGCCAAGAAGCGAGGACAGAAATATGGAATTATGCCAGTAGATTGGGAGCAGTAGCCCACGTGACTAAAGCAAGGCTTAGCAGCCAGAAGAGACAGAAGAGCCAGAAGGCTTCGAACACTTCTATCTCTTCGGACAGTATCTAATATACTGAACACTAGTATACAATGTACGCACGGAGGATCTACTATAAGTATGAGACATTAGACGGTTCACGGTTACTTTTAATTCTTTATAGTTACTCTAAAATCGAGATCTTATCTCTAAGTTGAGACTTGAACTTGAGTGAAATAGTTTGACACTATCTTATTAAATCTATTGTATATCCCTCTTTCTACCTTGCGATAAAGCATAAACTCTTACCTATTAAACCTAAGGCTATCTATTCTAGATACAGAAAGGGCTAAAGTTCTATTAGAATATCAGTTAGGGCAAAGTCGCTAACGTGAAACGTACTATTAAGTAAAGGCAACTCGTAATAACTTTATCATAAAAATACTAATAATAACTACTTTCTAAGGCTAATGGTATGACATGATACTAGTTATTATAAACTAATTTATAAAATACGTATACTTTAAACTAATATATATAGAAATTAAAGTAGATGAACTGGTAACTATACTAATTAAGCTATTAATCACATAATATAAATTACTATAAGAATTTATTATAGACAGAGACAAATTATTCATATTAATATTCTAAAAAATGTTTATAAGGAAATTAGGGGCTGAATACTGCCTTTTAACAGCATTTCACCTATAAACAAACAGATAAATAGAATAGATAAATTAAATATTAGAATAATAC
The DNA here is from genome assembly GCA_010093925.1 of Zopfia rhizophila CBS 207.26. Classification (NCBI taxonomy): domain Eukaryota; kingdom Fungi; phylum Ascomycota; class Dothideomycetes; family Zopfiaceae; genus Zopfia; species Zopfia rhizophila. The sequence continues at coordinate 325,155 of ML994656.1, read as the reverse complement.
CTATAAATGTATGTTAATGAGTAATAAGATAATTAGATTAACTTATTACTAATAGCTAAGTTTATATATAACTCTGTAAAGTCATTAACTACAGAAAAATTACTATTTTATATAAACTATAGTTATAAGCTTACGGCTTATCAAGAACTACGGAAACTAAATAAAATATTAGAATTCATAAAACTAAAGATTAAGAAACTATAATAACTTTATTAGGAAATTGTATAGAAAATCACCTATAAAAGTAATCTTAGTAAATAATAAAAGGATAAATCTAAGATTAAGGGACCAACCTTTAAGAAAGGAGATAAAGTTTTTTTATTATAAAAAAATTTAGAAATAAAATAACCATTAAAAAAACTGGACTATATTAAATTAGGACTATTTAAGGTTAAATAATAAACAAGACTTATAAATTATAAACTATAATTATCTAAAGATATAAGGATTTACTTAGTTTTTTATATTTTATAACTAGAACTAGCACTATAGAACGCCGAACTATAGATAAAACTTAAGCTTAAGAAAGATATTACTAAGTATAAAGTTTACTAAATCTTAGACTACTAATAGTTTAGGTGTTAGTGGAAGTACTTAGTTAAATAAAAAAGTTATAAACCTAAGAACAATATATAAGAGCTATTTAGAAACTTAAAAAATAGTTTAAAACTAATTAACTAGTATTATTAGATAAAACAGTAAACGCTTACTTTAAGACCGTATCTAATAAATAAAAAGAATATAAAACGTTCTATTTAAAACTTAAGAAGGAAAATAAAGTGATACTAAATACTATAAATTATAGTATACTAAATTAATTCTAATGGTTTTACTTTTTTTTTTTATTATATGAATTTTATTAATTAAGGTAAGCTCACGCTGGAATATCTCCTTTTTTTAAGAATTTATTTAAACTAGTTACTAATAGAGCTAGAACTTATAAGCTTAAGACTTATAATTTAGATTTAATAGCTACTATTAAATGCTCTATAACTAATCTAATAAAATATAATAAGTCTTAAAAGACTTCTAATAGAACTTCTTAATCTATTAATATAAACTTTTTTTATTATAATCTAAATAATTTTATTCTTACTATAATATTATAAGATTGCACTTTACGTTTTAATTAATACACTTAGAATATTACCTAAAGGCTAAATCCACCAAGTAATGGTAGTTAGTATTATAATAATAAGAATAAGAGAATAGTATAAGACAGCTATGCACATAAATTCTTTAAATTAAATAATAAACTTATATTAAGAATAATTCCGCTCAAGTTATTCTTAAGGAATTAAAAGAATAGAAAAGGTGTAAGAGGTTCTTATAATCTTAGCTTTTATATAAAAAACTAGCTGCCTTTATATTATCTATAAAAAAAAAAATTAAATAACCTTCAGGCTAAAGGCTTAAAGGAAGGGGATAATATTATAAATAATAATAAAAAAAAAGTATAGCTAAAGAGGCGCTACTGTAAAAGAAATAATATAAAAAAATATATAAGTAATACTAAAAAGTAAAAGTAAACTAGTAAAGATAGAATCTACAGATAGGACTACTCTAGAGTAAGTTTAAGTTCTATAAAGAATAATATCTAGAGTATATAAATAAGTCAGGTAACTAGCTATAGCAGAGCATAAAAAAAAATAAGTATTAATAAAAAAAATAAGATTAAATATAGGCCTAAGCTAAACTCATTTTCTCTTATTTTTTTTTAATAGTATTTAATATACTTCTAATTAGTATATAATATACGTATGAAGGATCTCTTATAAGTATAAGACATTAAATAGCTTATAGTTACTTTTAATTCTTTATAGTTACTCTAAAATTAAGATTTACGTCTTAAGTAATATAGTTTAATATTATTCTATTAAATTTTAACTTACTATATTACTTCTCTCTATTTTAATTGAGTTAAACTATTTTCTATTAAGTTTAATAAGCTATCTAATCTAGAAGCAAGGGAACTAATTAAGATGTTATATAATTAATTAAATAACTAGTTACTAGTTTAATATTATGCTAGTAAGTGAGCAACCTGTAATAACTTTTTTTACTATTATTAATATTAGCTAATTTTATATTTTTACTAATTTCTTTAAATTTACTAAGATTTTTTCTCTTAAATAATAAATTTTAGAAACTTTGTTTTTATAACATGAAATTTATATTTTTCTAGCTAAATAAAAAAAGTTATACTCTTAAAGATTTTTTAGAATTTTTTATATATATACTTTATGCTCTTTAAGTATTCTATTTATATATACTAATATATTATTTAAATATGCTATTATAAATACGTTTAAGTATTTATAAAGTATATAATTAATAACTACTTAAAAAGTTATTAGTGTATTAGTTAATTTAAATAGCATAATATAATACTTAAAAAGTCTATATTTTATATTAAATACTATTAACTATTTATATTTTTTTTAATTTAAATTCTGTAGTATTCCTTATAAATATTAAATAAAATAAATTATTAAGCTTTTTAGAGTTAGTTTATTAGCTTCTAAATTAATAATAATAAGTATTAATTTTTTATTATAGCTTAATTTAATTATTTAAAATCCACACATAATTATAGTTTTTTATTTTTTTTTAAGTATAAATAATATTAGTAAACCTATTAAGCTCTTACTTAGTTATATATATTTTTTCTTAAAATTCTTTTTAATATACTATTTTAATTTTTTTCGCTATACTCTTAATAAAAGATATATTAATTTTAGTTTAAGCTTTTTTTTATTTTTAACTAGTATTTTATAGTCTTAAAATTAATACTTTAGAAGTGTATTTTTTTCCTTCTTGCTAAATAAATATACAACTTCCTTATATTCTTAAAATATTTAGGCTTTAGTAGTGTTTAAAACTTATTTTTAAATTCATATTATTTTAATATTTAATAATTATTTCTACTATAATTGTTATATAACTTTGTATAAAAATAATTTTTAAAAGTATTTCTTTATTACTTTTAGTTTCCATATTTATACTACTTTTTTTACTAAATTATACTATTAAATTGTTTTTTATTACTAATTTATTATTAGATTATATAATAAGAGCTAATTCTATTCTAAAATTATATTTAGTTTTTTTATATTTAAAATATTAATATAGTAAATATTTTTATAGCCTACTACTTTTAGCTTTATTATTATAGTTTTTAAGTTAATTAAACTTTTTTTAAAAGTTACTATATTATTATCTATTTATTTTACTTTTACTAAATACATTTTCTTTTAATATAATACATTATTTTATTTAATTTATTAATTTAAAATAAATGTTTCGTTTGCTTTATTATTTACTAGTGTTTTTAAAAAAAAAATTTTTACTTTTATACTAAAGTAAAAACATAGTTCTTATTATACTTACTATAATTTAAAAGTTCTAATAGTTATATTACTAGCTTAGGCTTTTTACTAGTAGTTATTTAGTTTTTAATATAAAGTTATACATACTATACTCTTGATTTTTATCTTTTATGTTAAAGTACTTTTTTTTAATGTATATAAAATAATAGTTATAATAATATACTAAATATAATATTTTACTATACTCTTATTTAGCTTTGTTTCCGTGTACTAAATATTTTTATTCTAGGAAACATTTCTTATAAAAAAGCTTAGGGTAGTATAAGTTATAATTCTATTATTTAACTTTTTTTTTCTTTTTTTTATAGTATTTACATTCTAATGTATATTTCTTCTAATGTTATTATTAGTATAGTTAATTCTACTAACTATTTTTATCTTTTATATTAATTATAGTATCTAGAGTTTCTAGAATTTATTTATTTAGTTTTTTCTTTTTTACTATTTTTTTGTATACTTTTTATTCTTTTAGTTTTTTTATTTAGATTAAATACGTTGCTTATATATATATTTTTTTATATAATTAACTAACTTACAAATTCAACATTTCTAATTCTTTAATTATTAAAAAATATTTGTGTTTTTAATTTATATAGTAGGTAAAAGTATTTTTATTTTATTATATTTATTACTTTTACTCTTTAGCTTAGTTTTTTGTTTTTAAGTTAATTTTCTTTTTTAGCTTTAGAAAATATACAGTTTCTTTTATTAAATTTTTATAAGAAATTAAGACACACTTTTTTTTATAAAGTTATTATATTATAAAAATACTATTTTTTTAATTAATATTTTAAACTATAAAATATCTTCCCTAGTATAGTTTTCTAATACTTAGTTTTATATTTTTTTTTTCTAAATATTAGTTTAATTTATAGATTTAATATATATTTTTATTTAGCTACTATTAGATAGTTACTGTTATAATTCTAAAAGCTTTATATATTAAAAATTAAATTTTCTAAAATAATTGCTTTTCTTTATTAATTTTTTAAAGTATAAGGTTTTTTACTTTTATGCTTATTACTTAGTGCTGTTTTCTAATTACTTTATATAATATTTTCTTAAATTATTACTAACTACTTATAAGTTTGTATTTTATTTTTTAATATTATTTTTTATAATTTCTTTTATAGTATCTGTTAGATTTATAAATTTAATATTAATTTTTATTACGTTTCTTACTAATAACTTTAACTAATAAATTTTCTTCTTACTATAAATTTTATTTTATAGGCTTAGGTTTTATTTTAATTATTATAATTCTTAATTTCTTCTCTGGGCATTTTTTTATAAAGTATTTAATATTATTATATTTTAGACATACTTTTTTATTAAGTTACTTATAGTATTTTTAAGTTATAAGCTACTTTTTTATCTTTTTTACTAGTTTAAGCTTTTTTATCTAAACTTTATTAATATTTATTTTATTATCTACTTAATTTTATTATGTTAACGTTTTTTTTTATAATTAATATTTAATTCTTTTTACGCTCTAGTTTTTACTTATACTATTAATTATCTATATATATAATAGATTTTATAAAAACGTGAAAGTTATCTAGTTAATTTTTTTTAACTAGTTTATTTTTAACTTAATTTTTAAGTCTAGTATAGTAAGCTGTTATTAATAGTATATTATTTTAATTAATTTATAACTATAGCTATTAGAACTTTATAGTATATACTAAAACTAATTTTATTTACTTAAAGTTTTATATTTTTTGTTCTATAGTTCTTTCTTTATTAATTTCTTTAAAAACTATTATTATTTGCATTTTAAAGTTATTATAATTTTTAAATACTATTTTTATTTCATTAGTTATTTTAGTTTCTTTAGTTTTCTTATTTATATAATTTCTACTTAAAAACTTAAACTAATTTATAGCTTTACCTTTTATATTTATGCTAGCTATAAAGATTTTGTTTTAATTCTTAAAAAAAAATTTTTGTTAAAGTAAGTGTATATTTTTATTTTTATTAAAAAGCTTTTAAAGTATTTACGTGTTTTATTAAATTTTTTTAGTAATTATACTTTAGTACTTAATACATAAACTCTTATATTAACTTAGTTTTTTAACTTTATAATTATTTACTATAGCTTTAGAATCTACTGTTATTACTATTATATAATTTAAGTTATAAATAATACTAGTGTTAAAGCTAAATTACTTAAGCCTATTATTATTATATATAACTTATATAACTTATAAGTATTTATAATATTATAGAATAGTTTTTAGCTTTTATGTACTTTAAGTTTTTACATAATAAAATATTATGTAGCCTTTATTATTATACTATAAAAAATAATATATAAGTCTTTTTAATATAGTAAGTATAAGTATATACTAAGTTAAATACTTTAATAGCTATATAAAAATATATAGTAACTTACTTACATAATTATTCTAATAATATAAATATGTAATAAGTTATAGTTTAACTAATTTATTATATAACAAATTCCAAAAAGTTGCTCTTAAAATAAGAAGAGAAGTATAAAAAAAGAAACTATCTAAAAGCTAAAAAAAAACTTTTTATATAATAAATTCTTTATTTATAATTTATTTACTATTTAGTTTTACTATAGCTACTTAGTTTCTATTAGTTTTAATTACTTATATAATATACTTATAACTTTATATATAAAATGTTAGTGTTTTCTTTACTATTAGTTTTATTAATTATTTTAATAATATTAGCTAAAAGCTTTGCTTTTTACTTAGTTCTTTATAGTATTTATTTTATTTTTATTTTAGTTTTATATTTCCATGCGTGCTTCTTTGTTAATAACTAATAATTCTTTTTTAATTAGTTTACTACCTTTTATTTATAATTATTACCTATAATAAACTCTTACTTATTACTAATTATAATAAGTATATACTTATAACTTTTTACTATAATATTATTTTAAGTACTTTACTAAAAATACTATATTTTTTTATAATAAATTATTACTAAACTTAAACACACTAATTTAAAAAAAAAAAGTAAAGAAAATGTTTTATTATTAAATATTATTATTTTAAGCTATTTTAATAACTAGGTATACAATTTAAAGAAACTTAAAAATATAGTATAAAATAAGTTTTAAAAATATAGAAGTTAAAATAATTACTAAAAATAAAACTAAATTAAACTATATATATTATATTTTATAAGTGAGCTACACACTCAAGTGAGTTGCGCATCTTAAAATTTACTAAAATCTCGAAATTTTCCACCTTAATATCTTAACAACTACTTAATAATAAATTCTAAAACTTGAAATTTAAGCTTTTATATATACATTACAGCTTTCATGAGAGTTGCATAAATATTAGTTGAGTAGTTTCTAAGATATAGTAATTTAGCTTTATTTTAGCTTCTAAATTACTATATCTTAGAAACTACTCAACTAATATTTATGCAACTCTCATGAAAGCTGTAATGTATATATAAAAGCTTAAATTTCAAGTTTTAGAATTTATTATTAAGTGGTTATTAAAATATTAAGGTGGAAAATTTTGAGATTTTAGTGAATTTTAAGATATGTAACTTGCTTAAGTGCATAGCTCACTTATAAAATATAATAAATATAAAATTAAAAGTAAATATATACTAAACTAAATTAAACTATTTTAAGTAAATATTTAAACTAATTACTTATATTTACTATACTAGTACTTTTTTTATAGTCTACTAATTATATCTATTTAAATTTTAACGTAATATAAAAGCTTTTTTATATAAATTTAAAATATTATTTTTTACTTTTAAGTAATTATAACTATTAAATTTTTTTATATATAATTTTACTAAAACTAATTATATTGTTTACTTAAATACTATTTGTAAACAAAAATTTTTTTTATATAAAATAGTATTTATAGCTTTTATATAGTTAAAATTTATATAATGTACTTTATATTATTTTTTTATATATTTTATGATAGTGCTGCTCGCTCTGCTTGCTATAAACTATATAATATTATAACTAGCTATACTAGCTATAACTTAGTATAAAGCTTAAAGTATAGCTAGCTTATGTTTAAGTTATATACTACTTTATTTAGAGATAAGCCCCCTTTATATCTTTTCTCTCCCTATCTTAGTATAGCTAAAATAGAGTTAACTTATTTTATTAACCTGTATTTATGCTATAACGTGTGAAGATTAAGTTTATTATTATATTACACTAAAATCTCTTTAACTTAGCCGGATAATAGTAACATAATATTAAGGTTAAACCATGTAATTAATAAGAGCATTTAATTTATTAATAACTATATCTAAAGAATTAATTATATAACTACGCTAAGTTGTTAGTTTATTAACTATATAATCTCTATTAGAAAGCTTTATAGTAGTAGGTAATTAAAACCCTAAGTGATAGTCTATATAAGATCTATACAGTAGGCCTTAAAAGTAACTTAGTAAGTAATTAAAAAACCTATAGCAGTAGGTAATATATTTATTAGATTAAAAAAAAGCTATAAGAGTTTTAGTAAACTCTCTTTCTTTCTTCTTTTTTATTATCTTCTTTCTGCTAGAGAAACTGATTTCTATAAGTACCACTAACTTATCTTCTCTACACTAGAAAAACTAACTCCTATGAGTACTACTAGCTTATTTTCTTTATACTAGAGAATTAGCTAATTACTTTACCCTATTAGAGGCTAGAAGCTTTATATATATATAAAAATAAATAGATTAGGACTATAGGAAAGCTCTCTACACTAGAGATAAAAGTTAATTCTAAGGTAATAGCTACTAATAATAACTATACGTTTATTTCTAAGTCACTTAGGTGTGCCGCTATATACTATTCTAATAATATAATTAAAAAAGACTATACTATTAAGAAGCTCTATATCTAGGTATAATATAATAAGAAACTTTTTATAGCTACTACTAAAAGCACTATCTAGAGAACTAATATCTATAAGCTTTAGGAAATAGAGATTACACTTTCTACTCTAATAACTCTTAATTAAGTGATAATTATTAGTGAGCTAGAGTATAGCTATCTTAAAATACTTATATATTATAACTATACTAATATACTAGGAAAAGCGCTTAATATGGCTAAAACTAAGCTTAATAAAGCTAGAGATAAGCTTACTAAGCTTTATTAGCTACTAAATAACACGCTTAAGCGCGTAGTAGATTAAGAGAATAAAATTAAAATACTAAGAGTATAGATAAAGAAATTTATATATAATATATACTTCTTTTTCTCTGTAAAGGCTAGCTTAGTGCTATTATTAATATTAATAAAGAAAATATACTTTATAGCTCTACTATAGATTTTTTAGAACTAGGCTAGCTATATAGCTGTAGGACCTAATAATAGTTCTAATATAAAAGATCTTAGTAACTAAACTTTTTAAGTATTACTTTATGTATTAGCTACTCTACTAGCTACGCTTACTATAGGTAGTTATTAAGATAATAACTACTTAGCCTAATTCCCTAATCTACTAATACTTAAGAACGGTAAGAACATTACCTTTAATTAATAAAGAAATATCCTAAAGAATAAGGTATATACTAACTAAGACTAGTTTATTAAAGCTAGTAAGTAAACTACTTAGGAGAATATTATCTCTTATATATATATATATACAAAGAGTCTTGCTAACCAGTACCTCTTAATATTTATATATATAATAAAAAAGAGTAAGCAGCTAGTTAGCTACTAGTATATAATAAATTACTTAAAAAGAATATATAATAATCTATATAAGAGACTTAATACTTACTATAACTTCTAAAAACTCTATCTTAGAGACTTTACTAATTTTATTATATTCTAAAATAATTTTTTTTACCTAGCTTAAGAATATAGCCTATCTGTAAATTAATAGGTAGAAGAATTTCATAAAAAGCTTTTAAATACTTTACGTATACAAATAGACATCTATTAATAATAATACTATAACTAGTATAATAAGTATATAAATTTAGTTTAAGATTTTACTAGAGAGCTGGCTCTTAGCACTAGGAAAGCTACTAAGTAGATTAATAGAAAAACTAGAAAAACTTAGCTATTACTAATTTAGTAGTCTTATCTAAAAGCTAAGTGCTTAACTTATATAATAACTATTATTATTCTACTAATATCTATCTCTAAGCTAGCTAGTTACTATAATTATAGGAAACTTAGTTACTTTATAAAAGACTATTAATTATTTACTTAAGCTATAGCTAAAGTAATTAAGCCTATAGATACTAATAAAGAGCTCTATACACTTTAGGATATTAGTAATAATAAGGAGTTTTAGCTTATTATAAAAGAACTATTAGGAAAAAACTTATCTTAAGGGAAGTCTTTTTTTTAGGATTACTTTCTAGAGCTACTAATTAGTTTAACTCTTACTAATTATTATTTAGTAAACTAGTTTTTACTCTACTTTATTATATTTCTACTAGTGGACTAACTATTAAGCTAAGTGGCTTTTTTAATACTAGAGCTAGTAATTTTATTTTAATATACCTAAAGCACATACACGCTATTAAGAAAGGGCTTAAGATAAAAACTTACTAAATAAAATCTATCCCCCTAGCTAGTTATAATAATAGACTAAATAGATAAGTAAATAAGTACTTTTAGGCTAATCTAATACTAGATAACTACTATCTATTAATTTATTTTATTTTTTATAATATTAGCCGCCACGACCTTATAATTAGCTGTAAACTGTTTAAAGATATAGGTATTTTAATTAACTATAAAAAGTAAGCGCTTAAATAGCTAGATAATAAGCTAATTAATTATAAATAACTATTTTCATAAGTAAGTGGGCACCTTAAGTGAGTAGGCATCTTAAAAACTTACTAAAAATTCAAAAATTTACACCTCAATATCTCAACAACCACATTATAATAAATTCTAAAAATTTAATAGGTTATTTATAGTGCTTAGAAATAGAGATTTTTTAATTTTTAAGATCTAATAATTAATAGCTATTAAGATAGGAGGTTTTTGGCCGCTAAATTATTAAATATTTACCTTTTCTTAAATATCTAGTTTACTACTAATTTCTAGTATTTAAGAGTTTAATACTCTCTTTTTAGAAGCACTATAAATGGCCTATTAAATTTTTAGAATTTATTATAATGTGGTTGTTGAGATATTGAGGTGCGAATTCTTGAATTTTTAGTAAGTTTTTAAAGTGCCCACTCACTTAAGGTGTCCACTCACTTATAAAAATAGTTATAATATTATTATTCTAATATAAGACCTATTAACTAAAATTAACCCCTTATACTAAGCTAATACTAACTAACGTGATAAGTTAATAAATATAGTAATTTTATAGTATATTTATAAACCACCTCAGCGCTCGCCTCAGCGTGTGGTATAGTAAAAAAATATTAAAAAAATAGAAAAATAACTTTACCTATAATAGTAGCTAGAGCTAAGTAAGTAAATTCTTTATTTTTAGTCTATCTCACGCGAAAACCTCTTTAAGGTAGGCCTTAAAATTAATACTATAAAAGCTATTACTTTTATAATATATATATAGTAGAAGGAAACTATACTAGGGTATACTAGTATTTATAAAGTAAATAAGCTTATTTAGGACTATAGAGATGAGTTTAGTTTACTAGACCTAAAACTCTCCTCCTAAAGCCCTAAAGACCTTTTAGTAAAGGCTTTACTAAAAGAGCCCTATTAATTAAATAAGGACTTTATAAAAAAAGAGAAACTTTAGTAGCTTATTAAGTAAAAGCTATTTTACTCTAGTTATACTAGTGTGATTTAAGTCTATTTTTTAAAGAAAAACTTAAACATACTATCTCTATATTATAAAGATATTAACTATAATATTAAACTAATAGCTAAGAATATGCTAATATTAAGTCTATTATATAGTATATTTTTTAAACAGCTATAGCTTATTAAGACCTATTTAAATAACTATTTTTAATAAAGTGTTATTACTTATAGTAATGCTTTATATACTTTTTTAGTACTATTTACTAAAAAGCTAGAAAAAAGATAGCACTTCTGTATTAACTATTATAAGCTTAATACTATTATAAAGAAAGATATTTATTTAATTCTATTAATTCAGGAGATCCTTACCTGGCTGGTGTAGATAAAAGTATTTACTAAGCTTAATATATAACAGACTTTCTATTATATATGTTTAAATAAGAATATAGAGAACCTAATTATGTTCTATACTTAGTATGGTAACTATAAGTACTATATACTATTATTTAGTTTTTATAATAACCCTGCTATATTCCAGCGCTATATTAATAAAGTATTTTATAATATACTTAATAACTTTTATACTATTTATCTTAATAATATTCTAATCTACTCTAAAGACTTGCTATAGTATGAGGAGTATATTATTTAAATACTAAAACATCTCTAAAATATAAGCCTTTAAGTAGATATTAAAAAGAGTAAGTTTATTATTACTAGAACGAAGTTCTTAGGCCTTATTATTAGTATAAAAGGGATCTAAAAGGACCCTAAGAAAGTTACTGCTATATAGAAATAGCTAGTACCTATATTAGTTAAAAGCTTATAATCCTTTTTAAGATTCTATAACTTCTATAGAGCTTTCTTGAAAAACTATAAACATATTATCTAATTACTTATTAAGCTACTTAAGAAGGGTATATGACACGCCTTTAGTAAATATAAGCTAGTAATTTTTTAATAAGCTAAAGATTTAATACTATTAGATAATATCTTAGTTTACTACTTACTTTATTATCAAACGCGTATAGAGATAGACGTAAGTAATAAAGTTATTATAAAGATACTATTATAGCTCTAAGAAAATAGTCTTTAGTAATTTATAGTTTTCTACTCTAAGACTATAAGCAAGCCCTAGATAAACTATAATATATATAATAAAAAGATATTAGCTATAATTTATAGCCTTTAAGAATAGTGTTTATAGCTTATAGGCTTGTAGACTACTAAGTTATTTAATACCCTAACTAATTATTATATACTAAAATATTTTTCTATAAAGCGAGAGCTTACTCCCCGCTAGATACGCTAGATAATAAGTATAATAAACTATTACTTAATATTTATTTATTACTTTAGTATAGCTAATATAGTAGTTAACGCGCTCTCACGTAAGTAAAAGAAACTAAAGACTTAAAAAAATAAAAATAAAGCAGCCTAAACACGCGCCTTTTTTTTAGTAGAGTAAATTAATATTAGCTTTATTAAGACTATAAGTAATAACCTAGCTGTACTATTAGTAAGAGATATACTAGCTATTAATATAATTAAAATAACTACTATTAATACTTTTATAGCTTTACTACCTCTAAATAACTTTTACTTACTAATTAATTATATTATTAAGGTGAATTATAGCTATAAGAGTTTATAGCTATTCCAAGAGCACACTCTCTCTAGTAATTATCTAGTATAAAAACTTAATTAGAATCTTTTTATATACTATAGTAAGCTAGTAGTCTCTATTATATACTTTTTAAAAACCTATCTTATTTAAGCTATCTATGCTACCTAGGTGATTACTTATTTAAATAAGAGAAAAATAAATAAGCTACTTCACAACCACTACTACTAAAGCTATATAGGCAAAAATATAGATAACTATATAGTTATATATAAAACTTATAGATAAAGCTATATATTTTATAATAAGACTCTAAACTTACTTAAATCACTACTAATTTTTAAGTGAGTATGGTGAGATGTCTTTATAGACTTTAAATTCTTTTCTTTAGATAAGAAAAGATATAACTATACTTTTATTATTATAGACTAGCTAAATAAGCACTACTTTTTATTATCTTACTATAAAACTACTATAGCTACTTAAGTAGCTAATATATACTATTACTATATCTAGTAAGTATTTAGCTTATTTAGGTTAATAGTTTCTAATCACGGTCCTTAGTTTATCTCAGCATTTATAAATAAGCTATATTAACTAATAGAAATTAAGTAAAAGCTCTTAACGCTATATTATCTCTAAACTAATAGAAATACTAAGGTCCTAAACTAGTACATCAACTAGCGTTTATACTTATTTATTAACTATTATTAGAATAACTGGTTAAACCTGCTGCCCTATATAGACTAGGCCTAAGTAATTCTATTATATAAGACTATAGACTTATTACTTTATTAAATTAAGTTTAGCTACTAGCTAATCTATTACTAAAACTAGGAGAAACGTATGAAGGTATTTACTATAGTTTGTAAATAGATATCACGTGAGGAAGCGCAGAGCTATGCTAAAGCTTACTATAATATAATAAAGCTAGCTATAAAGATAGCTTAATAAGAGATTGCTTAAGTATAAAAGTAATAAACTTAATAGGCTAATAAGAAGCGCCGTAAGCTAGACTTCTTTATAGGAGACAAAGTATATATTATACTTAAGAACTTTACTACTAGTTAATTTAGCTAAAAACTTAACCAGTAGATATACAGACCCTATTCTATTATAGGCATGAAGGGATATTTCTATTACTTTAAGCTACTACTATACATGCGTATGCTTAATATCTTTTATATAAACTACTTATAAAAAGCTTTTACTTACTTATTATCTAGCTAAATTAAACTTAAGGAACCGCCTATTAAGGTTAACGGGTATTTTAAGTAGCTAGTATAGGAAATTCTTAATAGCCGCCTATTCTATAACTAATTATAGTATAAAGTATTCTAGTTAGCTTATAACTTAGATCCTGCCTGGTATAACGCCTAAGGCTTTATAGGCGCCTTATATAAGATAAGAGACTATTATAAGGCCTATTTAGAGAAGGCAGGACTACCGGCACGACTAAACACCTAGTTAAAAGCATATAAAGTAAAGAAGAATCTAGAAGTAACAGAGGAGAATAACAAGGCAACTTTAAAAATAAGAGTAGTATAGAAATTAGTAAAGAGGAGACTGTAACCTAAAGACTTAAAAACAAGTCTTCTTTAAAAAGAGGGTAATATAACAGTGTTACTTACTTTACTTATTATAGGCTATATAATATCATAACTAGCTATGCTAGTTATGATTTAGTATAGAGCTTAGAGTATAACTAGCTTACACTTAGGTTATATACCGCTCTATTTAAAAATAAGCCCCCTTTATATCTTTTCTCTCCCTATCTTAGTATAGCTAAAATAGAGCTAACTTATTTTATTAACCTATATTTATGCTATAATGCGTAAAGACTAAGCCCGTCATCACATATTTTATAAAATAATATAAACTAGTAATATATATATAAACTATAAATATATTTAAAATAAACTAGTATATTTTATAACTTAATTTAATTAAGCTTTTAAATACATTTAAATAATATTAATATATATAATTAGTTTTTTTAAAATTAATAAAAAAAAGCTTATAATAATAAAAGTGTTTATAGTAAATATTTATACTATAGTTAAATTTATTAATAAGTATAAAAATAAGTAAACTTTTTTTAAAAAACAATAAATTAACTTTTTTAACTATTATAATTATTACTTTATTAAAGTTTTATAAAAATAATTATAACTTTAAAAAGTATAAAGTTAAATACTTTAGCTAACGTATTTGATAAGTGAGTGACTTAAACAAGTAAGTAACTTACCTTAAAACTCACTAAAAAATCAAGAATTCGCACATGAATATCTTAACAACCACTTAATAATAAATTCTATAAATTAAAACTTAGGCTTTTCTATATGCATTACAGCGTTTCTGAAGGTCGCATGAAAATTAGTTAAGTAGTTTCTAAGAGATAGTAATTTAGAGACTAAAATAATGTCATATTACTATATCTCAAAAACTACTAAACTAATATATATGTAACCTTTATAGAAGCTGTAATGCATATAGAAAAGCCTAAATTTCAATTTATAGAATTTATTATTAAGTGGTTATTAAGATATTCATGTGCGAATTCTTGATTTTTTAGTAAGTTTTAAGGTAAGTTACTTACTTATCTAAGTCACTCACTTATCAAATACGTTACTTATTTTATAAATACTTTATTTAAGAATACTTTTTTATATAGTTTTACTTTACTTACTTGTTACTATACTATTTTTGTAAGTTTATTTAGGTAAATTATAAAAACTTTAAAACTACTTATAATTATAAAAGTATTACCTAAACTTACTTTTATATTTAAAACTTTTAAATATTTTAATACTAATTTTCTTTACTTTTTTTAACTTGAACTTAGGAAACTAACTTATTAATACTAAAAGTAAAGTATTAGTTTATATTAACAACTATTTTTATTAGTAAGCTAAATAGTTTGGAAAAGAAAATATTAAGTATATCTTAAAAAAAAAATTATGTATTAAAAAATAGGTTAAATAGACTAGTTTCTACTTTATAATAAAAATAACTAAACTAATATACTTTATATAAAGAAAACAAGAATTAAATAAAAGCTATATTATAATAAAAAAAGAAATTAGTACAAGTTTAATAGTTAAACTACTAGATATTATATTTAATTAAAAAATAAGATAGAAAAAGTATGTGTAATAAGTAGTAAAATAAGTAACTATAGCTAATATAGTAATAAAAGATTTTAGGTATTTTTAACTAGCTTAAATAAAATAGCTCTATTAAGTATATATTACTTTATAACTTAACTATATATTAATAGTTTAGCTTAACTCTTTTAAAAATAAAACATACTTTAGAAACCTTAACTTAGTTTAGAAAACTATACTAGTTATAATACTTTTAGTATTTAAAATAGTTATAATATAAACTTTAGAAGTAAAAGTATATATATTACTAACTTAACTCTAACTAAAATAATAGGCCTAAGATATTATAGTTAATTTATATACATTACTACATAAGCATTTAATATATAATGTTATTAAAAAGACTAAAAAAAGAACTAAATTAAAATAGAACTACCTTAAGTTCTACTTAGTAAAGGTTATAAAGACTATAAATTAAGAGTAAATCTAAACTCTAGAGATAATTAACTTAAGGCTACTAAAGTTATAAAGACAGTCCATCTTTAAAAGAATTGATATTAAGACTAATAAAGAGAAGGCTATATAAAAAGCCATTCCTTTTATAAATATACTAGAAATAGTAATCTACTTTAATATATTAGCTAAAAAACTCAACCTAAGCAGGACAGTAGTTATTTTAGACTAATACTATAATATCTAATAGTCTTAGCAGGTTAGTATTAAGCTGGTTAAGTACTAGATAGTTCACGTAAGCGAACTCATCACAACCTACTACGCAGTTAAAATAGTTAAAGATGTGAAAATAAAAGATAACACTTTTACTAACTATTAGAATCAAACATTTACTATTATAAGCGACAGTAAGTTAGCACTATAGGCATTAGTGAACCCGTCTAATAAACCAGGTCAACACATAGTACACAGTACCCTCAACCTCGTGAAGAAACTAAGGAAAAACAAAGTGAAACTCTACCTCTAATAGATACCTGGACACAGCGGAAACCCTAGAAATAATATGGCTAACAACCTAGCAAAGAAAGCAGTCAGCCTAAACAAAACATATAAGTTCCAACACCTTGCCTCCACACAGAAGAAGATTAACAGGGAAAGAATGCTAGAGAAGTGGCAAGGTGAATAGCGATCATCTAGAAAAGGCAAACACCTGTATAGAATTAACGATAGGCTTCTATTAAAACGAGCACTACAGCTCTACGGGCTATCTCCAAGGAACAGAGCGTACCTCCTAGCATAACTCAGAACGGGACACTCTTAGTTGGCAACAAGTGCCAAAGAAAGACGCCTCCGAGATGATGACAAGTGTGAATGTGGTGCAAGAGAAATAGTGGTCCATGTCCTAGTGGACTGCCCGAAACTCCGCAACCTTAGACAACAGCTGCGTAGCAAGATAGGGAACGCATTTAACAGTATCTTAACAATGTTTGAGGGGAGGCCTAAGGGCAACTAAGGTAAAAGGAAAGGATGGTCAATTAACAAAGGCGTATTAAACGCAGTGCTTGATTTTGCCGAAGCTTCCAAGAGGTTCATGTCGAGAGTACCAAATCGGCCCAGAACAGGGACAGAGGCCTGAGGGAACACCACAGGCCCTAACGAGGCAAAAACTTCGTGCATGAAATAGTTCACAATCACAACACTGTAAATAAAGGATAGATCGTAGTAGTGGTAGCCTGCATATCCCGGAAAGAAGGGTGAGGTCAGGGTAAATGAAACCAACCAACCAACCAACCGACTGTACGAACTCTGTTTCCTTTCCCATCTAAAATGGTTGTCATAAAGAGCACGAGCTGTGCATCCTTCCGGGCCAGCTGAAGCACCTTCTGATTTGGTTCGACCACTTAGTTTTAAGCTTCACTAGCTGCTCATCCATCTCAAATCGCTTTTCTTTTTTCCGGCTTCTTCTTACTACGTTTAGTCGTACAAGGATGCAAATTCTGGTTAATATCCTGCATCAAGCCTTGGAGCGTATCCGTATTGGATCTTGAGTCGAATCCTGAGTCGAATCCTGAGCCAAATTGTATAATCTTTGCTCCTGTTTTAACGCATTCTCTTCTCTTTTTGTCGTTCCTGTTCACACGGTTCCAGCTGCACCGATCCCAAGATCCCGAAGTGTGCTTAAAAGCTTTGAGCTTGTAAAGAGATTATCAATCCAAACAACATGTCCTGAACCCTGATTTGACATTCTAGTCATTAACTCAAGCACTACAGCTTGTGTCTTTAAAAATCCTTGCTCTTCCCAGAGTGTACAGAGTCTCTGTGGTCCCTGATCCTTCTCATCTCATCTAATCTGCCAAAGAATGTCAAGAACATATCCAATTTGAGCAAGGACCCAGATTTTAAACCCAATTGGGTTAGGTTTGGTTGGGATATTTACAATTTCGGGCGTACGACCGGTAAATGGTTCAATGCACTCACAGTAACATGTGTGCCTGGAGCCCAGTATTGATTATATGCTTCTTGAAGAAGTTTTGCTAACATGTCAGCTTTTGTCGTAAGGTCGTACGCGCCTTAATTGTAAACGAGAAGGATTCCAAATATGGAAATATCGATGGATCTGCTTCTAGCGGGTTTGACTCTTTGAGTTGCGTACTAATTGATGGATTGGTCCTTTATCAGGACTTGTATTCTAATACCAGTCTAGTCGTGGCTCAGGATGGATGCCCATATAAAGCCAAATTCCAAGGTATGCAAGAATATTGTCTGATGTACGGGATTCCAGGGTTTCTGACTTTGCGAAGTTCGAAAACGTATATTTTGAGCTCTTGTTGAGATAGGATTCGCTCGCTGTTTCATTCGTACATCGTACAAGCAAATCAAGTATCTATCGTGTGCAAAAGTTGTTGGAAAACCTTGGCGACACCTCGAGATTCGCGTCGCGCGTCGATTTCCCCGCCAAAACGTCAAATTTCGCGAATTCGACGGTGATGGCCCAGTTCGACCTAGGAAAAAATGTGAGGCTATTCAAATACGTGTACAGGCCTATACTGACGCTTTGGTAGTAGGTTTAGGATGCCCGCCGGCGCTGCTGCAGCTCTCTGCCGCGCTCATGGAGTCAGCCAGAGACCCCCTGCTCAACGCGCTCCTACAATACCTAAAGGGCTCTACTCTACTAATCCTGGCCTCCCAATTCGAACGCGCCTTAATATATATCGATTTCTCTTGCTTGGTTGGTCGCACCAGTTGATCACGGATCGGGAGGACGTCTCGCTGTCGGAGGTGTACTATATTAACGGCAACCTAAGGAAGTATGGCAGCACGCGGAGACCTAGCAGCGGCGCGAGGCTCAGGCGCCCACTAAAGCTAAGCAAGGAGGATAAGAGGGCGCTGTTTAATAAGCTGTTCTGCAGCGGCTGGATGTATCAGAACGAGATAGTGTACTAGCTATGGATAGAGAGAGGCGTACAAGTTCACCGTTCAACGATTAGTCAGCTGATTAAGAAGGAGGGCTGGAGTGAGCAGGCACTCAGGCCGTACTCTATTCATCGCAATGAGGAGCTATGAGAGTCGTATCATAACGCAATAAGGCTCTATAGCGCAGCAGATATAGTATTTCTTAACGAGTTGATTTTTAACGAGAAGACTGGCTGGAGGCACCGCGCGTACATGCCAATTGGCTATCCACATTAGTATGCTCAGGATGTGAGGCGTGGCAACACTTAGGCGATTCTACCTGCGTACACTGTTAATAGTTATCTCCCGTGTACTAGCCTAAAAGAAAGTTACTTTAACTATGAGGATTTCCTTAATTGGATTTAAAACACGCTACTACTAACGCTCCGCGCCGTCTACGGCTATAAGCCCATAGTAGTAATATTAGATAACGTCTCTATTTATACAAACTGGGAGGTAGTAGCAGCGATTAAGGCTGCTGGCTATATTGTACATTTTCTACCTCCGTACTCACCCAACTTCAACCCGATCGAGCTCACCTTTGGGGTGCTTAAGGCGTGAATCTATTAAAATTATCCATACATAAAAAGACAGTATACTAACTTTAGCGACTTCTTAAAGGCATGTATTTAGCAGAGTTGCTGCGATTAGTTCGTATAGAAGTACTTTAAGTATACTGCAGATAGGTTGTACAGGATGGAGCGTAAGGAGCTGGTAGAGATAAGGTGAGAAATATAGAGATAGTAAAGGCAGCTCTAGTAGAGTTACTATAGATTACTATATAATATCATAGAAATTAAGCCTACTTAATAACTCTAGTGTCGTTATGTAAACGTCTATTTACCTAACTTAGCTATCTCTACTATTACCGTACCCTACTATCTCTCTATTTTTACTTAACGCTGCTAGGTCTTCTGCTGCTTGATAGTAAAGCTTGAATCTACGTACGTCCTCACGTAGGTGCTGAATAATCCCATTCTTAAGTTTATATAGCTTACTAACAGCAGCTTTATATAGGTCGCTGCTTATAGTTAATATATCCCTTAAATCGTTAATTGTCCACCTCTTTTTAATTGCTATCTCCTGTGTGCGTAGGTAGTCGTCCTGATCTTCCTCTAGCTACTAGCTAATAAGCTAGCTAAAAAACTTCTTTATAGTACTGCGTGTATCCCCCTCTCTAGCTACTGGGCTTAATTTTATAATAGGAATAACTAGCGACCCGCTAGGCGTTATTAGGCGATGCAGGTGTTGGCCTGCCTGAGTGAATACTCAGAGCTTGAGCTTTGGCTAACCTGGCTGCTGCCGTCAACCATTCACTAAGGCAGCTAGCAGGCATTATATAAGCAGACAGCCTTATATAAATCGTCAGTAGTTAGTTAGCTTAATACAATAATCAACTGATTTTACCAACTTTGCCTACCAACAGCAGGGCCTGCTGGGGCGCTATTAGGTAAGATGAATAGCTCTACTAGAAGCCTTACTATAGTAGTAGTAGGTACGCTGAATAAGGGTAGCCGCCATACATTTAGAACCCAGGATACGGAACTGCTAATAGTGGAGGCTGTTGAAAGGCACTTATACTTTACTATAGTTAGAGCTACTCACGCTGAGCTTGTAGGGCCTTATGCTACTTATTCTGCCACTACTTATTCTCTCTCTCCTGCTGCCTCTTACGCTTTCTTCTCTCGCGACGGTACTCTCTTTCTGAGTTGCTAGTAGAGGTGCCTAAGCTGCTACTCTAGCGCTTCTTTCTACTCTTCTTTTTACCCTACTAAAGCTAGTCACCTCCACTAAGAGAACTACGCTAATAATTAATAAGATTAAGCGGGGGTATGTTCACGGAAACTAGCTTATTATCCCTATTAAGGATTGCCAGAGCCTAGGACTTTGAATCTGCGTAGCTAATCTTATAGTGCTCGCCGCCAGAGGGACTAATATAATACTAATTTAAGTAGTTACTACACTCGCTGTTTCTATACTCCCACATCCGATAGATCTGGCTCTTCTAGTTAGTTTGTAATGAGATCTGCTCGACGCGCTGAGCAGCTCTCGCCTCATTCAACAGCTACATCTACCAGCGAGAGGTGCCTATAGTTAGTATAGCCAGATCCCCTAGATCTGATAATGGCTTATTGAATGCCTGATTGCGTCTAAACACCTTCTCAAGGGCGTTAACCTAGACCTTAACTTTGAGCCTAACGTCCACCTGGCTTACGGCAGAGCCTCTATTAATCTGATTATTAATTAACTTAAGCACACGGTGCTCCTCTGAGAAGCCAAAAGCAGCTAGGGTAAGTAGGATCCAAATCGCTTTAGACCTCACTAGCTTATACTCTAGTGTTCAGTAAACTATCTTAAGTGGCCACCTATTAATCGTTGACTCTAGCGCTTCTAGCATCTTATCTACCTGCTTCTTCACATCCTCCATACTAAAGAACACGTGATGGGTCGTCTTTGGCTCTATAAAAACAACGCGCTTGCCGTTTACAATCAACCGGTACGAAATCGCGATATCGTAATCAAGTTCTCGGGCGGGAGAGAAGCCACTAGAGGGCGTAAATTCTTTGACGGTAGGAGGCAATTGAGCAGGCGTAATAGGCGACAGCGGGCGCTCTGGCAGAGGGCCTACTGGTGGAGATAACCTAAGGTCTTCAACGACGGCAGTAGGAGTTGTAGAAGTAGGTAGAATAGCCTCATCTCCGTCGCTAGCCTCCGCGGCAGCTGGGTGCCCGTTAACCTCTAGCGGCTTAGAGAAGCGTACTAACTTACGCGTAGGTACTTTACGACGTCTACTGCTAGCTTTTCTAGTACTCGCCGCCCTTCTTTTAGCCGTCGATGTCTTGTGAGGTGGTAGAGGAGGTTTGAATGGTACAGTAGGCTTCTTCGCCCTCTGCGGCCTTAGGGGCCTCAAGGTGCCGGCCATGCTGCTTCTAAATCTACTAGCAGAGCATCAGTATAGGTCTATACACGTAACACGTATTTGAATAGCCTCACATTTTTTCCTAGGTCGAACTGGGCCATCACCGTCGAATTCGCGAAATTTGACGTTTTGGCGGGGAAATCGACGCGCGACGCGAATCTCGAGGTGTCGCCAAGGTTTTCCAACAACTTTTGCACATGATAGATCGAATTAGTAAAAAATAGGCGAAAGATCGCTTCAGGATTGCTTGAATTGATTGCGGCTGGGACCTTGGATGAACCCTGCATAGGTTCAAAGTATGGAATCAATTCAAATTCAGATAAATCCGGAAGTGATGAACTCGTACGAGGTTTATATAAAGTAGGAGGTACAAAACCGTGATCATTTGAGCATCCTTTTTGCGTTGGACCCCGAGGCATCTTGATACTTTAATAAACGCTTGATAAAATTGGTAAATAAACATCAATATTGATGTTCCTGCGCGGTGCATAACGCTAAGAGTGCACAGACATATTTGCCTAAAGGCAGTCAGGCAGGGAGGTGTCGCCTGTGTACAAGTAGGGGATAAGCTTCGCTCCGGTAGCTGTTCTCACCTCCTTCGTACTTCAACCATTGAGTATCTAAGTCCCACGCCTAATTTTTTTGTCCTAATCAACACACGAGGCCCAATGCGGCAGATTTCACGGCTATTGTGGCGACTTGAATTCAGATTTGCTCTCTCGACAATAGGCCGAATTGCCACCCCATCTACCCCGCGGATAGAGAATACGCTGATCGCCCTTATCAGGAACCATGCAGTTCGATTACGACTCTCATATAGTTTGCTAATAATGCGATTTCTGTTCTTACACTAGTATCGGTTCTCTTTCCTTGCTGCGGTTTTACCTTTCCTTGAATTTCAAGAGTCTACCTCAACCTTCATCATCCAACACATTTAAAAAAGCTTTCGTTCCTATTTCATGTGTCGAACCATCCTTCACCCCCCCAACGTTTTCACCCAGCGAACTTCAAGGCAAGTCCCTTATTGCCAAAAACAATGATCTCAAACGCACCATCTCCAACCCACCGCAAAGCCATCATAGGCTCCCCCTCAAACTTCTGGCTTCACTCTATCCGCACTGGCTTCAACCTCACCCACCCTTCAGACCCCTCCTCTCCAACTTCTGGCCCTAAACTCACCCTCCAAACCACCACATCCCCAATCATCATCTCGCCCCCTAAAACCGCCCTTGTAATCATCGACATGCAAAACTTCTTCCTCAGCGAATCCTTCGGTCGCTCTCGCGGCGCGGGGCACGCAGCCTGTGACCAACTAATCAAGCACGCGATCCCCGCGGCACGGAAAGCTGGTATTAGGGTTATTTGGTTGAACTGGGGGTTAACTGACGAAGAAGTGAAAAGCATGCCTCCGGCAGTGAAACGTGCTTTTGGGTTTGAAGCTGTTCCGGAAACAGAAGAGAAGAGGAATGTGGATTTCTTTGCCGAGCAACCAGACGGTCAAGCAGTGGATAAGTTTGGAGACTTGCGGTTCCAGGGTGGCCATGTTTTGCTTGAGAATGGAAAAGATGGGCGGATTTACAAAGGGCTTGGATCACCGTGTGGAACTGTGAAGTTGCCTGATGGGAAGACGGTTGATGCGGGGAGATTGTTGATGAGGGATACATGGAATGCGGCACTCTACCCTCCGCTTGACGCAATATACGAGGAAGGAGCAAAATTGTCGAGGAATCCTGATGTTTGGATACATAAGAATAGGATGTCTGGGATGTGGGGTGCGATTACAATGTGCGAGGAGTTCCTTGAGAAGGAGGGGATAAGGACGCTGCTGTTTACGGGGGTGAACACAGATCAATGTGTTGGTGGTACTTTTACAGATTCTTTCAGCAAAGGGTATGATTGTGTGCTACTGAGTGATGGGTGCGGCACGACGAGCCCGGAGTTTGCGCAGCAGTGTTTTGAATTTAATGCTGCTAACACTTTTGGTTTTTGTACGAGTTGCGAGGAGTTGGCCAAGGGAGTACAGGGGATGGGCAGTGATTGAGAAGACTGAGAATGAATAGCTGAACCGTTAGTCGAGATAAATGGTAGAATGATGTGGTTCGGAAAGGAAAATGAAAACAAAGGCGATTGCAAGTCTATATTCTTAGATCATGCAGAATTGCTGTGCTCAGAAATCTATCCCAGATCCAAGTACAATATTTACAATACACACCTCAACACCACTTGCATCCGTGACCTCCTACAAAGCACCCAGCTCCTTCAACTTGCTGATCATGCCATCCACATCCTCGACCTTGATACCACCCTTTCTTGGCGGCGGCTCCGTAACCTTGACGGTTTTTAATCTGGCGCTAAAATCTCCCTCAAAATCCTTCAACGTTTTCTTATCCAGCGGCTTCTTCTTCGCCTTCATAATATTCGGCAAACTTGCATATCGAGGCTCGTTGAGTCGCAGATCCGTAGTAATAATCATGGGGAGTTTCGCCTTTAATGTCTCGACACCACCATCGACTTCCCGCGTCACAATCACAGAGTCCCCCTCCACTTGAACCTTAGATGCTTGCGTCGCCTGACTCCAATTCAACAGCGCCGCCAGCATCTGTCCTGTCTGTCCTGCATCATCATCAATACTCTGCTTCCCCAAAATCACAAGGTTACTCTTCTCCTTCTCGACCACTCTCTTCAACAGCTTCGCTACGCCTAACGGCTCTAATTCGCCCTTGCCTTCTTTCTCGTCGATCTGGACGTGTATTCCGCGGTCGGCGCCCATGGCCATTGCGGTACGGAGGATGTCTTGGGCTTTTGGAGGGCCGGCAGAAAAGGCGACGATTTCTTCGACGGGGACTTTACGTTCGCGGAGACGGACGGCTTCTTCGATAGAGAGTTCGTCAAAGGGGTTCATGCTGTGTTTTACGTTCGCGGTCTCGACGGCTGTTTGGGCGCGGTTTACGCGGGGTTTGACCTGTGGAGAAATGGTTAGTGTGAACGAAAAAAGATATCAGAAACACATTCTTGTGCATATTTTTTACTATTCGAAAATCCACATAGGAGGTACCGTGTCCACAGCTGAGGAGCAACATAGGAGACAAAAAGTGAGAGTCCTTACAGCATAGTCAATAACCCGCTTAACGGGCACCAATATCCTGAGTCCAGACATATTGTAGCTCTAATTGCAGTCCTCCTTGTCCTGTAGAAGCAGTTGAAGGAATTGAAATAGCAATTGGGGCGTGCTGCAAAGCAAGGGTGGGTGGAATTCGGATGAGGTTGTTGAAGCTCGCGGTCACCCTACGGGAAAGCCGAGGATTTACGGGAACTCCCCGCCATTTCCCGACCGAGGACGTGTGCCAAGACGCGCTTAGTAAGGTAACACTTCTGCCATTGTATACTACGAATGTTGAAGTAAAAAGATGCATGATCATCCTACAGTTTTCTATACTTTCTAACATTCTATAGATCGTCTAAATCTCCAAAAACTCATCTACATTCTTCACCAAGTCTCCTGCTTGTACCGTCCGCTCTTCTCCATTCCAACCAGATACGCCTCGGCCTCTTCCCTGCTTAGACTCCCGTGACTCTGGAAAGTCTCAATTAGAGCTTCCCGAACAGCTTGTGGCATCTTTCCAGAAGATCCACATATGTACACCAGACCCCCCTTCTTAGCCAGGGCATCATAAACCCGAGCACTGTGCTGACGGACAAGATCTTGAACATAAACCTTATGTCTCTAAGAACCAATTAGGGAAATGAGAACAGCTGACAGCAGTCAAAGTGGTTTACCTGGTCTCTTGAAAACGCCGGGAAAACGTCTAGCGGAACTCCTTTGCTCTTCAGTGCTTCCCATTCATCCTTAAAGAAGAAGTCTGCCTCCGCATTCCGACAGCCATAAAACAGAACATCTTTATATCTATCTTCATGGCTGCGACCAACTTGCTCACCATTGGTTTGCTGAAGCTCTTGCCGCCACTGCTTTCGTTGGTAAATCAAAGCTCGCATTGGGGCGACTCCAGTCCCTGGTCCAATCATGACAATAGGCTTAGGTGTCTCCGCTTTTGTTACCCTTAGGCCACCTTTTTGGAGCGTCACACTAATTTCTTGATCTGGCTGAAGAGAAGCGATATAGCGCGTGCAAACGCCTTGGCGAATTCGCTTGATAACAGTGCGGTACTTAACTATGGCGATAAGGAGCTCAATTCTTGTCTGAATCTCTTTGGTAGGTTGTGGAAGCAGTGCGCTCGCAATACTGAATTGTCGGCCTCTAATCGCCGGTATGACAGAACATACACGCTGCCAGGGAACTTGCACGCTTGTAAACTCCTGGAGTACCTCGAGAATACTTCGTCGCGGCCGGGTCGTGTAGTCATATAGCTCGTCAATATATTCTGGATTTGTGAATTCGAGAAGGCGTTCGCGATGGTACTCATCGTTCGTGAAGTGTGCGAGTTGAGTAAAGAATGAACGACGAGGGATTGACATTATGTCGAGGTGGTTTGTAAGAAGCGTTCGCAACGTGATACTAGCGCTCGAAGAGACGTTGGGCACGGGAAGGGGCGAGGTAAACGAGATCGGGGATGAGGCCTTAAACTTCAAAGGGACATCTGCCATAGAATCCCATTTCATAACTCTCAGAAATTCCTTGACATCAGAGGGAAAGTTCTTGGGGTATATGGTAAGGACATCCCCTGGAATATAGGGACGATACTCAGGAGCGTCTAGGATGAGATGACGGACATCCTGCCAATGAGTGGGAGGTGTAATTCTTTCATTAGAAAGAACTTTTGCTGTCAAGCTTCCTGGAATGTCGAGAAGATCAAGCGGTGGCCTTTCTGCGATGCCTCCATCGTGAGCCAAGGGGGATTCTTTACTATCTGACTGAGGGTCTGCACTTGAGCTGCTCGCACGCTCAAGCAACCACTTTGGGTCGAGTAGCACGTCGTATGGTATTGGCTCAACACCATCTGGGAGAGGATATTCCTCGAGAAGGCGTTGCCGCAGCTTTGTTGACCATGGTAGAAAGGTTCCGTCTACTCTGAAGTGATGGATTACAGACGATCAGAAAGTACATCAAGTACAATGTAAACAAGGCAAGGTGATCAAGACAGTCATAATCAAGGAAATGCGGCTGCTCACCCCTCAGGATGTTGTTCATCTGCCTCACCGCGGTCACATACTGGCTGTGCCCCTAGCTGTAGGAGGCGGTTATAGAGCTTACGATGCGCCCAGTTAAATCTCCATTCAAGTCAGCCCTCGATCTTTGAACACCGAGTTGGGACTTACTTCGGATAGGATGTATCACCGAGGCCGAACGACGCGAATCTTACCTGCTGCAAGCAACTGGGACGAAGGCGAGCGCTTCGTAAAGCCTTCCAAAACGTTTGGGAATTGGCGGGCAGGTCTCCCTGGCCGGTGGTGGAGATTGTAATGATGATGACAGAATACTGCAAGAGCTGCCTCTAGATATGGAAGTCAGATCCAACCAGCCGGGAAGATCCAGCCCTCACATACAAGATTGATCGAGTTCAGTTCAGATACGTGGGTGTCAAACCGAAGGCGTTCTGTGATCCTCCCCAGCTCCTCGGCGACGTCTTGTGCATTTCCTGTTTCGGAACCATAGAGCACCAGGGCTGTCCGCTCCTGCCCAGTGCTCCCCATCGTGACTTCCTCTTCAAGAGTGTATTTGACGAGAGTCTCTGTACGACTTTTGACTCCAGCTTCGCTATGAATCAGAAGCGGCGATATCGGGAATAAAGATTTCAGCCCAGCTGTATTCGCCACCGTGAAGTGTGATAGGCGTGATAGCTGTAAAATTTAAAGCGCCCAGGTCGCTGCATGATTGAGGCTGCTAGCGTACATATCCTGTGCGAAAGTGAAGCTGCATTGTCGTTGCTGTGTCGTCGTAATTGGCGTGTGGCGTCGCGAGATCTCAGTTGTTCCTGGCGAGGCCGGCATAAAATGCAACCAAGATCTGCATTATATAATCGTGGCCTGACTCCTTTAAAGAAGCATAATAGTGATATACCCTTTTTATATACAGTGATATAGCATGCAGTCTTCTCTCACTGTAACGTGCAAAGCTGCCAGTTATTGTGCATCCCCTTTCATGCCTTCACTGCTATTTGTTCACCCCCCTAGAGTAAGCAGGTCCGTCATTTCCCTTGGCACCAGGACGCCCTTTCCTGAGCCCGCTTGGATTGCCAATCCGGGCACTAGCGCAGTCAACCCTTCAAATATTTCTGAGCTCCGTCGCCTCCTCCCCTTTCCTCTTCATCAAGTCAAATCCAGAGAACAACTCAACTCGTACTCATCAACTTCTACTCTCCTCCACCCTCTTCGGGCTCCTAGCTACCCACTACCAACTCCCTCTCGACAACCAGTTCCACCTTCCAGGCGGTCTTGACAATTTCCCCATCTTCTTCAATCCACCATAAACTGTTCACAGGCAGCCCTTCACTTAGGACTACCAAGGACACAAAGTTTCCTCAATTTCTTTGCACGGTTTCGTAACTAGTTATCTCGTGTCATCAACCTCATTAAACTTCAAGCAAAATGTCCGCTCCAGTTGAAAGTGTTACCGCCCAGATGGCAAACACCACCCTCAACGACACCACCGAGAACGCCGGCGAGAAGACTAACGCAGCCGAGAACGAGGCTGTCATCGCCAGCGCTGCCGAGGGTAGGAGACTCTACATTGGGAACCTCGCGTACGCGACCACCGAGGGGGAGTTGAAAGACTTCTTCAAGGACTACTTGGTGTATGTTTACTCCCGACCTCATTTTCAGTCTGCATCCGGAAGCTAACATATCTGTCTTCCCATAGCGAGTCCACCACCATCCCTACCAACCCCCGTACTTCGCGCCCTGTCGGATATGCCTTCGTCGCTCTGTCTACTCCCACCGAGGCTGAACGTGCCATCGCCGAGTTGAACGGAAAGGCTATTCTCGACCGCAAGGTGTCCATCCAGCTTGCTCGCACTCCTGAGGCTCATGCCGAGGGCTCTGGCAGCGGTGCTGAAGGTGCCAGCGGAACCGAGCATCGCCGTCGCACTTCTACCCGGGGACGTGGCCGTGGCCGAGGACGTGGTGGCCGTACCGGACGAGGCGGTCGTGCTGTAAGATGATCATCATACATTTTTAAAACTTAGGCAATGGTTAACACTATTTCTAGAAGGCTGATGGCGCTGAACAAGCTGAACAAGCTGAGGGAGAGACCGCTGCTCCTGCCGACAGCGCACCAACAAATGTACCTGGCCAAGTTATTCCACTTACCGAAACGACGAACGAAGCACTCACAGCTGAGAAGGGAGCTGAGGGTACGACTACGGTCAGCCCCACCAAGTCTGGAAAACCTCACACCCCCCGTGAGCGCAAACAGCGTGGTCCACCTGAAGATGGTGTTCCCTCCAAGACTAAGGTCATGGTTGCTAATCTGCCGTATGACCTAAAGGAAGAGAAAGTAAGTTGCTTTTTCACGCACGGTTCTGGCATTGCTGACGTTCTACACAGCTCTTGGAAATCTTTAAGGACTACCAACCCAGCTCCGCTAAGATTGCCCTTCGTCCTATCCCACGATTCATGGTCAAGAAGTTGCAAGCTCGCAACGAGCCCCGCAAGGGTCGTGGATTCGGATTCGTCACGCTTGGTTCGGAGGAATTGCAACAGAAGGCTTGCGTTGAAATGAATGGAAAGGAGGTCGAGGGACGCGAAATCGCCGTCAAGGTTGCCATCGACTCTCCTGGAAAGGAGGATGATCACCCCGATGCTCACGCTGAGGGTGAGGAGGTCGCTGCCACTGAGGGCGCCACTGAGACCCCTGCTACCGTCGAGGCCACTGCTTAGAGAACTTCCAGTGCCTTCGAAAGCACATCGGTGGATTATTTGGGTCATGACTGTACTCGCGTACCCAAAATCATTCACTTGAACGCTTTGGAGTTTGTGAGGAAAGTTCGGCGTTAACCTATCCTATATTTTCATGCCTCTGCTAGACATTTGAGGACATCCTTATTTTTGTCGTCGCATATGGGATGGAAGAAATGGAACAAAAGTCCTTTTATGGTCATGGCGGATCTGGAAATAATGGGGCGGGTTTACTGGAAAGTTTGTCTTAACTCTATCGGAAGGGATCCATCTTATGTCATCTTGCCTTAGTCTAACAGTTCAATGTCATGGCAATAGGTAATTCTTCTTCACTCCGTTTGTATTTGCAGAGCTGTCTGGTGGGTCGGAAAACTTGTACTTGTAGATCTCCATTGCGGTGTCGGAGTGAAGAGTTTTCTGATACTTGGTAGGCTTTCTGGGGTTGGCGAAGGGGAGAAAAGGTACTATGTGTTGCCTTGGCAATGGAATATGGTGAATGGTATATGTCCTCGATATCTTTACCCGGGTTCTCAAAAGCCCCGTCTAGAATGATGCCTAGGTTTCCATAGCAGGATGCACGTGCTAAACCTAACCTAGTTTCGAAGGTTAACCCTTGAATGCCGTCTTAGTCATTCCGCACCTGAATTCATACCCAAGCTCCAAACTATGATCTAAACTCCCTCATTAACAGCGCCATGGTTGACGACTCATGCATCCAACTTTCTATGCTGACTTTCTACGCTGAGTCTGTGGGCCCGTCGTAGCTGCTCAATTCTGTGTCAGTACTCGTTGAACCCCGACCTCATGGCTTCCAATCGCTGCATCCTTAATCTAATACTAGCGATTTGCTCAGCACTGAGCGCACCTTTGTCTAATAGTCAGCTTGTTGCTTCACTAATTGATCCTTTAATATATTGCCTTTGCCTCGCCATAGTCCTAAGATAAGCTCATTTGTGGGACAGCAGCACCTAACAGTATTACTCCAATTATTCCTACTCCACCAAGTTTCGCTTTGTCTCCATGTCTTACCATATTTTCACCTATTCGCTCAGCTTTCACGCTAGGATGCTTATCCTCAAACTGTGAACTGGAACTTTCCTTAAGCAGACGGATGTGTACACAGTAATTCTTCGTTCCTTGTGCGATTTCACGGTGAAGCCTTCAACGTTGTTGCCATTCAAAGTCTTATTGCCACTCAGAGCCCTATTGTCATTCAACCTTTTGTTTGCTCTCATATCTTTTTGATTCCCCCCAGATAGTAAGCTTGTAATCCGATTCATTGGGGTTGGTGGTGGGTTCATGGTGTGTTTTGTCGAAGGTCTAAAGCTTTCATAAGTATTTTTTCTACTGCAGTTTTTGGGTTTCTAAGCTTACTGTGGAGCCAAAGGTACCTCTATCTGCGGCCCAAGAAATCTCTTTTATGCCTATCTCATTTATACTTTAACGATAGGGAGGACAACACCTGCATGTTGATACTTTAGGAAGGTGGTAATCCAGGTCTGCACCAGATGTGGGATCACGTGCCACCCGGCACTTGGTCACATCCATTCTCTCACCTATACTCCCGTCTCTGCCTTCCATATGAACTCGAATTCAACGAGCTGTGAGAATGTACCCTCCTAGACGTCGGTCTTTAAGAACAAGTACCCATTCACGAACCACACAAAGAGAGAGACCTAGCATGATTCAATCTGCGATCGCGCCACTCCCACGCTTGCTCTTATTGACACCTGGAATGAAATACAAAACAAACACAAATATATCAAGAATGTTCCAGGGAGGTTTAGTTGGACTGAGGAGCAGTATGCGGCCGTATGCGAATCACTTGAAGTCATCCACAGAGTCTGTTCGCATACTGAGAACCAGTGCCTGTACCCGATCGACCAGTCGACTGTCGAGATTCGCATCGATCAATGCCTGAATCGAATTAAACAGCTCAAAGAAGCTCTCATGGATTGCGATCGATCGTACGCCAAACGCAACAACTGGTTACAGGAATACTTGGATGCAGTATGAGCCCTGCTAATAAGACCTGTGTGGGAGGAGCATAAAATGACATGTGATAAGACAATGAATAAGATCGAAGCCGACATCCGTGTAATTCAACCGATCGCTCAATTCAATGTCGTTGAAAAGGCGACGGAGAATAACCGAATACTACGGGAAACCGCTCGACGTATAGAAGATGCAAGGCACGGGAACGAAGGGACAGACCCCCTTCCAACCATACCACCGTCGCAGATTCAATATCAAAGGAACGACATGGCTTAGGAAACTCAGGATGTGGATCAAACGCAGCAAGCAATCCGCAGGTACCCAACGTATCCAACGTATGGGATAGGTAAATCGCCTTCTCAGAACCCTCTACAAAGATGGCCAGTCCATGTTTAGCATAGGTCTTTAGAAAAACCAATAGCATTTCGGGGCTTGAAAGTGACATGGACACTCAAGAGGTATTCCAAGTCATTCTCTTCGGGTGCAATTCTGATCAGAAAACGACCAGTATAGTAATGTGGAATCGCCGTTACAGCTTCTGGCATTTCAGTAGTACGCTTTGCCGGATAGATGAACAGGAACGCTTGCTGACTATGGCAGTTCGTGTAGGCCTTCCGTACAGCTCTATACCTGCCCGTCATAATACTAAGCCACCCACACTTATGGTAACACAATGCCGACTTTCAGGAGTTAGAATGCTTCCCTGGAGAAGCACTGAATATGGTTATATGCATGCTCTGATAAATGTGTCATTCAGAAGCTCGAAACGTTCGTCACCAGTTCAAAGACCAAGAAGATATATCTGATCCAGATAGATACTCGTCCCATGCGGAGTAACGTTGAAGAGTATAAGGTTGTGTACAATATGGATATTAGGGCCATTTTCCGTCATTACAAGACGTCTCGCTGATCTCATATAGTCTTACTGAAGGACTTAATGTAGTCGGTGATAAAGATCGCAGAATCGACAGTAGCGTGGCCGAAATCATAGACCTCCCGCGACGACACGACGTTGAGGTTGGGCCTCTTGGTATTCAAGCCTTTCGACCTGGTAGCATCGCCCGTGTCTTACAAGTCTAGCCGTTCGAGTGCGATCAATCGCAGGCGTAGAGAGCCGAAAGAGATCCTATTTTCTTACTTATCGGTAAACATAACTTTCTTCGTATATGAAATACGCTGACCCTCTGTTGGACAGCATCAAACCAAATTTCATACGCGATTGAAAAGAAGATGTCGAAAATACCACTACCCCCAAATGCGAGGGTCATGCAAACGCTGGGGGGCAGCTCGGCAGTTCATAATCAAGAAGAGCAGGATCGTTCAATGACTTGCAACTTTGAACTTGTATTCACGCGCTCCGAAGATGCAAAGGAGTCACTTCGACTCAAGGAGGTCACGGAATTTGAAGGTAGTTGACAACACACACCAAAATGCCTAAGCTAGATAATAATAGTATGATCCCAGCTAAGAAGGTGGGAGCATTGCAGGCAGCAGAACCTCTCTTTTCTAAAGTCTTGTCTTGATATCAAAAATTGTTGGTACATCGCCGCAACTCACTCATGGCGCTCCTTGTCGTGAGCACGAGTTTCTTCTTTCCGTAAGGCCTCGCGCTGTAGATCTATCTGGGATTTTCGAAATGTGCTCATTACATCCTCCTTTCCCCTCCCCAAAAAAAAGTGCCCCCATATTTGCTTAGCCAGTCGGTTCTATTTGTCCTGTTTCCGCGTGTCTCAATCGACATGCAAGCTGCTGCCTTTTATAGAGCACAGCGATTGAATTCGCGTACACGCACACCTGCAAGATAAATTTGAAACTCACATACTCATATGCAACGGCACGGTCACTCTTCGTACGTGACGCAGGATGAGGGTACTGGAAGTGATGTAGATTGCAGACTATGCACAAAGATAAGTCTCATAGAAGATGGATCCTGGTGGATTTTATATCCTGGATCTTCTTCTCTGTCTCTCTCTAGACTCAAACTGTACTTGATAAACAATATCAGTCAACTATCGTTACATGCAATTTCCATCCTGTGCTGTCTCTCTACTATTTATCATGTTATGTATTGCTGGGCCTCTTTTATCGTCATAAATTGCGAGCGTATCCGCTCTTTTCTACCCTCTCGTGGTTTTATGTTCTGTCAAGCTGGGCATAAAACACAAAATAATATTCGCGCTTCGATCCATTTTCTCCCAGCTAACACTTATTCCTTCTTCCCACATCCGCATTCCTTGTACCGGCTTCAAGCAAGGCCCTCGACCATGACATGAAATTACCCTCGAAGTTAGCAGGAGCACCCAGGTCTTCTGCGAAGTTTCAATCCTTTCTCCTCCCAAAAGCTTAAGGATCCTCACGTCTCGAAATCATCGTAACAGGAGGTCGAAAGTCCTCGTCCTGAACTCCAGGTGTCTATTTGGCAGCAGGTTCATCAATGTCTTAGCGAAGACATCCGGGGCGTTTTCACGCTGCCATCTCCGATTCCACGGCCTAGAAACAGGTCAGAGAGGGACTACAATCTGCAATGTAGAATTACCAACAAGGCGTTTCGCCTTTGCTTCTTGATCGGCTTTTTCTAGTTTGTAATCTTCTGGCTCACAAACAGCATATGGAGCAGCCACACAAGTCCTGCTTCTGCCTCAGGGAGCGATCTGGCTGCC
This sequence comes from Zopfia rhizophila CBS 207.26, assembly GCA_010093925.1. Taxonomy (NCBI): domain Eukaryota; kingdom Fungi; phylum Ascomycota; class Dothideomycetes; family Zopfiaceae; genus Zopfia; species Zopfia rhizophila. The sequence goes on along the minus strand of ML994656.1, from coordinate 290,496 downwards.
ACTTGCTCGGCATCCTGCTCATACCCGACCGTAACGGAGACGATTACGGTAACCCATACCGAACCCTTTCAGAGTGTGTTGCACGGCTCCCAACTTAAGACTGCATCTACGAGCCTGTCCAATACTTCGACTCCATCCCCTACGATCGAGACTGTGACCGAGACGAGAGTTTCGACTATCTCTGAATTCCGGAGGATCGGGTGAGCGTGGTTGATGAGAGTTATGGTGAAGGGGTTTGGGAGGTGAGGAGTGGAAAAGACGGGCTTTGATGAGAGCATATTTTGAATTTGGGTGATGACTCGGTAGAAGAGGATTTAGAGTGAAGTGACGACGCTGAGGGAGAGACGGATTCAGAGAATGGGGATTGGGATGCTATTTCCCGGCTTCTGTGACACGTGTATCTAAGTCTCGTACGTTTTGTAGTGAAAAGAGGAAGTTTTGGCTGACTTGTCTGTTGAGAACTTAGGCAGATCAGATGTTCTCTATGAGTTATCAATACGATAATACCACCTGGCGACTGATGGCGGTCCGTGAATGGTCATGTATCAAAGAGATCCATCGATATGCTCTATGAAGTATGAGCAGATCATCGACAAGCTGAATCATCGACTCGGTAGAGTAAGAAGGTTCTGAAATCTTAATGAATTAGTGGAGGTCCGGGTTTAACTGTGAGCAGACCTTTGCTAGGTAGTTGAAATTGAAGACGAACTCCAGAGCTCTATTACTTATGCTAATTACTTGTGAACTTATGGACTATACTCTCACCTCCCTCTTTTCCCTCCATTAATATACTCGATCCATGCTCTTTATCCATTTTCTCCACTATAACTCCCTCTCATAACCGCTCTCTCATTTGGATTAATGTAATCCGTATGTAATATCCTCATGCACCAACACTGCTCGATTCCCACATGCCTGCTTTCATCTACTCAACAGGATTGGAACTCATGACGTATCTCACCTTTGTCCACCTCATTTTATTTTGTAAGATCAATTGATGGTTCCAAGATTCTGATGTGATGATATGTTCAAGGTCCAATGGGAGTCCGGACATAAGCTCAGAGTCCCATTTCTAATCACAAATTGGCAAGCCAGGGATCCCGGATACCTGGAGCACGACTACAGAAACTTTTTAACTGTCTATGCCTAATCTTAAGTGTCATGGCCATAAAGAACAAAAGGTTGATATTCTACAACGAAGTAGTATCATGAAACACCGAAAACCCAACTCCACTCGTCCAAGCCTAAGCCATCTCCCACTACAAGTCGTGTTCCTCTTTATCCACTGGATTTAATGCACGTGTCCCACCTGTGTAACAAGTGGCAACAACATCCCCACAACTGCCGTTGCGATGTCAGATTTCGCGAGCGTCTGCTTACCTTTATGGCTATCCGAATATCCATTGGCGGTAGGGTCATCATGAGAGTGAGAGGTTGGGGCGTTAGCTTCGTTCATCGAGTGCATGGCTACGTATCTAGATCGCCTTAGCACTTCATGGGCAAGATAAGAGAGGGAGAAACATACAAGAAGGTGCCTCCAGAGAACAACAGCACAACGCCAGTCGTCCAGGTCAAGCCATCGTCACCACCTAGTCTGGCCCGCCCAAGCAAGTGGACGATGGCCCATGTGGCTAATGCGCCTGCGGGTGCAGCTAAGCTGAAGAATAGGAGATGTGTGCGTGCAGTACGTTTTGAGAGGCCTTGTTTTAGTAAAACAGAGGTGAGTCCGAAGGCAGCTGGCGCTTTGTGCAGCATGATTGCTAGGAAAATGATCAGGGAGAGGGATGTAGATGGTGCTGTTGACGAGGCACCTAACGCTATCCCATCCGCACACGCATGAATGATGAGTCCAATTGTCGTTGCTGAGGATCGAGAAGAAGATGATGACTCCGGATCTTGAGGTGGAGAAGCATTCAGTGTTGCGGAAGAAGAATTGTGAGGGCCGCGGGAGAGGTCTGAGAGTGAAATATGCAGAGGTTGATACTTCGGTTTTGATGAAGCGAGTGCTTCTGGTAGTACGTCGACAAGGTACATCAAAATAAAGCCTAGGACGAGGGAGATGCCGACATAGGCGTGAGGATCACGGACTTCTTCATGATCATCGTCATCTTTCCCTTCAGGCGCGTGGACTCGGTCATGGCCTTCCTTATGGCCCTCGGTCGAGTCATCATCTCCTTTCTGCTGCTTGGGCTTTTCGTCCTTGGACGTTTTCGCTTGCTCATCTGGTTGGTTCTCTGGGTTCCTTGGTTCCTCGACCGGCTCCTCAGGCATCCTCTCTACAATGATACCCGCTGGAGCCTTGATTGCGCTGCCTCTCAAGAAATTGGTGTCTACCGCTTCGGATCTCTCCATTCCTGGAAACTCGACTGAATGCTTCAGGCCTTTTTGCTGACTTGAAACTGATGGTATCTCGATCTGGACCGCCCTGCTTCCATGGGCATGTCCCTTTTCTGCAGCGCTGTACATGGTTTCAATTCCTTCGGGTATAATGACAATGAGGGATGTTCCCACCAGGACGCCGGTGCCGAGGAAGGTAATGAAGCGTAGTTGGCGTTGCGATAGTGTAAAGGAGAGGGGAAGTATGCCGGCCAGGAAGGAGCTGTGCTTTCGTCAATGCCCTGCATCATGACCAAATGATTGCGGAGTGATAAAGCATTATATACTCACGCAATTGCCATAATGGTGCTCAGAGTAAGCAGCATAAACAGTCCGTCCCACATGTTGAAGTCGTTGCGCGAGGGATTGTGTAGGTGCCGAGGAAACTAGATATTCCCAATATAAATGAGCGGACGAGGCGACACGTGAGCCTTAATCTATTCTGTCCATCCTGCGATTTTTACGATGTGGTTCCAAGAGTCGTGCAAGAGGGGTGGTGTTTTATAGATTGGAGGGATTGAAGAAGCCACAATCCAACAGGGTACTGTATTTTGAACAGATCGGAGTCGGGATGCTGAGTCGAGTAGGGCTGAAATGCGCGAATGGGTGAATTGCCCCGCCGAACCGAGGCGCCAAAACGCGTGAACTTGTCGCGCTGACCCAATTCAATTCACCATCAGCCTCGAAATACTTCAACTTCACAGTATCCAAGTCGCGCAATAGTCTTCGACCACATCGACCTCTTTGCATTCTCCCTATATCCTTTCCTAACCTTTCGCGACTGGGTGACAACAGCAGATTGAGCTTGCTACCCTTGCGTCATGGATCTAGAGTCGTTCGCAGAGTGTAGGTTATCTCTTCTTTTCAGCAGCTGGTCTCCGCTTACACCAATCTAGTCATAACGGACTCGAACGAATGCTTCAACATCAATCTCGTGCGACCATCCAGCGGAGCCGGCAAACCCCAGCGTATACTTGATGAGCCCTTCCACCCAGACTTTACGTACCCAATCTACGGGGAAGAACAGAAAATCATTGGTTACAGCAATTTAGACATATATCTCGACTTTCGCGCAAACGACCTCAAACCATCGCTTGACGTTCGCTACAAGAAGAAAATTGCTATTCCGAAGGAACTTGCGGACAAGGTGGTGGAACCCAAGGAAGGGTTGAAAGATTTCCTGCCTTCATGTACGTTAAGCATCAAACCTAGGTATATAGAATCTCCGCTGATGATTTGTAGATGTTTTCGACCCTGCAAACACCCCAAAGTCCATTGGATCTGATCCGACATCTAATTCATGGAAACCACCAGGCAAACTGATACTCAGTTACACGCTGCACGGAAAGCAGTTTGAGGTATGGAGCGCGAGCTTGGCCGATCCAGCCGCGAAAGAGCTCTTCCGGAATATGCAGATATTGATCCCTCTATTCATCGAAGGTGGTACCTGTCAGGAATTGGACGATCAAGATTGGACGATTGAGCGATGGACCCTTTTCTTACTCTACGAAGTCACAGCTCTGACAAAAGACCCATCGACGTCCCCATACACTATCGCCGGCTTTGCTACATCCTACCGCCTCTGGGTATTCCCAACCTTTGACATTATGCGAGCTACGAAGTCGCTTCCCTCACCTCCAGCCAGTAACGGAGACAGCGCCTCATACAGCCTGCCGCCACTATCCCAAGACCCAGAGACGTACCTTTATACTGATGCCTTTAATCCTCTTGAGGCTCCATCGCGAGAGCGGATATCTCAGTTTGTCATTCTCCCCCCCTACCAAGGGCAGTCACATGGTGGCAAGCTCTACGGTACCATTTTCGAAATGTTTATGAAGATGCCCAACATCTATGAAATCACGGTCGAGGACCCGAATGAAGCATTCGACGACATGCGGGACTACTGTGACATCATCTACCTTCGGTCGCGACCAGCTTTTCAGGCGCTTTCCCTTCCTTCCACTCTACCGCCAGAGTCTCTCAGGAAAGACGCAAATATCCCACGAGAGCTTATTCTTGGTTCCGATGCTGACCTCGATGCGCTTCGACACGAGACAAAGATCGTACCCCGCCAATTCAACCGAATGCTGGAGTTGCATCTTTTCTCCACAATACCGCGTGCTCACCGAACCCGGGCCCGTATCACGCGGAAAGAAAAGTCAAGTAATGAGAATGATCGAAAGTACTACTTCTGGCGATTGGCGTTGAAAGATCGACTGTATCGCCAGCATGAGGATTTACTCCAAAATGTGGAGGTGGAAGAACGTATTGAGAAGATTGAGATGACAGTACAGAGTGTGGAACAAGACTATGAGAGGTTGCTGGAAGGAGTTGAGAAGAGGGTGAATTGGACTCCTGATATGGACGACGCGGACGACACGGACGGCGCGGAGAATGGGGTGGCTAGCTCTTCGATGAGCAGGAGCAAGCGGAAGAGAGTTGTGGTTGACGAAGATGAAGACGACGAGTGGGAGGATGCAGAGTCAGTAGCGAGCTCTAAGAAGGTTAAGATATAGTCAATACCTTTCGGATCGGTTTTCCATACTCTGGCGTAGGAGTTTAGGCCAACTATAGGGTGGACAAGGACAAGATAGGGAGGGTTGGATAAGACTTCCGGCATGGTTTGTATCCAGCGCTACTTTTCATTGCTTTAATGAGAACTTTACGAATGCCCCCAAATCCCGAGATTAGCTACATTCAGAAGCGTACCAGAGAAATGTACTGCATACATGTGATTCGGATACGTGATGATCCGATCCGATACAATTTTTGGAGGGGTAAAATCTGCTGCATTGAACCCCTCATTAACGAAATATTTTGCCCAGAGCTTCACAGCAAGTGATCTGACAATTTCTCAAGTCATTATATCAGGTCCGTTTCCTGAGCAATATTCTGTTCTCTAAGCTAATTGCAGCATAGAGAGTGATGATGCCCGAGCCTCAATTCAATCTCGCCGTCTTCATCTCTGGTAACGGCTCGAATCTTCAGGCCCTGATTGATGCCTGCGCCTCCTCTGCCCTCAATGCGAAGGTTACGCATGTGATATCAAAGTATGTATCCACCACTCTTTTGTCCATGCGGAGAGGTGAAGTGATATTAATTAACGCTAATACATCCTTAAAGTAAGAAAGCGGCATACGGCCTTGAACGGGCGAAGAAAGCCTCTATACCGACAACCTACCACAACCTTGTGTCCTACAAGAAGAAACACTCAGAAGACACTCAGACCGCCCGCACCGAATATGACGCTGATCTCGCCAAACTCATTCTCGACCTAAACCCTCGCCCCGATGTGATTGTATGCGCAGGTTGGATGCACATACTCACTCTAGCCTTCCTGAATCCGATTGTCGAAGCGAACATCAAGATCATAAACCTGCATCCTGCCTTGCCTGGAGAATTTGCCGGCGCAGGAGCCATAGAAAGGGCATTTGAAGCATTTCGGAAAGGAGAGATCAAAAGGACGGGCGTGATGATACATGAGGTCATTGCCGAAGTAGATGCTGGTGCAACTATTGTTGCGCAAGAGATACCATTGAAGGAAGAGGAAACACTAGAAGAACTAGAAGAGAGGATACACAAGATCGAGCATGGCTTGATTGTGGAGGGGGTGAGGAGAACGCTGGCCCAGATCATAAGATGAGGGGACGAAAGAGTTTCCTTCTTGTTGATGCGAAAAGCATGATTAACGGAAAACCCGACAAAAATCTAGTATCAAAGGTCGCTTGCAGGTACGCAGTCATGGACACGATATTTCGTTCGGCATTCGGCAGAGGGCTTATTGCCTCTCGTAAGCATCCCGATTCCTGCAAACTATTATGCAGTAGAGAAAGCCTTGGCCAACTGTGCAGGGCTTGAAAAGACTTTGCATATTTCATCTATGCCAATGAAGGCATTGAAGACCGCGGCCAACTTGTGGTTGTGATGGACTTGGTTTACAAGATATTCCAACATTGATTAGCCAAGCTACAATGATATCTTCGAATATTTACTCGACCACACCAACTGATCCTTTAGGTCGGTTTCTGCTGACGCATTTTAAAAAGAACCGTTCGTATTCGAACTGACTACCAGTTCCACTTCATATCGTTCTCACTGTCCTTTTCATCATTTCTTGCTTTAGAGGGTTCTTTAGGCCCCATCATCCTCACTTCACGACTTAATTGAACATCTCTTATAACCTGCGATTCCCAGTTAATAGCTTTCTCCTTAATTTAAATTTCTTTTTAGAGACAAACGCGCACCCTAGATAGGCTCGGGAGGATCGAACGAAGATTTCGGTTATGTGTTTCATTGGCCACAACCCCTGCTAGCCTTGCCAGAAATTCGATTAGCAGAGGGTTCCTAATGCCGCAAGGTCCCGTATCCGCTCCCTCGCGAGCTTCCAGTCCTTCGACGCTTCCGGGATTCTTGTTGAACTTCATCCTTCACAGTCCTTTGGCTTCGAGACCGTCCAAGATGAACCAACCATTTATTATAAGAGGTAAGACGGCCTTGGCTATACATGGACAAGGTCTAGAACGGAACTAGACTTGAGTCCCTCGCAACGCATACGCTGGCTACGTCGTGTTCTAGACGCTCAGTACCAGCTATCAAACCATGCATCATCCATCTTTTCGAATACCTAACCCGTGGGATTGTTACCGAAGGACAAAGAGTTGTAAAATTGCAGGAAGAATTCCGAGCGTCATGGCTCTGGAACAGTATAAATTGCAGCATTCCACTTCATTCCGAACCATGTCGAGGCCACCTCGTCTTTAAACTATCAGACAGCATCAAACGATCACCGCTATTCCAACCTCAATCAACATGCGATTCTTCGCCACTCTCCCCTTCTTAGCCATTTGCGCGTTCGCTATACCCGCCCTGCAAACCCGCACGAACACGTGCTTTGACTTGTCTAAAACGGCCTGTCCTGGCCACCAAGTCGACAATACCTTAGCTAACGAAGCGATTTTAAAAGCATGTCAACGGATTCAGACTTGTACACATCAGCCAGGACGACCGCTAGCCAACCCAGTCAGGGGTACGGTTCCAGGCTTCACTGCGGTCATCACGATTGGAGAGGCGTGTGGTGGAGTACATGACTGGAATGTTGACAGCTGTGTGGCACTGTTCCAGGAGGTGGTTAACGCACCTTGCCAGTCAGAGAACCAAAAGCCTGACTACCAACGTGAGTGAAATAGAATCTATTATTTGCTTGCAAACAGTACTAATGTATACTTTTTAGTGGGCTACAACAAGGCGACTTGCGATGGAACCTTCATCTCTCTTAACTTTGGTGGTTAGGTGTCGATCTATTTTCTGAGTGGAGGAGCCTTAATGCAACCTTGATTTGACTGAATCCGCTTCTGCCAGATCCCTGTACGGCCATTTTGAAGCGCCCGTTCTTGTCTGTATGCATCAAGGGAGGCGTTCCTTCTGGCTGAAACATTTTGTCCTCCCTAAATTTTGTGGCAAAGCTTTCGGGATCGTGTCTAGCATATAAAGCTGGAAAGAGTTCCTTATTTCTCTTCCATCACCCTAGGATTTCCACCCAAGTGATACATCTCTTTTCTGCCTCGGAGTTTCCATTTCCGTTATTATTTCTTAGGGCAAAGGATGATAACGTCAATAGGGAGGCGATGAGTGTTACCGAACATAACATGTCCAAATCTGGATAGGCAGGAGCGGGAGGGACCACTCCAGCCCTCAACCTGAACACAATGCAAGGAGACCGACATCACGTCCTTTAGACGGAGGCTAAGTCAAATTGTACTTGCCACGCAAATGTTCAATGAAAATCATCAACGAAGCCTGCAACTGACATCGGGGAGAAAGCGCCCGGGCGTTCGGCCCTTGCCCTTGATAGGAGTCCACCTGGTACACTTTCCTTCATTGACAAACAAAGAAAGCGCGCCTGATAACTTGCCCTGCCGGTCTCACGAGAAATATTGGGTCTTTCACTAGCGTCAACGGAATAAATAAGCCTATCGCCACCTGTTCAACCTACCCAATCCACTACCTCCTTTCTCACCTAACAACCTATTCTCCCAAAACTCAACAACATACGCCTTCTCAACACTCTTCTCGCCCTGACAACCTTCCGCTACTACCGCACTCGTTGTCGCCATTCCGGCCGAGGACCCAGATGGCTGTTTCAAGCACAACTACGCCTGGAACTTCCACTGTTGGGAGCACTCCGTCTCAGCCAACGACGCCAACACGGCCATCCATAACGCCTGCCAGCAGATTCAGAAATGCTTCCCTGGCCAACGGGAGCCGTCCAAGGATCCGGTCCTGGGTAGGGTTCCTGGAGTGACGGCACAGATACTGTTGGGCGTGCAGTGTGGCATGGCACAGAATGACTGGAGTGTTGCTATGTGTGAGTGGTACTTTGACTCGTTTATCAATCATAATTGCAAGGAGGATACGACCGATTATCAGCACGAGTGTCGTTCTTTTTGTTGGTGTTGTGATATTCATGCTAGTAGCTTCATCTTGGCGGACGAGGTTAGCATTGAGTTCGTTGGAAAGGGGATAAGAGCGTCACACTACTAGACTAGAACGATTCTGAGTGGATATGGAAAGGGACGGTTAACTTTGTACAGTCGGCTGGGCCATGCCCTTATGTGGTGACACCTACCTCTCTGTCAACTATGGCGAATGAGTGATCATCATCTTCGTCTTCTTCCGGCCATTTACTCCCACAATGTCAGATACAATGACGGCCGCCCTGGCAGTCACTGGCCATAGTATTTTCCCGGGAAATAGTTGGTATAGAGAGAGACGACGTGATCGGATTGTTCCAGGCTCTTCGTTTTCTCGGGCAGGTGTAACAGACGGATTGGCGGTTGGTCGGATGGAATTTCACCACGTATATATTTTCTTTCGGTGTCAAACACAGACCGCATGTGAGAATGCGTGAGGTGGAACAGGGGTATACTACCTAATTCAATGGAATCAATGAATGAGTGGATGGATGACATACACCTCACATTGATTCCACAATGTGCTTAGCCAGGAACCTTAAATGCATTCGCATCATCGTTCGTATTTGCTGTCGCCCCGCTTGCTTGTTGAAAGCAGGGTCAGAGCCTCAAGCTGAAAATAGGATTTGATATACAAATTGATGTTGGAAACGCTAATCCTTACCCAAAGGGTAGACTATTCCAAACCCCACAGCAGTGACCCCTTTCCTCACACTCGAGTTCTCGATTGCTTATTCTGCACCTAATGAATTCTCATCTGCAATAACATCATTAACAGTACCGTCTTTGACGAGAGACGACTCCTGAGATCAATGAACAGGGCGCATAGCCACGTGCCCAACTTGTCCTGCCGGTGCTTACAAACCTTAAAATTGTCCGCGGAGAAGCAGAAATCGCTGAATCACCACAAAGATCTTGAAAAAACCAAAAAAACCAAAAAAATCTTCTAATGTCAGCTCATATACCGAAATGCACTCCGCAGTCCACTTGACCCTTCCAGATACTCTTCCGAGAGAACCCCGAAAACATTCTACAACATAGCTTGGGAAATTTTGTCAATGTAGACTGAGCATTCCGTTTCGAATAGAGAATCAGACGTTGCAGAATCCAATGTAAGAGGAGATCATGAAGATAGATTTGGAAGGTTCAGATGCTGGATGACATCCAATATATCTAGAAGCGAGGATGACTGTATGCGACGTACTACAGCAATGAGGAGATTGCCCAGAGGAAGGAACCGCAAAAGTCGAGAATATGTAAACATGTGGGCTAAGTGGACGTCGGGAAAGTGAAGTATCAAAGCGGTTAGCATTCGCACAGCCAGCACATCTTCCAACTCTTGATACCAAAACCCCAAAGTTTGAGCAAACACCCACCCCCCCGGTTACATGTCTTCCAATACCTCCCAACCCGTCTACGCAGCCTCCAATGGCCGCCCCATCTCCAACCCCTTTTCTTCCCAACGCCTTGGTCCCAACGACGCTATCCTTAGGCTTCCACCTCATCGACCTGCTCGCGCACTTCGATCGTGAGAGAATCCCGGAGCATGTCATTCATGCTAAGGGAGGAGGTGCAGTTGAAGAGTTTGAAGTGACAGATGATATTACCGATGTGGTATGGCTTCCATTCCCAGTTCCCCTCTTTCATCGAGTAGAAGTGTATATAAGGTAGACTGATACTGATGGATGAATCGATAAGGCTCAGCTGACCTGTTCAGTGAAGTGGGAAAGAAAACACCTATCGCGATCCGTTTTAGCACGGTAGCAGGTGAAAAGGGAGCGCCGATACCTTGCGCGATCCCCGGGGCTTCGCTATCAAGTTCTAAACGCAAGAGGGGTATTCGACATGGTAATGAACGATACTCCTGTCTATTTCATCCCTGGCGGTGTCAAGTTTCCTATTTTGATACACAGTCAGAAGCGGAACCCTCAAACGAACTGGAGGATGTGACCGCATTCTGGGATTGCATATCTTGGAATCAAGAATCGGCTCGTTAAATCATGCAGCCATTTTCCTAGTGGCAGGACGCCGGCGAGTTGGCGATTCATTGAATGCGTATTCAGCGCATATATTCAAGCTCACCAAGACGACAGTTTCGTATATGTCAAGCTAGACTTCATCACCGTAAGTATGGCATCAAGCAATAGATTTAGACACTCACCTCCTTCAGGACTCCAAATTCAAAACCCTGACCCTCAACGAGACATCGCATCTCCATGTCTCAAACCCCGACTGGAACACCCAGGACCTCTTCACCGCCATCTCAAAAGGCAACCACCCAGCCTGAACAATGTACGTCCAAACCCTACCCCCCACCGCCGCCCAATACTTCCACTAAAATATATTCGACGTCCCAGAAGTCTGGCCGCACACTCTAGCGCCTCTCCACCGCGTCGGAAAACTGATGCTGAACCGCAACCCGAGAACTACTTCGCTGAGGTCGAAAAGCTAGCTTTCGCACCTGCGCACTTGGTTCCTGGTATTGAGCCCTCCGCAGATCCCATGCTGCAGGCTAGACTATTCAGTTATGCGGATAGCCAACGTCACTGATTGGGCGTCAATTACCAGAAATTACCGGTGAACAGGCCTATGAAGATATATGCTCCATGGCAGCGCGACGGTGTCGGTGCTATCAACAGCTATGGCTCCGGGCCCAACTATCCCACGCCGCTTCATCCTCTATAATACACGTCCATTGACGAAAACTTGGAGCATGAGGAGTAAGTTGGACAAGCCGTGCGCGCGACATGGGAGGTCACGGATACGGATTTCGTGCAGCCGTGGATGTTGTGGGAAGGTTTTGGGAGACAGGAAGTGCAGTAGGAGAATTCCGTGTACAATGTTAGTGTACATTTATGTGCAGCCTGGAAGAGGTGAGGAAAAGGACGTATGCAATGTTCTATAGAATAGAGGAAGGACTGGAGAAGATGACTGAAGAAAGTGCTGAGAAGAGAGCTAGGGCAATGGAGAAGTGGAAGGAGAGGGACTGTGTGATTGATGCAATTCTTGAGAGATTGGAGTTGTGATCGTATGGTAGTCTCCATTCTTCGAGTTTTTGCTAGAATGAGCATGATTCTGCTGACATGATGAAGTCGTTTGCTTTTCAGGGGTCAAAAGTATACTTAGCTGGTGTTCATGCCCAAGAGCTAAACGCACGCTTCACTGATAAGTGCAGAAGAGAGGATGGGCAGAGAAATGAATCTTTCATGATCACTATAACAAATACACTATCAAGTGCACACAGCCCGTCCAATCCATTTCTTCATTCGGACTTTCCCTATGCCGAGAAACGCCTTGAGTCTTGCTAAAGCCAGACCGACATCAATTTCAAAAAAAAACACAAACCCACGTCATTATGTTACCGCCTCGAACTAGCCATTTCACCGTAACGACCTCTTTCTCTCGTGGTATCGTAGGCCTGCAACACTCTAGCCTGCGACTCATCTGTTTGGGAAAAGGCGTAGCCGCGCTGTTTGCGCATGCGTTGCACCTGCCGGACTTTGCGGATGGCCTTTTGGAATTGCTCCATACTGCATACGTATCAGCATTATATAGTAGGGAAAGAGAAAAGGAGAAGAATCATACCGAGGCCTATAATCTTGAATATTAAACTTCTGAATCTCCTGCACGTGATGATAACTCTGCGGCCTGTACATCCTCTTGGCATACTTCCACGCATAATCTCTGATCAGACATAATGCCGGAAGCACAACCAACATAGCCCAGAACGTGGGATCTGGGAACAATCTTTGGATGACTCCCACATACTCCAGTGAAAAATTGAGTTTTGGAGCGACGGTTGCATAGATGGGGAGGAATATAAACCAGACAGCCATAGAGCCTGGGATGGCGAGAAAGGTGTACTTAGTCCAGATATTCGTGATCAGGGCTGCCTTTCCGAGGACAGTGGCCAGAGCAGCTGTGTAAAGTGCCGTGCCCCAAACCCAATGCCCTGCGTTCTTTCCATCGCCTTGTGGCCAGTCCCACAGGATGAAACCTTGCGAGGCGAAATATAGGATCAAGGAATGATAGAAACCGTTAGCAACCCACGACCAGAAAGAGTGCATCTTGAAGAAAACACCAGACTGGCTGAGTTGATAGAGCTGCGGGTAGCGGTCGAGCAGTCGGGCACTGACGAACTGATCGAAGATACCAAGGACGAAAGGGGGCATGACGGTGAAAAGCACGTTGTAGAAAGTCAAGGTCCAGGATTCGTAGATAATCTGACCAGAGAAGCCGTTTTGGAAGGAGAACCAGAACTGTGTCATGAAGAGTGCGATGTTTTTGTAGAAAGAGTAGAGAATGACCTTGCTGACACGCTGATAACTCCAAGCGCCATGGACCAGGAGAAGTTTTCGGAGATAGCGGAATTGACCGATTGAGATATCGGCGCTTCGAGCGGCTTGTAGACCTTCCACACCACTGATACCGACACCAACGTGAGCTGCTTGAATCATAGAGACATCATTCGCACCGTCGCCAATGGCGAGCAGAATGGCCTTGAGGTGGCGCTTGACAAGCTTGACGACCAAAGCTTTCTGAAGCGGAGACACACGGCAGCAGATGACAGCCTTACACATAACGGCTAGATCCAAAAACAATTTCTCAAGATCTCTCTCAAGTGCGTAAGTAAGTGATTTGCCATCAATGACGAGGGCAAGCACGTCCATTTCTGCACCGCCTTGGCTCTGGCTTTGGATGGCGTTTAGCTTCTTTTGGATGTTATCTCTTGTCGCCTCTTTGTTTTCCTCGTTGATGATCAGCAGGCTCATGTCCTCACTGATCAACTTGCAACTCATTCCAATGTTAATGGCAGTCTCCTGGCGGTCACCAGTTAAGACCCAAATCTTGATGCCTGCGGATTGCAACGTAGAGATAGTGTCTGGTACACCTTCTTGCAGCTTGTCTTCGATGGCAGTTGCGCCCAAGAGGGTGAAATCATGTTCGATGAGTTCCGCAGCCTTGTCTAGTTCCTCGGCACGATTTCCGCTGACAGTCGTTTGCGCGGTGTTGAAAATCTTGTACCACTCTTGGAATTCGTTTTCGGGAATCTCGCGCATTGCCAGACAGAGAGTGCGGAGACCTTCTGCAGCATATTCTTCGAGATGGCCTAGAGTAGTCTCCACGTATGGATTTTCCTTCGCGAGGCGTTCCAAAATGACAGTATCTGCGCCTTTACAATAGCAGATGATTTTGCCCGCCGGTGTACGGAAGATGGTGGACATCCTTTTCCTTGTGGAATTGAACTCGCAGACAGCCAACAGCTCGTATTCCAGCTCTCTCCCTTCGACAAGGATGGTAACAGACCGAGGTTTTCTTGCAATGAACTTATATCCTAACATGACAGCACCTTCAACCAAAGCACCTTCGTCCGGGGACGCTGCCTGATATTTAATGACATCCTTCTCATCGCCACGCTCCGGAATGACAGTATGGCAAGTTGCCAGTAATGTAAGGAAGTGGGCAATGATTTGCTTGGAAACGTGGGTCTTGCGATTTTCCTCGAGCCTTTTGAAGTCATGGATTCCAACCTCCACGCCATCCTCAAATGTTGCTCTTCGATCTTCTGGAACCTCGTCTGCATACTGAATACCGGCTATCGATGACTGTCGGAATTCCATCATGTTTCGTGTCAGGGTGCCAGTCTTGTCAGAAAAGATGTATTCGATTTGTCCCAATTCTTCCACCAAGGAAGAAGTGCGGCAATTTGCGGGAGTATCCGTTGGATCGTAGTAAATGTCTAGATCTGAATCGATGAGGGTACCTTGATAATACTTTACAATCTCTATTGTAACGAAAAGGGAGATTGGAACCAAGTTGGAATAAAGGACCCAATACGTGAAAATATCTGAGAAGAACTGTTTCGCGCCATTGAAAGAATCGTAGTACAGGTATTTTAGCTTCTTGTCAGCAGTCGATCGAATAATGATGTCGCCAACGGAACTGATGATGCTGAGTGTGATCAAAATAGCACCAAGCATAAGAATCTGTCGGTTGACCATCCTCTCAACAGCGGTCTTCTTGATAGGGGCGGCCGTGGCGTTTCTCATAAGTTTCGTTTCGTGTCCCGTGAATACCACAACCCCGTGGATCCAGGGAGTATTTCGTAGTGTGGCTCCACGTAACAAAAGTTGATCAGGTGCTAATGGAAGCTCTTTCTCTCCTCCCCCGGCGGAAACAGTCAAGGTCGCTTCATATGTGTACAGACTACTGTTGGGCTGCTCAGATCGAATCTTGCCACCAAGACGACTCAATTCGGACGGACTAACCAAATCGGCGGTTTCCGGAATAGCTTGCTTGATCTTCAAATTCGTCTCACCATCTAGATTGGCGGTTTCGATATAACATAGGCCTTCCGGCTCGGAGGAGGCAAGGAGAACAAGGTCGGCTGGAAAAGGCTCTTCAGATTCCACTCGAACAATATCTCCAACAGCAACATTGATCCATCGAGTGTCCGTAAATGCCGACCCCTTCAAAACTTGCGCTTTCGAGTTATTCAACGTTTGATCCGACTTTTTTCGCCGAAAATCTTCAATGTACTCTTTGATTGCTGAAACCAAAAGAACAATTCCGAGGGGAACAATGGTGGTATATCGCTTGGTGGGAGAAATTCCGGGAATCTGCTGTAATATAGCGGTGAATAAGAAGAAAAGGTTGGCGTATTTGGAGAATTGTTCGAACAGGAATTTCGGGAGAAAGGTAACGACGTTGTACTTTGCAGTAGATATGTGATTGTCCACATATTTGTTCGCCGAATTTGCCGGGGGATTGTTCAGATGTATTATCCTTGGTCCTAAAGTCGATGGATCTGGTGCGCCCCGTCCAAACCCAAATTTGAACTTTCCTGATCTCCTCTTCTTCGCCGGTTTCCCTTCGTCATATCCGCTGCTATCTGTTCGATTCTGTTGCGCTCCATGCTCTGTTAACGGCAGATCCATCTCCGAGTACTCCGGCTTTCTCCCCAGAATGTGTTTGACACGACCAGTCAACCCTCCGCCAAGACTCAGTATGTTATTCCTGTTGTTCTTCGCGGCTTGTCCTGTAGGCTCGTCATAAGCTCCTCCAGAGGCGTAGTAGCCTTGCATAGAGTGGTCATCATCTCCCGTGATCTCCGCATCCGAATACCTCTGGTAGTTCTGTAAATCCGACGTTTGCGAGTATAACCGCCTCCCTCCCGTCGAATATGGAGCTTCCCCCGCTGGCAGAGCACCTGGCCTACCTGGAAGATCTGTGGTTGGCCTGACTCCCCCCACAAAGTCGTCGTAGGACACTGAGGGACGTCCCTGCGGCTGGGACTGGGGGTTGTTTATGTCGTAGCGGTGCAACATATCATCGTCGTTTGCTGGCGGCCGCTCACCAGAGTAGTACGTAGGTTGTGCATCGCCGAAATCAATCAAATTGTCATTATGCGAAGCCTGTCCTCCAGGCCTCCCGGCCATAGCGGCCAAACGTTTCTGATCGGACCTTGCCCTCACTCACAACTGATGTATCGCCCAGCCTCATCCAGACAGCAAATGCTCTTAATTCTCCGTCTTCTCTAGTGTTCTGAAGGGTGCGCGGAGGGTATATGCGGTGATGTTGCAGAAATTCCTAGGTGTTGTTGATTCGCAGCACTGCCTCCGCAGCTTGGCCAATGTTTCAAGAGCTGAAGTGGCTAACTCGATGTAAAGCGGTAAACGGTGAACTTAGAATGGCAGCAGGTGTCAATTCTTCGAAGGGTGTGATGGAGCGCAGTGATGTCGAGGGCGTTGGTGAATTAGAGGATGTTGAGAAGGAAGAGTGATGGCGCGGACCCTTGAGGCTATGCTTGTGGCCCTGGTTGGACAAAACTGGAGCAAGCGCGCGGACACCCGGCCACCGTTCCTTGAAGACTACGAAAGCTCTCCTGATTTTAATATCTATGAAAGTGTCGCCACAAAACAGTCCGAATCTATCTTATTTCCAATAATTGTTTATGTTCACAGAGCATCCCTCCTGTTGGTAATACATGTACCCTGAGAGAATGTTGATGTGGAGAAAGTTGCGATTGACGTACTGCCAAGCTATACTTGAAGCTCCAACACTTTTGGCAGATCGGCAGAATGATATGCTGAAACCCAGATCTGAGCGAGGCGCAGAAAAGGTGCCTCATCAAAGCTAGATCCAGGCATCAACCTAAGCACTGCTTTACAGCTTCACTTGAAGAAAGGTATCCTTTGCGACGCACCTCAAATCAGCTCCGCAAACCTCCCTATCGTCGCAACAGCATATCGTGCCAACATTTTGATCAGGGTGCTGGCAGAGGTGCACTCTATGATGTGTTAATTATTCTTCTGTAATGTCCCCCTAGGATGTTTGTCAGATTGAATATTGAATATTGAAGCACAGCATGCTTGAACGCGAAGACTAAGTCTTTGCTGCCGTCGCCTATTTGGGACGTGCGAGATCTTTGAAGGGTTGTATCTCATATATCTCTAGGGCTTATGTGGCCTTCATGATCTCGGCCACGCGATAGAGTTACGCTGAAATGACCAAGAGGATACTTAAAATAGTGTGTAGGAGACGTTTTAGCTTCGAGGGCGATGTGCCATAGAAGTTTTGCCCCTCGCCAAGAAAATATCGTGCTGCTGCTGTCTCAATGCTCCTCCATTCAGGGATAACTGTATGGCATGCTACCCCTGATTCCACTTGACTGGTGGTTTCTCTCTGCTTCCACTCGACCCAACGTCTAGGTTTCTGGACCTGGTCTTTTAGACGCTGTTGACTGGTTCGTCTGTTCTTTGAGCATCCGATGTCCTCTCGAGCTGATGTAACCTATTCATTTCTTGGTCCCGAACATGGCACAATACTAAAACTTGCATTCGCGTATATAAGTAGTCTAGTTTACAAATTTTCCAACATCAGTCAGAAAATGCCCGGTTAGCGTGAGTGGATCTTTCTCTAAAACTGTGAGTATCTACTAACGGCACTAGTCAATCGGTAGAGCGTGAGACTCTTACGTATTCATGTTCTCAGGAAACGATTGAATCGTCGCAATCTCAAGGTTGCGGGTTCGACCCGTAAGTTACACTCTTCATAAACTCGCTTACATTCTGTCCTAACGTACGATAGCCGCATCGGGCTTTGAATTCGTTCTTTTTTTTGGTTCCTGGACATTTCTATTTTGCCCTCCCTCGCTACCCGTGCGTCTTCCTTTGAGTCTTGGGTCGTTCTTTGCTTTGCTTTATACCCTTTAATGTAGGAGATTCATCTGTGGCTCTAGTTTTTAAATATATGTGATGACCCGTTCAAGAAGTGCATCCATAGGGTATACAAGACACGACTCACAGAAAACTAGTACAAGGCTTTACCTTACATCCTGCTCTACACTGTCCTCCTACAGTCAAAATCCCGTTCATTTTATATCTAATATTGATTCGACAGATCTGCATGTCTCCACGTCCCAAGATCTGATTAGAGTGGATGTACATTTTAGCATCCGCTTGTTTGGCTTTTTTCGAGTACGTAAATATGTCAAAATATTACACTTTACCGATTGAGCTTATAGGACAGGAATTTCAGTTTCATTGCATCTTGACAAAGGCAGCTGAAAGTATGGCGGTCAAAGCATCCACGGATCACATCTGAGGTGTCATCAACCTTCCACTTAGCTATCCTACCTCAGAAGTCATCTCAGTTCTATCATGTATCGAGCAACCTTGGGAGTACCTAGTTAATCATCTCACAATCTGATGAAGAACCACTTACATGCCATCTCTACTTCACTACTCTATATATCAACCTCTATAGGATCACCACAACCAATGCTCTCTTCTGCCGCAAGCATGTCTCTTACGCATCATTTGACAGCCCCATTATCTTCGAAGAGAGAGGGTAGTTCTTGACTCTACTCAATCCATCTTTGCATTGAAATTCGGAAGTCGTCGATGAGATAGAGTGCGATGTCAGCTCCGGCGGGACAAAGTATACCTTGGACTGCCACTTGCACACAACCCTACATTTGCAGCCGAATTCAAAATACTTCTGTCTAGGCATCTAGTTCAAGGTCTGTGAAGGTTTCTGCAGTTAGAATTACGGGGGTTGGAGGTGGTGCATTTTGTAATGTGCAAGTCTCGACTGAGTCGAAGTAGTGTGTACTGCTGAGATATGAAGTCGACTTCAGTGACGGTTTCGTGCCTTTATACCTTGCCGAGATTTTGTTAAAGGTTTACTTGTCCTTTAGTCTGGTTTTAGGGAGACGCAGCTCGGGTTGAAAAGTCGAGATGAAGCAGCACAAATTTAATCCTCTCAGCGGGGTATGGTAAATCCAATGCACGCATTGGTACCTGAAAATCGTGAAGAGTGCGAAACGACGGACACAACACCTTTCGAGATGCCAAAAGAGGAATACTATACACTGTTTCTACAACGCCCCGACTTATACTACAATCCTTCTGTATACACACACATTTACCTCTCCGCTAGCATGTTCTTAATAGAATGCCAGTACTTCCTCTCAACCGCGTCATGCACCTCCTCTTTTGCCAACCATTTAAAGTCAGCAAGGCCAAGCTTGTTCTCTTTTAAGTTCGCTTGACCAGCCATGATACGAGCCTTCATGAAGAATGTTTTGAATCCAAGCTCATTTGAATTCATCGAAGATTTCAAAGATTCGGAAAGGTACTGGTGTTGATGGTGGCCGATGGGAACGTTGCCAACTACCCAGGTGTTCATGTTTATGCCGCCGGAGTGGACGAGAATGCGCTCGGCTGCCTGCGAAGCATACGATTAGCTATAGAATCGAAAGAGATGGGTGGGAATGGTAATTGAACATACCTGATGCAAGCTCTCCTTACCAACCAACCTATCCTGCGGAAACGCCCACTGCCCCTCCTTATTCTTTACCAGCAAATACAACGTCCTCTGCAGCAACCGATCTAAGCTCTTAACGTCCCCTTTCAAATCCGCTTCCGTGACCCTAGGCATAGGTCTCTCAACAGGTTCATGTGTGACTTTTTTCCCAGTTGCACCTGGTGCTCCCGATCCATTTCCATTCTCACCCTCCCTCTCCACTCCAGGCTGTTCCGCATCCTCCAACAGTCTCTCCACCTGCCATTGGACCTCACTCTCCTGCGTTCCTACTAGCAACTCGTCATTCCAAGCTTCAGCTCCATACCCCTTGTACCGTCCAATATCTCTGGCGGGCGTCAATCGCTGCTTGATCTTCCGTTTCCACTCCACATCTGCAGGTGTCTTCTTCTTGAAGTAGAAGTATCGGGTGAATGGGAGGGCGAGACGTTCGTTGAGACGACGCTGATAGAGAAAGAAGGCGCTTTCGAAGGGATGCAGGTCGCGGGTTAGAATAGGCGGGCGAGAGAGCACAACACCGGCATTGACAGCGTAGGAGGCTTGGGGAGCTGTAGCGGGGACTGGTGGATTATGCGGGATGTGAGATGGGGTTTGGTCTTCTGTTGCAGATGCTACGGCGGCCGTGGTATAGGAGGATGTGGTATTGCGAGAGATGGCCTCTCTACATGAGCGGCATATCGAGGAGCCTTTCTCTCATTAGCAAAACTAAATGGAAGGACACAATTGATGCACATACCCGCTTTCGAGGCTAATCGCTTCGTGGTTCGCTGTCCCGTATTCATGTCTGCATCGCCGTTGTGTTGTCGTGACGCTCTCACATCTCGAAAAAAGTTCCGTCTCGGGAATGCATTTAGTTTAGCGCTGCACGTGATCTTCACCGGCTATATAAATTTTCATCTGCGAGACGATCCTTCTTCTTCCTCACGGCATCTATTCCTTATCACCATTACGCTCTTGGCTTACGACGAGATATTGGTCATTTGATGATGCCTAGAGGAAATCTAGGCAGTCTTTTCGCTAGCGGTACCTTCGTTCTCTTTCCAAGGTGTACGGCTAGATAGATCCTGCTCACATACCTTCCAATTTCATTGTGGCGATTTGAATATCCAAGCTAGGCTGTGGCATTGAGATTCAGAAGGGAAATAACTTGAACTAGGAGCATATTTCCATGATTGAGAAACCTTTTCTG
The DNA here is from genome assembly GCA_010093925.1 of Zopfia rhizophila CBS 207.26. Classification (NCBI taxonomy): domain Eukaryota; kingdom Fungi; phylum Ascomycota; class Dothideomycetes; family Zopfiaceae; genus Zopfia; species Zopfia rhizophila. Next base: position 269,634 of record ML994656.1, on the reverse strand, counting down.
AAATTCGAGATTCTGGATAGCTGGTCTTTCCAAGAGCTTGCTGAAGAATCTGGAAAGACACAGCTCCAGAAGAATATCATGTTTTCTGTGGACGATACCATGCCATCTAGATTACAATATGAATCATTCCTCTTCCAAATCCCTTTGCCTGTGAGCAAGCTGTGTTGAATTTTGATATCGGTGAAAGCTGTTTCCGACGCCAAGACTTGGGCATGGATTTTTTGAACGCGAGGACGTGAAGAGCTTCAAGGCACACCACGATCCAACCATACCACCCTCAGCAGACCGCCATGTCTCTCTCAATACCGAATGCACCAAATAGCGGCCTCTTTAAGCAAGGCTATCAAAAGTATGAACCATAAATATCTCCATATTACTATACATACAGCTTCTAACACCCCACAACAGTTACGACGCTGAAGATGGCGCCGTCCTGCGCAACATCGACGCCTGCCGCACAATCGCCCAAACCGTTCAGACATCCCTCGGCCCATATGGTCGCAACAAAATTGTTATAAACCACCTCCAGAAGATGATCCTGACCTCGGACGCCGCAACGATACTGCGAGAGTTGGAAGTCGTGCACCCCGCGGCGAAGCTGTTGGTTATGGCGAGCCACCAGCAGGAGTCGGAGGTGGGGGATGCGACGAATCTGGTGACTATTCTTGCGGGAGAACTGCTGAAGAAGGCGGAGGAGTTGCTGAGGATGGGATTGAAGACGAGTGATATTGTGCTGGGGTATGAGAAGGCACAGGATGATACACTGAAGATTTTGGAAGGTATGGAATACTTTTCCGTTATTTGACAGAAGATGCTAACTCAGCTGGCAGAACTGGTTTGCGACAAGGTCGAGGATATCCAGTCACAGGAGGAGCTCAGCAAAGCTATCCGAACTGTCGTCGCAGCAAAGCAATCTGGCAGCGAAGATTTCCTCGCTAATCTGGTCGCCGAAGCCGTTCTCGCGGTTCTACCTAAGAATCCCGTAAACTTCAATGTTGACAACATCCGGGTAGTCAAGATCATGGGTGGCAGCCTGGAGCAGAGCAGGGTCGTCAAGGGCATGGTCTTCGCACGGGAGCCAGAGGGCGTTGTCAAGAAGGCGAATAAGGCAAAGGTTGGAGTGTTCTCATGCCCCGTCGACATCAGCCAAACGGAAACGAAAGGTACGGTTCTACTACACAACGCCAAGGAAATGCTCGACTTTACAAAAGGCGAGGAACACCAGATTGAGAATATTATCAAGGAGCTTCACGACTCCGGCTTGCGTGTTGTGGTCGCTGGATCTACGATTGGCGAGCTGGCACTTCACTATCTAAACCGCTACAACATCCTCGTCATCAAAGTCCTCTCCAAGTTCGAACTCCGACGGTTATGCCGAGTCGTGGGGGCGACGCCACTCGCTCGTCTCGGTGCCCCCATGCCGGACGAGATGGGCACTATCGATATTGTAGAGACATTGGAGATTGGAGGGGACCGTGTAACCGTCTTCAGACAAGAGAACGAGCAGTCGAGAACAGCAACCCTCGTGCTCCGTGGTGCCACTCAGAACCACCTGGACGACGTTGAGCGTGCGATTGATGATGGAGTAAACGTTGTAAAAGCTATAACGCGTGACCCACGACTTGTACCAGGAGCTGGCGCTGCAGAGATGCAGCTCATCGAACGAATCACGGGAATAGCAGAAAAGACACCTGGCCTCTCACAGTACGCTATCAGAAAGTACGGGGAGGCATTCGAGGTTATCCCACGTACTCTCGCAGAGAGTGCTGGTCTCGATGCCACTGAAGTGCTGAGTAGGTTATACACTGCTCACGCCGCACAGAAAGGACGGAAAGACGATGAGTGGACGGTAGGTGTGGACATCGAGAACAACGACAACACCGGCACGCTCGATGCAAGGGATGAGGGCATTCTGGATCTTTGGGTCACCAAGAGCTGGGCCATCAAGTTGGCTACTGAAGCTGCCAGGACAGTCCTGAGTGTGGATCAGATAATTGTTGCAAGGCAGGCAGGCGGTCCCAAAATGCCGGGGAACAAGCAACAGGGTAATTGGGATAATGATGATTAGATGGGTTGGCCCATGTATAATGAATCCAGAATACTATAGAGTCACAAAATCAGCTTGAGCTGTTTAGGATTCGTTGAAATGATTTCTTGTTCATTCTTGTCTGTCTTACAGAGACTCGACTGAAATTATGTAGTCTCCCATGACTCCGGAATCGCATCGAAGTACGCCGGTATGATGTAGTGTTGTACAAATGAGCTCCTGTTAGCTGACAAAGGGTATCCATCTTTCCTGACCCAAAACCTGTTGTTCATCTGATGCAGTCTCTGCTCAAACCTGGATCCTTCAATTCGAAAACCCCCAACTCCACGAGCCCGATGATTTTGAATCCTTCAACCAAGCTTATCCAAAAGCTTCCTCCTCCTCCGGTCAATCAATTCCTTATTCACCTCCTCTAAACTCGGGATCCGCCACACAACCCCATCTCCCGCGTCGCCAGGTATCTCCACCCAATCCTTAGTCCCTTTCCCAGCACCCTCGCCAATCTCATCACCCAACTGCAAGAAATTATCCCGAGCCTCTTTCTCCTTGGCCAGCTCATACGCCAACAGGGTCCCATCCTCTTCATCAAGATTATACCCATAATAGCTAGCATCGACCCTAGCCCTCAACTCCTTCCTCGCCTCGCCTCCCCTCTCATGCTTATCATCGCTCGGCCTTAACTGAGCCTCGAACAACTCTTTAACACCAGGCAACTCTCTCGCGCGTCCAAAATACCTATACCCCTTCCCACCACCCGGTACCTCCCGTCCCTCCTCATCCAACACTCTGCCCCCCCTCATATAATTCGGGCCCCCCAGATTCCGAATCTGGCTCTCCCACATATGTTTCTCGCGCATCAGTTTATTGATCTCATCGTTCAGATCGCGGATCTGGAAGTCTGAGAGCGCCGGATCTTGGATCTTTGTGACCTTGCGGGAGATTTCTTTGAGCACTTGACCGCGCCATTTTTCGCAGACCGGGATTGAGGAGATGGAGGTTATGAGTTTTGGGCGGCGGGTGCGCGAGATGTCGAGGATGCCTAGGTCTGCGGCTTGGGCGGCGCGGAAGCGGAAGAGCATTGATTGCGCTTTTTCTGAGTTGCGGGCCATGTTTGCGGTGGTAGTGTCGTTTGGTGTTGTGTTATGGTGGTTGTGATGGTATGTATAGGATGCCGAGATTTCGTTGGTGACGCTTTCACGCTTAGGATGGAGATTAGGCGAGAAGTCGAAGTGAAGTAAAACAGTATCGTGATAAAATGGAAGCTGCCCGCAGTGTCAAGAAGAGCAAGGAGAAATAGGCGCAATGCGTGGAAGGAGTATATAGGGATGGACGGCGGGTTGGTGACGTGAGGAAAGAACTGTAGACGACGCGTTGGGAAGGAAAGTTTGGTGTTTGGGAAAGGCGATGGCGGTGAGGTGGGGCAGAAAAACACTCGGCGTTGACTTGGCACCAATTAAGGAGTCGCATGGCACGTGAGAGATTCATTTCACCATGTTAATGCATGCTATCATTCGCAATTTAGGTTGATTCTATTCATAACGGTACCAATCTGACTAATGTCCAACTGAGACCATCGATCACCACCGTATAGCTAGAAGACATTACATGACTCGCTCAAAAACAATACTGGAAACTAGAAGCTAATGCAAATGAACGACGGGAAAGGGGATTGGCTGGTGGTAGTGTCAAATCGGATATTTTGAAAGTTGATTATGGAAAGAGTTTTAGAGAAGGGAGAGGTAAAGTAAGATGGAAAAGTGGAAAGAAAGTCATTATGCACAAGGCTTTGGTGTCATCTCAGTGTTCCAGCTCCAGCCCCAATCAACCTTAACGAGATCTTTCACCTCATTCCGCAATGCCGAACGCCAGGCCCAGAGATCCCCAGGGTTCACTCTCAACTTTGGCCGCCTCATCAGAACCCAGACCAGAAGACAACGACCAAAAACCGACAGTTTCAAGGAAAGAGACACAGGAGAAGAGGAATGTTTCAAAGGTTGCTTGCTCGCGACTAAGAAGAAAATTGTCAGTCAGATGACGGTAATGTTAACATGGCGCTGCCAACACAAACAGAAAAATATGCTAAGGAAAGTGAGGATGTGTGAGGGGGTTAATAACCCGCGCCCGAATTTGCTGCCTCTAGGTCATTCTGATGATGGATGTGACTGTTGCGTCCATGAGACTCAGCGCGAGAGTGTGACCGTGAGCTCATAGAGCCGCCGAGGGATATGCGAGAATGGTAGCTGCCGTGGCGACCTTTGTGGGAGAGAGAGCCCACATCATGTTTGCCTGATTGAGTTCTTAGTCAAAATGAAAGTGGCTTGGAAAGGGATAGAGTAGACTTACCATCGCAACATGCCCTTACATTCTCCAGTTCCAGGCGGTTCGCATCACGCTCCTGCTGTTCGATGACTTGGCGAAGATCTTCGGCAGAGTCATGAGTATCAGCTGGCTCATATGTTGGGGCATCCTGCGCACTAGCTCTGCTTCGTCGACTCGAAAAGGATCCCCTTAGAGCTGAATTCGGTCGGAACACCCCACTTAAGCTACTTAAGCGTCCAGACATTGACCCTTGGCTTGGATCCTGCGAAGAAGCTCGCTGTTGAGTAGCTGAAGAGTGCCGAAGGGTGGGAATTTGGACGTGATGAGGAGAAGACGTCCGGCGGCTTACGTAGGATGAAAGCGATGCTCGTGATCGTCCAGTTTGCCGCGACGAACTGCGATACGAAGGGTTAAATTCACTTTGAATCTCTTCAGAAGCCACCTTCTGCTCATCTCGCTCTTCCCCAGTGCGAAGGAGCAAATAGGAAAGTGCATTAAACCAAGTCTCGTGCCTTTGTCCAGTAGTGGCAGTGAACTTGATCGTCCGTCCTGGAGTAATGACGACAAGGCTCTTCCTATGAAGCCCTGGTGGGAAAGGATTATCGTCTGATACTACCTGCACAGCCTCAATGGCCACACTCTTAGCCTTGAGTTGGGCTCTGCCGGCAGTTGCAGGGTCTTTTTCGCTCCAGTACAACGTCCGAGTGTATGGATGTACCCAGAAGAAACGACGATGTCGGTTTTCCGACATGCCTTCTCGCCCAGCCTTTCGAGTGTACTTCCAAAGGAATTCACCGATCATGGTTTGTGTAATTGCCTGGATCATGCGAGGATCTGTGGTGTTGGGATCAAAGCTGTCCTGAGTGAAAGGTCCTCGAGAAATATTGAAGCGATAGTCAATTTCTGAAGCGAATGATGACACTGAGGACCGGCGAGTAATAGGAGATGATGCGCCACTCCGAGCATCACTACGAGGCGGTTGATAACGAGCTCGTGGTGTGGTACCGCCAGTCTTAGGGCTGGACACTGCATTGTTGGTTTTGATTGTTGGTGTCTGTGGACGCCTCTTGTATGCAGATGCAGGCATAGATGGTGGCCCCATAGAACCCGGTGTAGCGGGCGGAGGGACAGGTACGGGTGGCGACTTGAGCGCGGCCGCAATCACCTCTTTGTGGTCAGGAGGAAGAGGTGGGGGAGATGTTCCGCGGGATCGCATGCTTCCAGAACTTCCAGGTCGTCGAGGTATTCTGTTCGGGTCATTGGGGCTTCTTCTTGGCGACGATGGTGGCGAAATATGTTTGTCTATACCAGCAGTCGCGAGTGTACCAGAGTGCCGCTGGCTCCTGGCATATAACAACTTGTCAATTTGGTCGGCAGACACCATGGTCTGAGTACCTTCGTCGGCCACTGGTGTACGTGGAGGCTTCGCCGGCGTTGAAGACGCCTTGTCCATGTTCCGGTCAGTTTGAACGGCATTAGAAGCAATGGGCGCAAGTGGCAAGCGTCCGTCTCTGCTCGCCGGAGGTACCTTCTCTAGTTCTGTAGTTGGCTCCGGCGAGCCTTTGCTCCAAGGAAGCACGGAGCTGAAGAAGCCAAGTTTTGTATTGGCTACTTCAGGCTTGCCGCTTCTATCATCTTCAGTCCGTGTAGAAGCTGCCGATGTAGAAACCGTGGCTGGAGCAGCACGGTGAGCGGTGACTGGTCTGGAAGGCTCTTGGGGCTCAACCTCTTGGGCTACAATGTCCGAGAAGGACAGAGTGACCGATGGAACACGGTTAGCGGTTGATGGTCTGCTCGGGCTTCGTAGGAAAGAAGGCAGTATAGCAGACTCTGGCTGCGTATCCTGAAGGACAATGACGTCCGAGAACTTGTGCTCAGAACGGGGAACAACAGGTTGCACAGGCGCGATGGGTTCAGTATGTTGCACTGTGATTGCTGACACTTGCGATGGAGCTTGCTTGGGTGGCTCTACGGGCTCAGTGGCCTGTGATGTGAGTGTTGAGATCTGAGACAAGGCCGGCTTAGGTGACTCGACGGGTTCGGTCGCTTGGGCAGAGAATGACGAGATATGCAAGGGCATGGGTGCAGGCTCGTTCATAGCGGGAGTTAGTTTAGATGGTTCCAAAGGCTCTGTAGATTGCGTAGAGAGGGGGGACATGAGTAACGGCACCCGGGTTAGACCCTTAGCGACGGCAACAGGTGCTAGAGGCTCGTTGGATTCTGTTTCCTGAGCTGTGATTGACGAAATGTTAAGATAGGCCGGGGCTGCTTTGTCAATAACAGGCGACACTGGCTCCGTATCCTGCGCCGAAATGGATGACATATAGAGAGACGGCGATGTTATCTGCTCGACGACAGGAGATTGAGGTATCGTATCTTGTGTAGAAAGTGATGATAGATCTAGAGTTGGCGGTGGGACCTCCTTAACAACCGGAGACTGTGGTATCGTGTCTTGTGTAGAGAGCGACGAGAGATGCAAGGGTGGTGGAGGAGCTTGCGTAACCACAGGAGTCACTGGTTGAGTGTCCTGTGTTGAAATTGAGGACATCGCCATGCGCTTGGGTGTCTCCGGGTCAGTTGCAATACCCACGTGCGACACTGACGACGCATTCTGCACCGGCTGCTCAGTTTCAATTACGGTTGCTGCTGGCGGAGGCATCCATGGCTCTGTCATCATACCCGAATCGACCATCGCGGGTTTCGACGGGATGACCGATTGAAGAGGAGATCTATTGAGGATAGATCTTCTCAGTAGTTCAGGGGAAGACTCTGGAGACAGCAGGCTTGAACGACTTGGAGTCTCATCAGCAACACTGCCGTCCTCGCTTTCTCCACTCAGGTTGCCCAACTCTGCGAACAGACTCTTGCCCTGTGCAGGAGTGCTATTGTTATTGTTGCTAACAAAGCTCGCCGGAGAATCTTTGGCAGTTGGAGGAGTGTTGGCAAACATCTCCAGGCTTGAACGAGTGGATCGTCGATACCCTCCTTGTCTGAGCTTGAGCCGATAGCGTGGGTGTTGAGCTTGAATGGGCGTCTTGATATCCAAATCGTCTGCTTCGTCGCCCGAGGTGGAAGCCGTACTTTGATAAGAATTGCGATTACCAGCAATAGTCAGGGGCGAAGGTCTGCGATTTCCGACAGGGTCCTTAGAAGGTCCAGCTTCCGTCTCAGTAAGGTCGTCAGTACTATCGCCATCCAGTGTTTCTGCTCCGGTCTGGAAAGCATCAGTTTCCGTCGCAGTGCCATCGCGTTCGTTGGCTGTTTCGAAGGTATCGGAGGTCTCATTTGCAGTCTCGAAACCTTCATTGCTAGTTTCAGCGGCAGAGCTGAATCCACTGGGGAAGGCTCCTGGAACAGTATCGACTTGTCTTGACCGTCTGCTTGGTGTTTTCTCCACCTCGTGCTCTTCCCATTCATCGTCATCAACCACAATCTCTTGAGTACCAATTCTCAATGCACCAAGACGATCTGGCCGTGCAGGCTTCTTGAACACGTTCTTGTCATCCTTTCTTCTCTTGCCTGCACTGCCTGGTCCATTAAGCCCGTTACGGTTTGATTCAAGCTCATCGCGCGCATCTTGCAACATTCGCTTTAGTTCAATCTTTTCCGTCTTTTCACGGTGAATGTTGTTCTTGAGTTGTTGAATCATGCGATGGGCATGATGAAGCGAATGCTTGAGTGTTTCGGATTCAAGCTGTCCATGCCTAGGAGTGGCTTTACTCGGCGAAGGGGGTGGTGAGTGTTCAGGAGTCATAGTGTCTCCTTCTTCAGCTCCGTCATCCGGAGAGGTGTCGTCGGCAGCGCTTTGGTCTTCAGCCCTCATGCGATAAGCCACAGCTTTTGCGAGCTCCTGGTTTTGGGAGGCAAGTTCATCGACCTTTCGCTGCAAGACACCCCTTTCAGTTTCACCCATACTGACATTGCGCCGCAGTCCTGACAGCTCCGTCTCATGATGCTTTGCGGAAGTAGTGTGGTCTTCACTGAGCTTCGCGTACAATTGCTTCAACTCCTCGAATTCCCGCTCCAGTGAAGACTTTTCAGATCTGGCGAGATTGAGATTCTGGTTTAGACGATGCTCCTTGTCCGCGGCCGCTTTAGTGAGTGCTTCAAACTCGCGCACCTGGGTCTCCAAACTCCAGTTGACATCCTTTAGCCGGGACTCACTCTCATCAAGGGTCCGAAGTCGCTGAGACAACCCCTCCACCTCAATCTCCAGCTGTGACCTATCCAGATTGGCAGCTTTAAGAGCTTCATCCTTTTCGAGCAGAACAGCTTGTAACTCTTTCAGTTGCGAAAGCAATGAAGTGGAAATCTCTGTAGCAAGTGCAATGTCATTGATCCGGCTAGGCTGCTGATTTCGCTGTTTCCGAGACGGGACACTGACTTTCGACGGCGAGTGGTGGGCTTCACTGGAATACACTGAAGCACCAGCTGTGGTATCGGACTCACCACTCGGAACCCTGGATTTGGGGATAAAAGCACGCGCCGACTTTCCCACCTCGTTGAATTCCTTTTCAAGCTCGGCCAGCCTCTGCCGCAGCTCTGGTCCGATGTCATTGTCCTCCTTTTGTTTCTCTACTTCCTTTAGCCTCTCCTCCAATTCCTTCCTTTGCTGGACAAGCGCATTGCCCAGTTGTGACGTCTCTTGTAATCTTCGTGTGGTCTCCGAAAGGTGGGCTTGTAATGCGCGTTTTGTCTGTGAGGGAGAGCCACTCAGGTACAGAGAGAAATGTGAGTTGTCGAAGGCGGAGTATCGGTGCCTCTGGGCGTCTTGTGAGCTCGACACGAATGGATCAGATCCATTCTGGTCCTCCAAGGCGAAAGCGCCAGGTTGGGGATTCGCTGTCGTGGCCATCGGTGATTCCGCTGAGTCAGTGGCTCAATCTTCCATCGCCTTGTATCCTACCCTTCCGCTCAGATAGAAATTTTAGGTGGTTGTGGGAATCCCGAGGTTGACAGGTTATCTTTCGTGAGGCGCGGAAAAATATCTCGTGAGGCGGATTATAAGCGTGGGAACGAAGGTATTAAGTGAGCGATTGTCCAGACCAGGATTAAATCAGAGACGAAGGCGATTGTATGTTTCACTTGACCAGAGGATTGCGGAATGCGATGGTGAGGGACGGCAGGAGAGACAGCTCTTGGCCGGCAGCGACGCGAAGATGAGCGGCAACACCGCAGAGGCGATTAATGAGCACTCGAACGCGTTTCCGTCACACAAGGGCAGTCGGATTAATGCGCATCGTCAAGACAGCGCTTAGCAGAGGCAAGGAGAGAGAAATACCGGATGAACAAGCAAAGGCAGCAAAGAGAAAGTGGAACCGTTGTTGTTTTGCATGAAAAGTGAGCGCCGCGTCTGTGCCCTTCCAAGGTTCTGGGGCTCAATCGAATGTCAACAATCAGCCAATAATTAGCCCTAAGCAGCCTCCATGCGGAGCATCCTGTAGAAATACGTAGACGGGCTCTGTCGCGAGCCAAACAGAACATTCACGGCGTGCATCAGTTTGGTGTTTTGCATGCTATTATTGGGCGAGAGCGAGACGCGGCTGTCTTCGTGGACACAAACAGCATCGGACAATCCTCCCACTCAGAGGGATGATGCCCGGTAATGATAAACAGACAAGGGTGCCGGGGTGAACCGTCTCCTATTCAGTACGGTGACACACGCAAATGTCTCCAATAGTACTGACGTGGTTGTTTACAATAGACTTGGAGTGAATCATTTAGATGTGTCTGATCACTCTTTGACAAATGGTGAGTTGTCTCGGTGGCGGTGTAATCACGTGATGATATCAATTAGTCATCTCATTTCTCAGCCACAGCTTGGCGAACTTTCTACATCTCAACGTCAACCTCACTACTTTCCTTCAACTATACTCTCCACACAAATACGCAGACAGAAGAATTGCAGCTCGTCCTCGACTCACTGCTTTTCTTCACCAACACTCTCAACACAAACACGCTGACACAATGGATGGGCCGGTGATATCATTCAAGAAGCGCGCTCCTAAAGGTGTACTGCGCAAAGCAGCTCCCCCTCCACGATCAGACTCAGGCTCCTCGTCAGGTTCAGAATTGGAATGCGATGATGGGTGCATGGTGAAGAGGCGGAAAACTCATAACAGCGTCCTAAAAGCGTCCACGGCGGACCAAAAGACCAAGTCAAGCTACGAAGGCACCACAAAATACGACGCCGACCGATCAGCCAAAATTGAAGCCAGCAACGACGCCACCAAGCAGTCAAACTGGTATGACGATGATGGCAAAGATGCATTGAGCTCGAAGAATCTACTGGGAACAACACGATCGAAGCCCGAATCATTCATTAAAAAGAACCTGGACGCTCCAAATCGCCAAGTTGGCCCCGTGAAGGCCCCGACGAACATTAGAACAATCACAATCACGGATTACAGCCCAGACGTGTGCAAAGGTATTTATCTCCCAACTTTCTTAGTCGAAAGCCCTGATTAACAAATTGCAGATTACAAGCAGACGGGTTTTTGCGGTTTTGGCGACAGTTGCAAGTTTTTACACGCCCGTGAGGACTACGCAGCAGGCTGGAAACTGGACCGAGAGTGGGAATTATCCGGCAAAGGGAAGAGGCAAGGTGGAACGATAGTAGCGTCTGCGAATCGGAATCAGGAGAAAGATGAAGATGGCATTAACACGGCGATGTTGGAGAAGATACCTTTCGCATGTATCATCTGCAAAAAGCCCTACACGGGACCAATCATCACGAAGTGCGGTCACTACTTCTGCGAGGCCTGCGCCTTGAAACGATATCGCAAAGATCCATCATGTGCTGCTTGTGGAGTGAACACAAGCGGGGTTTTCAACAATGCGAAGAATCTTCAGAAGCTTTTGGATAAGAAACGTAAATGGGAGGAAAAGAAGAAGGAACAGGCAAAGGAAGAAGGAGAAGGCGAGCGAGATGATGATGGTCCATCCAAAAGCTGAACCAGACTCGACGCGGTTCTCCAACCCTGGAACCTCGAGGTAGATAGCAAATTCAATCATTTTTCGGGGCGATTAACATGCCCTAACAACGATATACCCCTTCCAAAACTTATGTCAGCCTCATCATCTCATTTCCTATTCAAAGTGAGAGACTTCCTCCTGTGTGTACATGCTCTTCACATTGAATGTGTCATGTAGTACCAATCACGGGACTGCATGATTGATGGTACACACTGACTCTGTACAGTACTAAGTCAAAAGTATTGCGCACCAACTTACATAAGCAGAAATCGAGATGCACACCACCAAAAATAAAAGGAACTATTTAAAACATACACAACGTCTATACACACTTTTTTGAGGGGTAACAAGAGGACTTGCCTCATACTTCGTCTGCCAACCTCTCGCTTTTCTTCCTGCTGCGAACCTTCGAGGCATACTCTCAATCAACCTACGCATGAGGCTTTTAGGCAGTTGCACCCAGGCTTCCTTTATAGCAGCTCGTAAACGCTCCAAATCCTCTTCAAACTAGCCTATCGTCACTAATTCTAGATACATCTTATGTACAAGCATATTCAAAACACATTAAAAGTGCTTAATCGGGTTAAGGTCTGGTAAATATGGTGGTCGCCTAATATTCCAAAATCCCGCAACGCTCGAGCCAATCTTATATATAGCAAATGTTATATATAGGACGGTTATCCTGCTGAAATACCTACCTAAGGAGATATAAAGATAAGAGGCCTCTCTCCAGTGTTTCTACATTAGCCCTCCTTCCAATATTCAACTAGCGACATTCACGGATGAACTTAAGTCTTAACAATATATGTCCGCGGGTTAATTTAGGTCGATTTTTATACTCGCACTTTGTTAGGCCTTTATCTCTTAGCTGGTAGTAGTAGGTTAACTTTAAAGCGTAAAAAAAGGCCTGCTTTTTCTATAAGCTCTTGGTATTAAATTTTATGCTTATGACGGGCTAATTGATAGAATGAGCACTTTTAGCAACAAGTTATTACCTTAGGCCTTCTAGAACGAGATATGGATTAAGTATTTTATAAGTTTCCTACCTCTTTAAATTACACTGGATAGTCTTTATAATAGTATCAAACTCTCCTACTTAACTTAGGATAATCCCCAGGTGACTAGTGGACTAACCTTAATCAGAATACAAGTTATAGGGTATAAAGAGTCTGAAAGAATATATGCTTTAGTGATTACAGTAGTGGGTAAGACTTGATAGCAATTAACGGATAAGTAGTAAAGCGTAATCTTAATGCGCGGATTAAAAACAATAAAATAGCTATAAGAAACTAAACTATATACTTACTAAATAGTCTAATCCTGCGTTAATAACTTATTTCTATTTTATTGTAATTACTCCTAATCTGTTCTAACTACTACTAATTACTACTTGTTACGGACGGTAATAAGAAGGCAACTGTACTCGAGGAGCTGAAGGAACTGGCAACGACGGCCAATGAAGCTCTAGAATGGAAACGTATGTTTGAGCTTGAAAGGAAGAACTGTAAGCGGGCACGGGACGCATTGGCGCAGGCCAAGGCACGGGCCAAGAAGCGAGGACAGAGATACGGAACCATGCTAGTGGATTGGGAGCGGCCATCCACGTGATCGGGCAGCCTTGGCAGCTAGAAGTGTTAGAAGAAGCTAGAGGCTCTGATATCTCTGATAGTCTCTGACAGTATCTAACATACTGCCAACCAGTATACAATGTACGCATGGAGGATCTACTATAAGTATAAGGCGTTAGACGGTTCACAACTACTTTTAATTCTTTATAGTTACTCTAAAATTAAGATTTATACCTTAAGTGATATAGTTTAATACTATTCTATTAAACCTTAACTTATTATATTACTTTCTTTCTATTTTTTACTAAGTTAATTAATTTCTACTAAGTCTAATAAGCTCTCTAATCTGGAAGTAAGGGAACTACTAAGTATTATATAAGTAACTAAACAGCTTATTACTAGTATAATTTACGTTAGTAAGTTAGTAACTTATAATATTATAATTACTATCTTAAGAGAATAGAAAAAACTATTAGATAGAGTTTTAATAAACTAATTATTAAATATCTATAACAACCCACTATAAGGACGAACAAGAACTTTATTTATTAAAAGAAAATAGTAGTAAGGAAGAAATTATAGTAGAATTTTTATCTACAACTAAAAGTATATCTAGAGAATAGAAGAGTGTATAATAAGTTATTTAAAAGTAAAAAACAGCTATTATAGAGTTATATAATACTTTAATAAACCTATAATAACAGGTTAAGACTAAATAATAAGTAATAATAGTCTAAAAGAGAGGAACAGTAAAGATATAATCTTCTAAGAAATTTAATAGAAATTAAAATAAACTTAAGATCTTTATGGTAATAATAGATCTCTACTATTAATTTAATTAGAAATTATTTCTAATTAATTAAGATTAGATCTTGGTAGCTGGTATGAACATAATAGGTAAGACTATATAATAGTTTAAACTATTAGTAAAAAACTATCTTATTAATAGAGATCTTAATTTAGGAGCGGCAGGATTAGCTAATTATAATAATAATATATAATAAGCTTTTAAGAGTTATAAATTATTACGGACGGTAATAATAAGGTAACTGTAATTAAAAAGCTAAAGAAACTAGTAATAATTATGATGACGGGCTCGGTCTTCACGCGTCGTAGCATTAATGCAGATTGACAGAATAAGTTGGCTCTATTTCAGCTACACTAAGATAGAGAGAGAAGAGGTACAAAGGGGGCTCGCCCCTAAATAGGGCGGTGCATGGCCTGAGCGCGAGCTAGCCATGCTCCGGGCTCTGCGCTAGATCGTGGCTGGCGTAGCCAGTCGCGATATCATGTGGCCTGCAGCAAGCAGAGCAAGCAGCACCGTCACATTACCCCCCCTCTAAGGGAGGCTCGTCCCCGAGTCTCTAGGTTACAGTCTCCTCCTTGCCGGTCTCTGTACCACTCTTGTCTTTGAAGCCGCCTTGTCGTCCTCCTCTGTTACTTCCAGGTCCTCCTCTGCTTCGTACGCTTTCAACCAGGCGTCTAGTCGTGCCGGCGGTCCTGCTTTCTCTGGATAGGCCTCGTGGTAGTCTCTTACCTTGTGTGGGGCGCCTATAAAGCCTCGGGCGTTGTACCAGGTAGGATCTGGGTCATGAGCTAGCCAGGATGCTTTGTACTGTAGTCGGCCATGGAATAGGCGGCTATCAAGGATTTCCTGCACTGGCCACTCGGGATGCCCGTTGATCTCGATAGGCGGTTCCTCAGGTTCAATTTGGCCAGGCAGTGGGTGAGTAGAAGCCTTCCGTAGGCGGTCTGCATGGAAGACGTCAAGCATGCGCATGTACGGCGGCAGCTTAAGGTGATAGGAGTGTCCCTTCATGCCTATAATAGGATAGGGTCCGTACATCTACTGGTCGAGCTTCTGGCTAGGTCGGCTAGTGGTGAAGCCCTTAGGTGTAACGTATACCTCATCTCCTGTAGAGAAGTCTGGCTCGCGGCGCTTCTTGTTAGCCTGTTGAGCCTGTCGCTCTTGTGCTTAAGCGATCCCTTATTGAGCTATCTCTATAGCTAGCTTTACTGCGTTGTATTAAGCTTTAGCGTAGCTCTGCGCTTCCTCACGAGACATCTGTTTGCGGACTATAGTAAATGTCTTCGTACGTTCCTCCCAGTCCCAGTAATAGATTAGCTGGTGGCCAAACTCAATTTGATAGGGTGATAAGCCTGTAGTCTCATGTGGCAGAATTGCTTGGGCCCAGTCCATACAGGGCAGCAGGTCTGACCAGTTGTCTTAATGGTGGTTGACGAATGGGCGTAGGTGCTGGTCGATATACTGGTTCAAGACCTCAGTGTTCCCGTCAGTTTGGGGGTGATACGGCGTTGAGAGCTTTTGCTTAATTCCTGTTAGTCGGCATAGCTCATCCATGAATGCTGAGATGAACTGAGGACCGCGGTTAGAGACTATTAACCTAGGCAGGCCAAATACTCGCCAGATGTAGCGATAGTACATATCAGCTGCCTGAGCAGCTGTAGTTGTTTTACGGTAAGGTAGTAAGAAGCAGCGCTTACTTAGCCGGTCCATGACAACAAAGACGCAGTCATATCCTTTCTTATCTAGAGGGAAGGACTTAAAGTCTATAGAGACGTCTCGCCATGCTCGCTTAGGGATTGGCAGTGATTTAAATAAGCCTAAGGTCTTGTCGTGAGGTATGTGGCTCTATCTACAAGCTTTACACGCAGCTATGTAGTCGTCTACATCTTTGCCCATGTGGCCCCAGTAGTAGCGGTTGCGAAGTAGCTTGCCTGTTTTTCTCTTACCTAGGTGAGCAGTCACCTGGGTAGCATGGATAGCTTAAATGAGGTGGGTCCTTAAGAAGTGTATAGCAGGGACTACCAGCTTGCCGTGGTGCATGAGAAGGCCCTGGCTAAGTTTCCATGCTGGGTAGTTGCCAGAGAGGGCGCGCTCTCGGAATGGCTGTAGGCTCTCATAGCTGCGATTCGCCTCAATAATGCGATCGATTAGTGAGTGAGGGTCGTTTAGGGGAGGCGAGGCCATGAAAGTATTAGTAGTAGCTACTTTAATTGCATTAGCAGCTAGCATGCCTCTTGCTGACAGCGCAGCTAGGTTATCACTCGCAGCCTCAATAAAGCTAACGTTGATTTGCTCTGCTAAGAGAAAGGCGCGTGTTCGGGCTGCTTTGTCCTTGTCTTTTTAGGTCTTCAGTTCCTCTTGCTTGCGCGAGAGCGCGTCGGCTACTACGTTGACCATGCCAGGGCGATAGGTAAGCGTCAGGTGATAGTCTACTACACTCATTACCCAGCGCATCTGGCGGGGAGTAAGCTCTCACTTTGTAGAGAAGTACTCTAGCGCGCGGTAGTCAGTCAGGGCACTGAATGACTCTGTAGTCTGCAAGCCTATAAGCTGTGAGCGCTATTCTTGGAGGCCGTAGATTACAGCTAACATCTCTTTATCGTGTATATCATAGTTTATTTGGGGCTTGCTTATAGTCTTAGAGTAGAAGACTACAGGTCGCTAGAGGCTATCCTCTTAGAGCTGCGATAGCACCCCTGTGACGACCCCATCACTTGCGTCTGTCTCCATACGCGTCTGGCGGTAGGGCGAGTAGTGAGCTAAGATATTGTCTGACAGTATTAGATCTTTAGCTTGCTGGAAGGCTGCTAGCTTGCGTTCGCCAAAGGCGTGCCATGCGCCCTTCTTAAGCAGCTTAGTAAGCGGTCGAATGATACGTCCATAGTCTTTTAGGAAAGCTCTGTAGAAATTGCAGAATCCTAGGAAGAATTACAGGCTTTTAACTGACGTAGGTACTAGCTATTCCTGTACAGCAGCGACCTTCTCAGGGTCCTTTTGGATCCCTTCTGTGCTGATAATGAGGCCTAGGAACTTCGTTCTAGTGACAGCGAACTCGCTCTTCTTAATGTCTGCCTAGAGGCCTACGTCCTGAAGACGTCTTAGCACCTAAGCAACATGCTCCTCATGCTGCAGCGAGTCTTCAGAGTAGATTAGAATATCGTTAAGGTAAGTAGTGTAGAAGTCGTTTAGTAGGCTATAAAGCACCTTGTTAATATAGCGCTGGAATGTAGTAGGGCCATTACAGAGACCAAATAGTAGCACGCGATACTTGTAATTCCCATACTGAGTATGGAACGTAGTCAGGTCCTTTATATCCTTATTTAGACGTATACGATAGAAGGCCTGTCGTATGTTAAGCTTAGTGAACACCCTTACACGTACTAGGCGGGTAAGGGTCTCCTGAATCAGCGGGATCAGATAGGCGTCTTTCTTTGTAATAGCATTAAGCTTACAGTAGTCAACGCAGAAGCGCTACCCTCTTTTAGGCTTTTTAGTAAACAGTACTAGGGAAGCATATAAAGCGTCGCTGTAAGTAATAACCCCTCGTCTAAAGTGATTGTTCAGGTAGGTCTTAATAAGCTGTAGCTACTTAAGAGACATGCTATACAGTGGGCTTGACGTCAGCGTGTTCTTAGCTATCAGTTTAATATCATAGTTAATACCTTCGCGATGCGGGGGCAGCATGTCTGAGTTCTTTTTTAAGAAGTGGGCCTAAGTCACGCCGGCGTAGCTAGGGTGGGGTAGTTTCTATTTAATAAGCTGTTGAAGTTTCTCTTCTTCCGTAAGGTCCTTGTTTAATTGATAGGGCCCTTCTGGCGAAGGTTTTACTAAGGAGTCTTTAAGGCCTTAGGAGGAAGGCTTCCTCGTAAGGTCCCTACAGTCCTAGATAAGCTTGTCCACTTCATAAATGCTGGTGTGCCCTAGCACAGTTTCCTTCTGCCGTGCGTACATTATGAAGGTAATAGCTTCTATAGTATTAATCTCGAGGCCTGCCTTAGAGAGGTCTTCGCATGAGATAGGCTGAGGACAAAGGGTTCGCTTATTTAGCTCTAGCTACTATTATAGGTAAAGCTACTCTTTTATTTTCTTAAGGTTCTCTTAGTGTGTAACACGTTAGAATGAGTGCTGAAGTAGCTTATAGGTGCGCTATAGAATTACTATATTCATCAGCTTATCACATCAGTTAGCATTAGCTTAGTATAAGGGGTTGATTTTAGTTAATAGGTCTTGCGTTAGAATAATGATATCACGCTTATAGTTAATTAGCTTATTATCTAGCTATTTAAGCGCTCGCTTCTTGCAGTTAATTAATACGCCTACATCTTCAAACAGCTTACGGCTGATTATAAGGTCGTGGCGGCTAGTATTATAGAAAATAAAGTAGGTTAATAGGCGGTGGTTGTTTAGTACTAGATCAGCCTAGAAGTACTTATTTACTTGTCTATTTAGTCTGTTGTCGTAGCTAGCTAGGGGGATAGATTCTATCTAGTAAGTCTTTACCTTAAGCCCTTTCTTAATAGCGTGTATGTGCTTTAGGTGTACTAGGATAAAACTACTAGCTCTAGTATTAAAAAGGCTGCTTAGCTTAATAGCCAGTCCGCTAGTAGAGATATAGTAAGGCAGGGTAAAAGCCGGTCCACTGAATAGTAGTTAGTAAAAATCGAACTGGTTAGTAGCTCTAGAAGGTAACCCTAGGAAGAAGACTTCCCTTAGGGTGAGTCTTCCCCTAATAGTTCCTCTATAGCAAGCTAAAACTCCTTATTATTACTAGTGTCTTAAGGCGTATAGAGCTCTTTATTAGTATCTATAGGCTTAATTACTTTAGCTGTAGCTTAGGCAGGTAGTTAGTAGTCTTTTACAAAGTAGCCAGGTTTCCCGCAATTATAGCAACTAGCTGGCTTGGGGATAGGTATTGGTAGAATAGCGGTAGCTGCTGCGCGAGTCAGGCGCTTAGCTTCTAGGCAAGACTACTAAGTTAGCAGCAGCTAAGTCTTTTTAGTTCTTCTATTAATCTGCTTAGTAGCTTTCCTGGCGCTAAGAGCTAGCTCTCTAGCGAAGTCTTAAGCCAGGTTTACGTACTTATTATACTGGTTATAGTACTGCTGTTGGTAAATGCCCATTTGCGTACGCAGAGCGTCTGGGAGCTTCTTATGAAATTCTTCTACCTATTAGTCTATAAGCAGGCTGCGTTCTTGAGCTAGGCAAAAGAAATCGCCCTAGAATACAGTAAAGTTAGTAGGGTCTCTGAGGTAGAGCTTCTGGAAATTGCAGCAAGCGTTAAGTCTCTTATATAGGTCGCTGTACGTCCTCTCTAGGTGATCTACTATATACTAGTAGCTAACTAGCTGCTCACTCTCTCTTATTGTACGTATAAGTATTAAGAGGTATTAGTTGGCAGGACTCTCCGTATGCGTACGCATGTAAGAGACGATGTTCTCTTGGGTAGCTTACTCGCTGGCTCCAGCAAACTAGTCTCAGTTAGTGCGTACCTTGTCCTCTAAGACATCCCTCCATTGATTAAAGGTAACGTTCTTGCCGTCCTTAAGTATTAGCGGGTCGGGAAATCATGCTGAGCGGCTGTTGCCTTAATAGCTGCCTACAGTAGGCGTAGCTAGTGGAGTGGCGGGTAGGTAGGGTAATGCTCAAGAAGTTTGGTTACTAAGATCTCCTGTATTAGAACTATTGTCAGGTCCTACAGCGATATAGCCAGCCTAGTTCTGAGGGGTCTGTAGCAGAGCTGTGAAGCGCGTTTTCTTTACTAGTGTCGACGATAGCGCTAGGCTGGCCTTTGCAGAGAGGAAAGAGTGTACATTATGCGTGGGTTTCTTTATCTGTACCCTTAGTGTCTTAATCTCGTTCTCTTAATCCGCTACGCGCTCAAGCGTGTTGTTTAGTAGCTGACGAAGCTTAGCAAGCTCGTCTCTAGCCTCGTTAAGCTTAGTTTCGGCCGTGTTGAGCGCTTTTCCTAGCGTATCAGCATGGTCGTGATGTGTGAGTACTTTGAGGTGGCTACGCTCTAGCTCGCTAGCGATTATCGCTTAATTAAGGGTTATTAGGGTAGGAAGCGTAACCTCTATCTCCTAAGGCTCGTAGGTGTCGGTTCCCTAGGTAGTGCTCTTGGTAGTAGCCACGAAGGGTTTCTTGTCATGTCGTGCCTGGATGCGGAGCTTCTTAATGGTGTAGTCTTCTCTAATCACGTTGTCAGGGTAGTGCGTGGTAGTACACTTAAGTGACTTAGGAATAAGCGTGTAGTCATTGCTAGTAGCTGTTGCCTTAGAATTGACCCTCATCTCTAGCGTGGAGAGCTTTCTCATGGTCCTAATCTATCTGTTCTTGTATTTATATAGAGCTTCTGGCCCTTAGTAGGGTGAAGCAATTGGCTGATTCTCTAGCGTGGAGAAGATGAGCTGGTGGTGCTCACAAGAGTCAGTTTCTCTAGTAGAGAGAAGATAAGCTAGTGGTGCTCACGAGGGTCAGTTTCTCTAGCGTAGAGAAGATGAGCCGGTGGTGCTCACGGGAGTCGGTTTCTCTGGCGTGGAGAAGATAATAGGGGGGGAGAGGAGATTCACTAGAGCTCTCGTAGCTCTCTTCTAATCTAATGGGTATGTTGCCTACTGCTATAGGTCTTCTGATTACCTGCTGAGTCACTCTTAAGGCCTGCTGTGCAGGGCTTATACAGGCTATCGCTTAGGGTTTTAACTGCCTACCGCTATAGGGCTTTCCAGTAGAGATCGTATAGTTAACGAACTAACGACTTAGTGTAGTCATGTAATTGATTCTCTAGATACGGTTATTAGCGAATCAAACGCTCAGGTTGATCGCGCGGCTTGACCTTAATATTATATCGCTGTCGTCCGGCTGAGTTAGATTAATCTTAGTGTAATGTAATAACGGGCTCAGTCTTCACGCGTTGTAGCATTAATGCAGATTAATAGGATAAGTTAGCTCTATTTCAGCTACACTAAGATAGAGAGAGAAGAGGTACAAAGGGGGCTCGCCCCTAAATAGGGCGGTGTATGGCCTAAGCGTAAGCTAGCCATACTTCAGGCTCTGCGCTAGATCGTGGCTAGCATAGCTAGTTGTGATATTATATAGCCTACAGCGAGCAGAGCGAGCAGCACTGTCACAATATACATATAATTAAACTAGAGAAAACACGAAAATAAGCTATATATAAATATATATATTAATAGTAATTAAATACTAGCACTTATAAACAGCAGGACTAGCAAGACACTTATATTAAATAAGTAAGTATAAAGATACTAGATACTAACTAGAGTTTTAGATAAACCTGTGTAAGTAAAATATATAGATAATAATCTAACAGCATTTAGAAAAGATCTAATTAATCTTAAAATAAGAAATATAACTATTAAAGCAGCAGGTTACATAGATAACTGTTGTATTAAGATTATAAATCTAGGTAATAAGAATTTTATCTTAGGATGAGATTAGCTAGCATAATAGAACCTAATAATTAACTAGAAAATAAAGTTTATAGAAACTAGAAGGAACTACTATAGATAAATAAGAGCTATAATATAAATAAAGAAAGCAATACTTCACAACACCACGTTTATTATACTAAATAAATATTAAGAAGAATTTAGAGAATAGTTCTTTAAGAAAGCTAAAGACTAGTTACTAGAATACTAAAACTAGAACCATAAAATTATGCTTAAAGAAGGAACGGATTTAAAACTAAGACTATTATATTAAGTACCCATACACCAACAGGAAGAGTTACGGAAATTCTTGTAAAAAAATTAATAAAAAGAATATATATAAACTAGTTAAAGCAAGATGGCATCACTAATATTCTTTATACTAAAAAAGAATAATAAATTATAGTTATATATTAACTATAGATACCTGAATGAAGCTATAGTAAAAAATCGTTATCTAATACTACTAATATTAGAACTTATAGATAAACTTAAAGGAGCTAAATAGTTTAATCTCTTTAATATTAAGAATAAATATTATAGAATATAAATAGCTAAAGAACATAAATGGATAACAGCATTCAAAATAAGATATAGATTATTTAAATACTTAGTTATATTAATAGGACTTATAAACGCACTAGTAATATTCTAGATAATTATTAACTATATACTAAGAGAATACCTAGACGTATTTATAATAATATATTTTAATAATATGTTTGTATATATAAATGGAACGCTAGAAGAATATGTTAAGTATACTAAAAGAGTATTATAAAAGCTTAAGGAACACTAATTATATATTTAAATAGAAAAGTGTATATTCTATAGGACTAAAGTTAAATTCTTAAAATACTTAGTATCTTAAAACAGAATAGCAGTTAACCTAGATAAAATAAAAGATATACTATTCTAGCCTACACTAATAAATACAAAAGAAGTTTATTCTTTTCTTAGATTTATAGATTTCTGTAAATAATTTATTAAGAACTACTTAAAAATTATAGTACTTTTAATAGAATTACTTAAAAAGAATTAATAATTTAAGTAGAAACAACGCGAGGAAGACGCTTTTAAAATATTAAAAGAAATATTCTAATAACCACTAATATTAAAGATATTTAACTTATAACTTTAAATAAAGATATATATAGATACATTAAACAGAGCTATAGAAGCTATTTTATTATAAGTATAAAATAATAAGTAAAAGTACTTAGTAGATTTCTTATCTCATAAACTTACAACTACTAAGTTAAACTATAATATCTATAATAAGAAACTATTAGTAATAGTTTAAGTATTTAAGAAATAGAGATATTACTTAAAAGGAACTAAGTATTAAATTATTATATATTCAGATCATAAGAATCTAACAGCATTTACAATAATAAAGAAGCTAAATTAATAGTAAGTTAAATAATAGAAACTAGTTTCTATATTTAACTTTTAAATACTTTATAAATTAGAAAAAGAAAACACAGCAGCTGACGCACTTAGTTAATAAGTAGACTATATAAGAAATATACTAGAAATTTATAACACAATACTTAGGCAAAGACTAGATAGATTCTTAGGAAACTTATAAATAGATATTAAGACAGTTATCATTATCGAAAACACCTGGGAAAAATAAATAAGAAAATTCAACAATAAACAACTACACTAAAATCTAGACTAAGAAACTATTTTCGTATTAGAAGTATTATAGACTAAACTTATTAAAAATTAACACTCAGCTAAAATGCACAGATATTAAGGAATTAAAAAAACTATAAAACGGATTAACAAACACTTCTGGATTCTAGGAATATAAAAAAAGGTTAGAGCTATTCTTTTAGAGTATATTAAGTACAAAAAGAATAAGACATTAAGATATAAAGAATATAAACTTATACAACCAATTCCTTTACTAGACCTATTATAGGAATTAGTTATAATAGACTTTATCACAGAAATACTAATAATAACTATCTTTAGAGGTTAATGGTATGATATGATACTAGTTATAGTAGACTAGCTTATAAAATATACATACTTTAAACCAACGCATACGGAGGTCAAAGTAGATGAATTAGTAACTATACTTATTAAACTATTAATAGTATGATATAGATTGCCATGAGAATTCATTACAGATAGAGATAAATTATTTATATTAATATTCTAAAAAATATTTATAAGGAAGTTAGGGGCTGAGCACTGCCTTTTAATAGCATTTTATCTATAGATAGATAGACAAACAAAACAGATGAATTAGACACTAGAATAATATCTACGAATATATGTTAATGAATAATAAGATAATTAGATTAACTTACTACTAATAGCTAAGTTTATATATAACTCTGTAAAGTTATTAACTACTAAAAAATTACTATTCCTTATAAACTATGGTTATGAGCCTACAGCTTATCAAGAACCACAGATTCTAGACAAGATATCAGAATCAGTAAGGATAAAGGTCAACGAATTACAATGACTTTACTAAGAAATAGTAGGAAAAATCACCTAGAAAGGAGTTCTCAGCAAACGGCAGAAAGATAAATCTAGAGTTAAGAGACTAATCTTTAGAGAGGGGGATAGAGTTTTCCTACTATAAAAAAATTTAGAAATAAAACAACCATCAAAAAAACTGGATCACGTTAAGTTAGGACCATTTAAGGTTAAAAGACAAATAGGACCTGTGAATTACGAACTATAACTACCCAAGGACATGAGAATTTACCTAGTTTTTCATGTTTCAAGATTAGAACCAGCACCACAGAACGCCAAACTATAGATAAAACTCAAACTTGAGGAAGATGCTACTAAGTATAAAGTCTAATGAATTTTAGACTACCAGCAGTTTGGGCGTTAGTAGAAGTATCTGGTTAGATAAAAGGATTACAGACCTGAAGATGATACGTGGGAGCCAGTTAGGAACTTGAAGAATAGTTCAGAGCTAATTAACCGGTACCATCAGATGAATT
Source organism: Zopfia rhizophila CBS 207.26 (assembly GCA_010093925.1). Lineage (NCBI taxonomy): Eukaryota > Fungi > Ascomycota > Dothideomycetes > Zopfiaceae > Zopfia > Zopfia rhizophila. The sequence continues at coordinate 245,494 of ML994656.1, read as the reverse complement.
GATGAGGGCCGTATCCTACGGAAAGGACGACTGCAATGCATTCTAATCTAAGCCAAAGGAAAGGGAAGGTGAAGCGGGTTGGGAAGAAGCCAGCACTGCAGGTTACAGTGTGTGAGTTTCTTGACCCTGAGAACAAGCTTCTGCCTCTTTAAGAGCTTGAACCTTATAAATTGAGGCTATCTCTCGATTAAACATCTCTTTCTCTTTGGAATCTACCTTTACAAGCTCATGATGAAGTTGAAGGGCATGAGAACAGGCTTCTAGAGCGTCCTCTTCAGCTTTTTCAAGCTGGCAACAGAGTTTTTCCTTATCGCAATCAAGACAATCCTATTCCGGCTGTAAGACAATCAAATCGCATTTCACGTTACGATTATTACAGGCTGAACAGCGACCGGAACTCAAGTTCACAAGGCAGTCATCGCCTCAGCGGGAACAGTTCAAGCAAGGTGTCAGCATGTAACAGGGTTCGCTACGGATCCGAGAAGCTAGGCGGCGAGCACGTATTAGAGACGACTCAGGACGTGTTATCATGGGGAGGCTGGGTAGGAAAGAAGGGAAGTTGAGGGTCTTACAGTCTGGAACACTGGGCAGAAGACCTACTGCCTTTATACTGCTTATAGAAGGAAGAAACTATCTTCCAGGACGAAGACTTAGAAGAGGGGGATAGTATTACGGACGGTAACAAGAAGGCAACTATACCCGAGGAGCTGAAGGAACTGGCAATAACGGCCAATGAAGCTCTAGAATGGAAACGTATGTTCGAGCTTAAAAGGAAGAACTATAAGCGGGCACAGGACGCATTGGTGTAGGCCAAGGCACAAGCCAAGAAGTGAGGACAGAGATACGGAACTATGCCAGTGGATTAGGAGCAGCCATCCACGTGATCGGGCAGCCTTGGCAGCCAGAAGTATCAGAAGAAGCCAGAGGCTCTGACATCTCTAACAGCCTCTGACAGTATCCAATATACTGCCAACCAGTATACAATGTACGCACGGAGGATCTACTATAAGTATAAGGCATTAGACGGTTCACGACTACTTTTAATTCTTTATAGTTACTCTAAAATTAAGATTCATACCTTAAGTGACATAGTTTAATACTATTCTGTTAAATCTTAACTTACTATATTACTTTCTTTTTACTTTCTACTAAGTTAATTAACTTTTACTAAGTCTAATAAGCTCTCTGATCTGGAAGTAAGGGAACTACTAAGTATTATATAAGTAATTAAACAGCTTATTACTAGTATAATTTACGTTAGTAAGTTAGTAACTTATAATACTACTAAGTACTTTATATCTTAACTTATCTGCTTTATTATTATTAAGAGTGAATTATATAAATTACCTGTTTCCACACTCTATTCCTCTTAGAATAGATTACTATTTTAGAGAGTTCTGTGACTGATTATTTCTACTCTAGTAACTAGATAAGCGTCTTAACTTCCCGCTCTTAAATTATAATATTACTATTTATAATATATAGCTATATTCTTGTTTTGAAATGTTAGTTTTAATCTTTAAATAACTACTAGACACTACACTATATATAATTTATCTTTAAAATAATAATTTCTGTAAATTTTCTGGCTAAAAGAGTATTATAATATTATATAGCAGGTAGTTAAAAAAATAAACACGTATTTAAAATATAATATATTTTACTTAAATTTTAGGGCCTATTTAGTAGGCGCTTCTAGAGACTTTAGATTATTATTAAATTACTTTATAATTAAACTAAAGCTAAATCTAATACCGTATTTAGTAAACTTTAGGTTTTTTTATTATTTCTAAGAATATTAGTTTGTATCTGAAATAAGGTAATTTTGTATTCTTACTAGCACTTATATAACCTACTATATACCTCTTTAAACTATCTAATAACTCTAGTTTAAATCTAAGGTTTTGAAATTACAGGTGGTAGCTAAAACTTTAGATTATAAATAACATAACTCCAGCTCCTACTGTTAGTAGATGTTGTTAACTATTATCTATTCTAAATATAATATTACAAAAAAGCTATATAGCGGATTTATTAAAACTAAAACTTATTACCCTTACTAGTACCATTATCTCTATTATAGTAGCTATAACTTATATTAAGAATATTTATTACTAGTTAATAGGCGTTAATAAGCGTGAAGTGGACTACTAGAAAGATAGTAACTAGTTAGCTAACTATCTTACTAACTTAACATAGCTATATACTAAGTTATAACTCTAGTTAAAGGTATTTAAAAAGCTTATAGAGCTGCTAAAAAAGCGTAAGCTTATAATAAATAATAAAGAGATAACTATTAAGAAGAAGCTACTTATATTTTTATACATCTATAAGTAAAATACGTCTTAAAAAAATACAAAGTACTAATATAAACATTTAATATTAATAATAAATAAGTAAGTTATTTATCTAACTTATAGTAACTTACTAATACTAGTAGTAACTTTTATAAGGTTCTTAATACTCTACTTTATTTCTATTATAACTTTATTAAGCCTCTATTAGATAAGGTACTACTAGTGATCTAGAATAATATATAATATTAGCTATACTTTAAAGACTGTATTAGAGCTCTAGATAGGTTATATTTTTTACTATATATCCTAGTAAGTAAGTAAAAGCAGTTTTGTAATAAACATAAAAATCTATTACAAAATATATTAGCTATTATTAACTTTAAGTTTAACTTTATATATATTCTACCTAGATAGAAAGGTAGTATCTATAATAGTTAAGTTCTTAAGAATACTTAAATAAAGAGCTTTAGGGCTCTAGAAAATAAATACTACCTTACTAATACTAGGTATACTAATAGTAATATACTATTAATACTTTATTATAAAGTCTATTACTATCTTAAAGAGATCACTTAAATAGAGTTAAGGCCTTATAACTAAGAGAAGTTATTTAACTTTCGTTACTCTAGCTTATAAAATGCTATTAAATAGTGTTTTAGTCTCTTTAAGTATAGGTAGCAAATCTTTAACTATCTATATAAGTTTTTTATTAAGACTTAAGTTAAGCTTATCTTTACTTTTACTAGCATATATAACTTTATTAATTATAAGTCTAGAGTTAAGAATAATTTAGATAAGCTTAAGCCGTATAAAAGTAAGCACTAGAAGACATTTCTTTAAAATCTAAAGAATATAGAGAATCTAGTAACTATTAGTACTGAAATAAGTAGCTTTAGAGATAAGATAGCGCAAAGAATATAGAATAATTACTTAAAAACATAAAGTATAATAAAAAGAATATAGGTATACTAAAAGAAGTAGATTATAGACATAGGCATTATAGTATTAATAGTTATTAAACTTTAAAAAAATTTATTAAGTTCTAGATTATGACTTTAGCTTTAACTTGCTATCTCTTTCCTACTCTATTAACTCTATAACCTCTGTAAAGTTATCTAATATATGTTAATTATACATTTTTTTAAGCTCTCGCTTTACCCAACCCTTCTGGGTGCTCTTAGGCTATAAACTAAGAAAAGTTTTAGCTATAATTAGCCGCTTAAAAATACTAAGTATAGTAAACTTAAGATAGTCGTCTAGCGCCTGGTAAGTACACATAAACTCTATAATAGCCTCTCGCTAATCATCTCTCTATATAGAGTTAGCTAAGTGTCTAATCTCTACCCTTATTAAGCTAATCTCTAACTGCAATTAATTAAGACTAGTCTGCTTTCGCCCTTGCTTTCTTAAGGCTCTACCCACTAATTAAGAGCCCGTGCGCTTATGGGAAGGCTTCTGCTTAACATTACTATTCTTTTCTATTACCTATAAGGTGTTAACTAACGGATCACGCTCGACAGATTACGCAGGCTTAAAGTCGTTAGCAATAATATTGTTAATTAATAGAGTGTCCTAGCCAGTTGCTAACACTCCTTTAAAGAGCTGGCAGTATTACTCCTTAAACTCTAAGGGCCTTGACTTAAATTTCTTAGCCTTAGGATGGGCGTTAAAGTACTCCTGCAGCACCTTATTATCAGCCACTACGACTCCATGCTCCGTCGCGGAGAACCTAGATAATCTTATAAGTCCACTCCAGAGCTTCCAGTCCTCCTTACAGGTCATTATCTTACTTTTACAGTGATCCAGCGTTACTAATGAGTTGACCTTTAATACCTGCTTAAGCGCGTACGTTCATGCCTCTCTCTTGAATCCAGAGTCCGCCCGCATGCCTTCTTCGACAACTTTAAGCACCAGGGCGTCCAAAAACACCTCCAACATGCTGGGCGTCCATCTCAGCTTCGGAGCCTTGCCACCACCTGGTGTAGTACTACGGGAGGGTGAGTATAACGGCGTCTACGTCCAACTCAGCGATCACGTCAGTTAAGGGCTCTCTAAGGGCGACGACGGCAATACGGCTTCGGTGGCGAGTCGTTCGACTTGCTTTAGGACGACGGGCATCAACGGCAACATGCCTACGGCACAGGCGATAGAGATGCAACACTAGGTGAGTACAGAGTTCAATATTTGCTCTCTAAGCATCTGAGATCTGACTATTTGCTACCGAACAGGAGAGTTTCAGATGACTGATAAGCAGCCAAGAAACCGGGCGTAAACTAACGGCTGCCCCCTGTACGCCTCCGGTGCTTACGAGTCGTAATCTAACAACAATCTGAACCTGCGTACCGAACAGGCCCTTAGGTGCACGACTTTTGATTGTTGAGTCAGTTATGGCCGGACGCTTGGGCCATCTAACGCCCACTTTTTAGAAATAGAATATAATACTTAATTTTTTGTAAAATTCTCAAAAATTTAAATTATAATATTATTGTATATAAGTCTTTAATACTTAAAGTTTATAGTTTTTTATTATTTGTAGCTAATATTTTAAATATAAGTTTTTTTATAAATATATATAAAGTATTTTTTAATATTTAGTACTTTAATTTTATGTTATAAAAGATATTAATTGTATTGATTTATTTTAATTAATATTTAAATGTTTTATATTTAAATCTAAAATATATTAAACTTTTAACTTAATGTCCTACTCTGTTGTTAGGTTATTTAAGTATCAACTTTAAGTGGGAGCCAGATGAGCCCGAGCGCCAGGCCATAACCGACTCTAACACCCCCACTAGCGCACAGAACTTCCCAGTGCACAATCGCCCCCCCTTTTCATCTCGTCTTTACACAATTACTCCATATACAGTAACTTGTCCCTAATCTAATTATTCATTGTGATCCCATTGCACCTCTTCCTCATGTTGTAGATCGTCATTTGTCTCTCCCATAACGGTAAGGATTTTTTTGGCATTACAATGGCTGCAATATGCAGAGCCCGCGTCCTGTCCGACTTGACAGGCAAGACCGCGTGCGACAAGCCAGCAACATCTGTCGATGGACGACTGTGTGCATTTCATTCAAGACAGTGCCAAGGTACTCGGAACATTCTGTCATTCTAGATACTAGTATCAACTAATACTACTCTAGCTCTGTATCGAGGGTACAAGAAACGCAATGCGCAACTTGATGCATTGTCGGAATCATTGCCGTCATATCTTGCCCAATCAAAGACCTCTTTGGTTGTTCAAGAGTTTAAGGATATCGATGACGAAGCCATTCTTCGCGAGCTACATGACTATCTTTTCAGAAAATACAACCTCATTGAGCGAGTCATTCGGGGCCGAAAGCTTCATCATAGCCATTTCTTTGCCATTGACAACGACTATGGTCACGAGAAATACCTCACTCAGCTGCAGAGTGAGAAACACGTTATTGCCAGGGCACTCGAAAGACTTGGCAAACGAGGAGCGGTGGTGACATACAAGCAAAAGAAATGGCTTAAGTGGGTTCAGCAATGCCAAGAGGATGAGGAAGAGCAACGCGAAAATGAGAGTCGAAAAGTCAAACTAGAGGCACTTCTGTTCAAGAGGCATCGGAAGGAGATTGACCGTCATCAGCGGGAGGTACAAGCCAAAGAAGAGAGGAAACGTCAAGAGGAATTCCTGGAAGAGGCCTACAACCGAAGACTATCCGAAATGTCTGAGGAAGATGAGGATGAATGGGATCCTGTGCAGGATGTGTTCGGCTACGAGAGAGACAATTACGTTGATCTTATCAAGTATTTCCTCATGTTAAAAGACCAAGATGAGTCCGAATCAAGTAACGGAGAGGCTGAATCTGTCGAAAACAACGACGCAACTGCATCCAAGGAACCCGAAAAGCCTGTATCTAAAAGCGCGAAGAAGAGGGCAAAGAAGGCTAATGCAGAAGAAAAAAAGCTGGCGACACTGCAAAAGTCTGATTCCGAAGGGCGAGGGCCCAAAACGATTGACATGGAAACAAAGGCACAAATGAGGCAAAGGCTGCGTCAGCCAGTCAAGTACGAGCGGGCCTCAGGTTGGTATTTCGCTGGAAGCGAAGGCAACATGGGCATAGACTCAGAATCTCCACCTCTACCGGACGAGGAAGTAGCGGTCCTGCTCGAGGAAATTGCAGAAATCAAAAACTTGCTCTTCTGCCGTTTGCTGTTGTCCCATGCTGCCCTCCTGCCTATTGCGCTCGAAGCAAACAGTATAGAAGAATTCTTAGATAATGGGGAGGTTACCCAAGAGCATCTGCGAGACCTGAGTCTCAAACTGGAGCGTCCGAAGCTCCAAGATGTTCGGGATGCGTGTGCTGACTTCGTCCGTGGAGAAAATGATGAATACGAAGGCAATGACGCTGACTGTGGAAGTGAGGACGGAGAAAATGCAGAAGACGAAGAAAAAGGACGCATATCAAAGAAATACGAGCTTTTCCCTCGTAAAGGCCGCATTCCAGATAAGTATCAGACAAAGCGAGAAGAAGCCGCGCGCAAGAAACGTCTGCAATCACGTCAACTTCTCGGCCCAGAAGAGCCCGAGGGCATTCTCGACTTCGGCAGAGTCACGAATGAAAGCGAGTATGCAACAAAGAGGATGCGAATTAAGATATGGTAAGCTAATCTCAGGGTCCTGTTTTGTTATACTGATTTGAGCAGTGGACGGTACATGTACAACTACCCTAGCGAGAAAGCCTTAGGAAGGGGTGGTTGGTTCCATTTTTCTATCATTGCTAAGGATTCTGACCTCTATGATGTAAGTTTCGCACCGTATACAACATACTTGCTTTCCGATGGGGCACGAGTGGATTAGCATAGCAAGAGTTTAACTTAGACTCTAACTTGCATTCTGTCCTACATTTCCAGCCAGATGCGAAAGACTTCTGTCTCAATACCTAAATCTAGCTCTACAAAAGATCTTGTAATTATTATTACAGATAGCGTCGAGCTAGAGTAAAGGTATGACAGGTGGTTGAGTTCGTACTGCGCGCAGCTCCACCGGAGGGGAAATGATGCGGCATATAGCGCGAAGTTCACTGACGTTTGAGAAGGCAATCGAACTCTGCCGGAACTGGAATGAGTTCTTTGAGTTGAACATTCTCTGCACACACCATTACTTCCCTGCCGCTAAATGGACGATTTGGGTCGGAGATATACTCAGACTACAATTGTTAACGCTAGTATGTTGTGCAGTTGATTTTCGAACACCGGACACTAAAGTACATAGGGATTCATTCCGTATTTCCTCAGTGATAAAGCCGACAGGGTCACACATCACTTTCAAACCGGGAGCCGGGGCATGGCCCGGCGATCTCATCAAATCTTCGAAGTCAGGAATTTCATCTGTGGTCACATCAAACGCGATGATCCTGTCAGCCGTCGCTTTATCCAATATCTGTCCATGGAGACATTCGAGCTCATGGCCTTGGTCAGAGACCCAAAGACGGGACGTGTGCTAATCCAACCGCCTGAGGATGAGCTTTGGTTGATTCGCGAAAAGAGCGGCTGGGGACGAGCGTCTAGGAATGAATTCAGGGTCATCAGCGAAGTTGGACCAGCCTTTTTTGAAAAAATGGACAATATTCGAAAATGGCATTTCAGTTTCGATGAATATTACGATGTTTATGTCTGGGACGCGGATCCTGGCCGGCCTTATCTTTTGCTGCAGAGAAAGCTTGAGGAGGTAAGTGCTCTATAGCGCCAGAGAGACTACATCATTGCTGAAATCTTTAGGTTTTGATGCGAGCTCTCCGTGTTCGTGAGCATAAGGACTGTTTCAATCTTGCTGCTCCTATCTTGAAGACCATCACCAAGGACCCCAAAACAGAGAGAGCTCGCACTATTAAACCCGGCGAAGAAGTCAAAAGTGTTTGGGATTCTATTGAAACCGACGCTAAGATCATGTCATGGTCGGCTGAGACTGGTGAGCAACTAGACGGGATTATGGATACATACAAATATACCGAAGCCGACGAGCTGGAAGATGCCATTCTCTTCCCCGAAGAAGCAACAGGGGAAATGAAGAATAACCTATTCAAAGAGAACCGAAGTGCTATGGACGAGTTTGAGCGCAAACCACCCTTTGATATTCGAAGGTTCGCGAATGACCTTGACACAGACGATGAAGTCTCCGATGAAGACCTGGACGACATTCAGTCTGATGATGGCGACGATCAATGGGACACTGAGGAGTCTTCTGGCGATGAAGACCCGAGCTATGACTTCAATGGTAATAATGACGCGGAAAAGGCCATGGATGTGCTCAGCAAACAGTACAAAGCTATGACATTAGCCACCTCTACAGAAACGGACTACTTTTTGAATATTTTGAGACACCCGTCGGCTGCCTTCCACATCCCCCCCAGCATCAGGAATCATCCAGCCGATCTAATGGCAACACTCCGCTTGAGCATGATGCGGCTGAAGGAGTATAATTCGAGCCATGCAGGTATGGAAGCTGATCTCATACGACATATCGATCGTGAAAAATCCAAAGGTATGCTCGCTTTTAGTATCCACTTATTACCATTTAGTCCCTGACTAATTATTTCCAGTTTTCAAAAAGTGTTGGCACATGGCAGATTTTGAGCCAGGAGCGCGTGCAAAATACGCCGAATTGGTGGCCATGGTAAAAAAGATGGACGATTTTGTCATGAGCAAGATCACCGCCGGTCCATTTGAGCTGTGTGCGTATATGCGCATGGCCAGGCATTTCACGGAGGAACGGCGAGTAGTCACTGATGCTTTTGAAGCATTTGCTGCCGTTGCTCTGTTCTTTGACACGGACGCTTTTCTAGAATCAGAACATGGACAAATGTTCAAAGACTCAATGCTTTTCAACCAGGCCGAACGGGCCAAACATTTGCCCGATAGGAGGACGCATATGAGTAACAAGACAATACCGAAGGAATTCTGGTCGGAATGGGACCATATACTGAGGAGCAATGACAGAGAGGCCGGGGATCATATCGAAGATATCTACCCTAAAGAATGGGGCAAAGCCATAAGGCCGCTTGTTATACGTCGTACGTACCGTTTTGGATCCTAGCACTATGGGCACTAACATGTATGGCAGTCTTCAAAGCAGGCATTATCTGCAACTCCTACGCAGGCGAGGCCTCGGGGATGGCCATCGCGAAAGCCGAAACTAATCGACCGCTAGACCTGTATATCGATTTCCGTGTCCGTATTCCTTTGTCGAGCATCGTCTCCCATCTCCAGGATCCTACTAGGTTCGATCGTTCCAAGATTCTCTCAATCGCACGGGAGTTTGCCAAACAGTTTGCCAACGCACGTTTCGCTGTTTTGCGACTATGGTCCGCACCGCATTTCTACCCTCTAATGCTCGGCTATGAGAAGCGTACGATGTGCTCGTTCCTCGATGATAGGGGGCGGGTCTGGAATTTCAGGTTTATCCCCAAGGATATGCCGTACAGCGAGTGGTCCGTTCACCAGCAATTGTCATTGCGTCTCGAACCGTACAAAGTCATCTTCGGATCCCAGGTCATGGTCGCGAAGGACTTGGTGCTCGTAATGGGCAAGGACGAGAAGGATCTGCGGAAGCTGTGCGAGGGTGTGACGTGGGCTATTCAGACGAAGCCTTGGAGACTGGAGGTCGATTTCTGGAGAAGCTTTCTCAATGTTGACTTCAAGTTCCTCGAGGAACTACATGAGAAATGGCTGGAGTAGGATGAGCATTTGAGAGTTGGTAGGAAGTGTGTTGTGTTTTGGGATCTGATATAGGAGGGAGTGCTATAATCCATTGGTAATGGAAACAATTGCTTTTTGTCTAAGGGTCGGCCTAATACCAATGCCCACGCCCACCTCTACGCTTCATCTAATCTGTCTATGTAGGACGACATGTGAAGTCCGGACTGCGCGTCAGATAGCGCACTTGGCAGGGACATATGGCAGAACCAGGGGTGCAATAGATGAATGCAAATTAAAGATGCCGCACGGGATGCATTTGCACAGGTTCGATAGACAGCGCCGCAGATCAGTGCAGAGGCGATTTTTGTGTTGAGTACCCGGATATATCTCCTTTGGGCTATCCACAATGTTGGGCCGTCGAGCATGTGAACTCAGCTATGATTTAGCCGCTGCATGAGCGGTGAATGGAGGTCGAATAAGGGGAGGACTGAGTTTGGGTTTTTAATTGGCAATGATAGGGTGTGTGGCACAGGGGAAAAGGAACTGCGTGCGTAAGATCGTGAGACAGCAGTGGGTGTATATTGTGGAGAGGTGGGTATGGCGGTGTTTGTACCTCACTATGGTCTGGATCCGGTGAATGTTCTGGCGGGGTTCTCGCCAATCTGGACGCTGACAGATAAACCCCCACCTTGGCGAACGCTTATTCGCAAGCTGCCCTGCAAAGTCCCCAGCCGGCTTTAACCGAAGGGCATGGTTAGGTGCAGCTTAGTTCTAGAAAACACCACCACCCTGACCGCATGTGTGCCCCTCCTACCGCTCCGTGTGAATGTCAGAGTTTGCTTCCGTTTCTCCTGCTTCGCTTCTTCAATTGCCAGGCGCTGTGCCCCGTCTGTCCGTCACAAGGCGAATCCTTTCAATTGCCGAGCTCCAAAGTACAGTACCTAGGTACGGCTAAGACGACCAGCCGCGTTCGCGAGTCACCTGCCACCCGTCTTCACCAATAAACCCCCGCCATTCCGGATGCGTCAGTCGCATGAACCAGGTACAATTCACTGCGTCGAGCTCTAAACGGCAGCCTAGCTCCTTCCTTAAATATGAAACTAACACGCTGCTATTCAGGTGCTCAGGTCTGCTACCGCGTGCGAGCTTGTATCGCCGGATATCACGTTCGATATAACAGAGCGATCGTCATTCGCTACATGCGAGAAAGCTCGACCCGTGACAGTGTCACTCGGACCACGAAACGATTAAATGTTTCTACATTCCACCCCGAGACGGACCGAGGTACCAGAGTTTTCGCCGGAGCAATTGGAGACTTTGACTCGCAGCGTAGAGGAGAAGAAGCAGAAGCTCGAGGACGACATCAAGGCATACATCCAGGCGAAACAGGAGGAGTTGGGCAAATATGAACGACAGGTATCGTCTGCCGTGAACAGCTTCCGAGACATTTGATAGAGCTAATTGGCTCAGCTCATAGAGCAGTACTGTTCAAAGAGAGGACCCGAGTCGAATCCAGAACACGATGAGAAGGTCTTGTATCACGCCCAGCCATTCACTTCAGATCTCTCTACCTCCTCACCTTCACAGCCCGAAGACTCCCCCACCAACCCGAAGAAGCTTGGGCCAGAAGAGGCAGCCAAACGCACCAAGCACACGCGTGTCCACAAACGCGAGAAAGAGCTCTGTGGACTCGTTACTCCAATATTCTTGCCTCTGTTAGATGCTTCTGACGCGTCACCGACCAAGAAGAAGAAACCAAAGTCAAGGAATAAGGAGGGGAAAGGTGAGGGGCCGGATAACGCTCCGTCAATTTCCGAGCAGGGATCTTTGAGCCCATCAAGAGATGGTGAGAGGGGAAAGGAAAATCGGAAATCTCGAAGCCGAAGCGGAGAGAATAAAATGGATAGTATCGGGTCTGTTGCTGGAGACTCAAATCAAGGCCAGAATCCTGAGAAGAAGTCAAAGCGATCTTCGATAAAGAAATCTTCGCTCCGACATAACTCAACAACGAAGACACGAAGGAAACGGGTATCCTTGGTCATCGACGACCAGATTGTGCATCCGTCGGACAATATCACTGACCCAAGCGCCCTTCGATCACCTTCAGAGACAACGATATCAACAGCATCAACAGCGTCCACGTCCACGTCCTCCCTGGAATCCACGCTAGATCCACAGCTCACTCCCCTCCACGACACACCCGTGCAACATGAAGCCGTGCATCATAGCGTTCCGCTTCCAATGACTCTCCCTAGCACGTCACCGACTAAGCACACGGGTCACACCCTCTCCGCATCACCTCCGCCGCTCGAATACGAGCCCCCACAGACCACCACCCGCACCTTCCTTGATCCGTCTCCACCCAATGAGGAACTTGAAATCCCACCCCACGCCTCTGCCGCTCCTATCTATGCCGATGAGTCGGAGAAGGCAGAAAAGAGAGAGGAGAATTTCAGCACCTATGTCGGCGGGATTGATGGCTCTGGCGTTGACGACGTTGACCAGGTGGGCAGTTACGGGTATCCTAATAGTTTAGGTGCGAGTTATTTGGAGAGCTACATGAAGAGCCGGCCATTGAGTGTCCGGATTGCAGCAGCAGAGAAGGCGGGGTTGAAGGAGAGCGAGAAGAGAGCGCTGATTGCGGGCACAGCGGATGAAGAGGACGGTTTAAATTTGGGTGTTGGGAGGGTTGAGGATGTCGATGAAGGGATGGAGGTAATCGGGAGTATGGAAGGGTTTTAAGTGGCTCCGAGCATGTGAGATTTGGGAGCTTTGTACAAAGCGTGCGGTGGAGATTGTGTGGAGTTAGGTACTAGTTGTTGGCGCATTCAGGGTCACATTGGTTGACAGCGGCAAAATAGGCGCATCAGGTTTTGCTGCCATGAATGAAACTGTGTATAATCGAATCACCCTGCAATTAAGAACAGGGTCCAGAATAATACAGAATTCAAGATCTTGGAAAGCATGATTTGCGATGGCCCGAAAATGCGTTGCTTCTCTGGCAGACCAAATACCATGTTCCCAATGCAGATGGCATCGCTCGTCGCCAAAGTACTCCTAACCCAAATATGCAATTTTTTGAAATCCAACTCCGCCACCGATTCCTCTATCATGTCCAGGTTTGACTATCCAGTATCCCGTTCTCTTAACTGCTCAACCCGATTCACAACCCGATCCAAAAGCGCCACCATCTCACCGCTCACAAAGCCCGGCCCATCCCTCTGAATAAAATGCCCACAGCCCACCGCAACAATCGGCCCAATCGCCTTATCCTCATCCGTAATCTTCACAAGCCCCTCATTATACATCTGCCAAACCGGATTCAAATACGTCATGGTCAAAATCTTGGGCGTATGCAGACTCCCCGTGAAATTCTGCTCGGCAAATTCTTCCCAGTCGTGGCCGACGACTGTGAGGTAGGGTCCTACGCCTCCTTGGCCCTCGAGTTCGGGGGAGGAGGAGCTGGGTAGGAGTTGTGAGAGGTTGCGCCGAGAGAGCCCTTCGGAGTTGGGGACGGAGGGGTGGAACATGAGGCGGTATTTTTTGCGGGTTTCGCGGACGTCCTTGAGGGAGACGCCTGGCGGCAAGGTGTGCGGATCAAAGTCTTTGGCATCGGGGTCTGGCCAGAAGGACACAAAGTCCGAGTTTGCCATTATGGAGTCTAGTAGTAGAAGGCCAGAGACGGTGCCTGGGTATGTTTGCGCGAAGAGCCGGGCAATGGCGCAGCCGATGGAATTGCAGACGAAGATCAAGCTGGGAAAGTGCGTTGGGTTGGAGATCTCGATATGCTCTTTCCAGATTTGGACGAGGAATTGGCGGCAGGAGCAGACGGCGGACATTATGTCGTGGCCGTGGCAGGGTGGAGGGCCCTCGTCGTCTGGGTCGTGGTCGGAGTCTCCCTGGCCGTAGCGGTCGTAGCTCAGTAGGGCTGGGTAGGGGAGGTGGCTGGTGATTCTGTTTTGGAGGAAGGAGTTTATGGAGGCGTCCCAGGAGGAACGGGGCATGATGAGGCCGTTGAGGAAAACGAGGAGGGTTTGGCTGAAGGGGTTTGGATGGTTCGAGGTCGAGTTTGAGGGTGGGTAGTAGGTGTAGGCAATTTTGGCAGAGGGCTTGCCTTCGAGGGCTATGGTGGAAATTTCGGGTTCGGGGAAGGGTGGGAGTTCTTCTTCTGAACATCGGCCGGACATGGTGATACTCTGGTAAAAATCAAACTACACTTGAAAATCTCAAGACGCATGCCAAAAATCAAGAGAATTAGCCCCAAACAAAGTGGCTCTAGAAAGGCCTGGTTCTTCTGGAAATAAAAGGACCAAATGTACGGCAAGATATATAATTTCCTAATCAGGAAGATATTAATGCAAACCCTGAACGGAAGGGCCTGGAAGGCCAGCGACAACCCAGCAGTAGAAATCAGAGGAGCTATGAAAAGCAGAGAAGAGTCTACGTTTCTTTCCACGTCCTAGTGGTCCAGTATATCATTCAGTTGTTCGTGTTACCCCTCTCAAGGCTCGTCGTCCAAGACGGGACCGGTGATCTTTAGGCGCCTAAAATCCTTCCGCAATCAAGGCTTTCTCTCTGGTCAGCTATTTCAGCTCTATTCCCTGGAGCCAATAGCAGCTATAACTTGACAGGATGCAAAAATAGTGTGCAGGACGGTCCAAAAGGAAATTCCGGAGAAGTTGCGAGAGGTGGCCTAAAAGAAACGATGGTGCTGGACGATTTCGCAATAAGGCTAAGCGGCTTAAGGCTGGATGAAAAGCAGTCACCAGAAAGCGGGACAAGGTATTGCTCAACGGTCTTTAATTTGGGGGTGCAAAAGTGCAGAAGAACATGTGAATGGACGTCTCGAGAGGATTTGATAGGAGAAAAAACTGTGTAGCACGTTGCTGTGAACAGTTGCCAGGTCGCAGGATCGGCACCCTTCCAACGTGGGCGACAGTGTGCAACCCGGCTGCAGGAACCAGCGAACCAGCGAACGAGCGAAGAATGTGGTTGTGTGACGTATTTGTTGTCCTTCGATCCCAACCCCAACTTGACACGCCGATTCAACAGCTAGCAGCACCGATGCGCCATATGAAGTCGCCCACCGCTTGCTTAATACAACACCCAACTCAACTTTCTCGATCCACAACAACGCCTCAAAATTATCAAATTTCCTTGCGACACAAACCTGCACCCCGAAAGCCGCCGAGCATAGCACAGTCACTGTTTCTGCATCACGAGCCATTCACCACATCAGCCTTGGCTCCGTCCGACCGACCCTGCATCATCGACGTCGCTCTCCAATGTGCTGTCAGTAGCGCACTCTTCCTCATCTTCCGACACCACCACGCGACCATCTTCAACCTAGCTTCCAACCGCCAATCAAGTACATCAAACACCAAGTAAGCCAAAATCCGCCGAACTACAAACCCTGTTCTGGACCAACTATCCACCTAGCGCCGACTACTATCGAGATGCCCTACGTCGACAACTCCGCTCAAACTATTATAGCCGGCCTTACAAAACACCTTTCTCCCTTTCCACCTGTGCTCACTCACACAAGCACAACTACACCACCAGACGATGTACCGGACAAACTACTCACCAAGTTTGATACCCCACCCATGATCTCGACGACCGACACCGATGGTATGACCACATCCCCCACTCTTCTTCCTAAGCGCAGGAAGCGGCCCCCACTCGTAACTCGCATCTCCCTCCCCGGGTTAGAGGTCGGCTCCGAAGGCCCTCGTTCGCCACCGCCGACAGATGCTATACTTTCACCTCTCCCTGCCGCGAACGTCCTTCATGCCGGACACACACCAATCGTCCCACGCGCTCTATCCCCGTTGCACATGCAGGACGAGAGTGGCGAATCGACGCCAGAGATGGAGGAGCCGTTGACTGGACCATTGACATTACCTGCCGTGCTTGGAGATGGAGCAGCAGACAGAATCGAGCTGAAAGTCCTCGACGCCGAGTTGGAGAAGATTGCACAGGAGCAAGGAAATAGCCATCACGACGACAATGCGAGCGTTAGTACCAGCCAGAATGTCGAGCGCGGTGGAGGTGGCAGCCGAAAGGGATCGACCGACGTTCGCAGAAGATCGTCAGCGGACGAAGTCGAGGTCGTGGACGGCGTAATACTGAAGAAGCCAAAGATGAACTTGGGCGCGCCATTGGGTCAGGTTTAAAGGATCAAAGTCAAGGTCCAGGTCGGCATTTGCATGCTTTTCTTTTCCGCCTGGTTTTGGCATGGCGTTTGGCTCAAGAACGGGATCCGGGAAATGGGATAAATTGGATATTCCCACGATGGGTAGAGGGATGATGCCCACGACCCATCATCGATTTGACGGATGACGAACTAGGAACGGTTTGGCTGCACATCAGAATGGGACGTATTATCGCTTGCTGGACAAAGGGATCGGCATGGACTAGACCCTTAAAGGCACTCTAGGTACGTGCTATTTATAAAATTGAATATAATTTTCAGTTGATGAGACAAATCAAAGCTCATCGTTATATGCAATTTGGACTTCATTTGTGAAATCCAGACGTTGCCTTCCACAAGCGTTTTAGCGCCTTCGCCTGGGAAAATCTGGAGAAAGCTTCCCTGGACCTCAAACATGCTTCCCCTCACCCCTCTCCACACCATCTCCAGTACGTACCACGCTCTCTTAGCCTTTTGTTATTTGTTGCTTGTAGACTTATCTGAAACACTTTCATCTAAATAGATCACAGCATCTTGCTTCAGATTAGATCTCTTGGCATCGCCAGCATCCGTAATCTAGCATGCTTTCTTTATCACCGAATAGCTTTCGTCTTGTTAGTCCATTGTCCTTTCCCGTGTCTGTCCCTAGTCACACGCCTTGGGCTTCAAGGATCGGGCCGCTAGACGTGTAACTGCCGCTGGTATAACTCTAATGATAGCCGTATCACAACAATATTCTCCTCGCCACCATTGGAGAGCAAGTGCTTAATCCTACGTTTTGGTCCCTGCATGTTGGCGTTTTTAGCTCGATATTAAGACTTTTAGATTCGAATCCCCTCCTTTTCGTAATCTAGGGACGTTGACGATGTTGAGGGTACCTTTCTTGGCCCAATAGATTTCGAGATTTGAACAACATAATGTAGACCAGTCTTCGGCAAATTTCGAGGGATTTGGGAGGGCTGAGGGGTAAGCTCTACACTGTGGCAAGTTGGTCTTTAGCAGGCGCTGTGGAGGGGGCGCTTATATTCCAGTCTGCTCTCCGGCGTTGTTTCGTCTCCACTGTGCAGCTTTGATTTTGTCTTCCATAACAACATTGTCATATACGAACAAATTGGAGTCAATATGGGTTTCCTCGCCCAGGCCCTACTCTTCCTCCTCGCTGCCCCAATCTTCTCCAAAACAGCTGCAGCTCAAGAATATGACTACATCGTTGTAGGCAGCGGACCTGGCGGCGGTCCTCTGGCTTCCAACCTCGCGAGGGCGAACTATTCAGTCCTCCTCATCGAGGCGGGAGACCAGAGTACCCAAGATACGAGCGGCCAGTACCCGCCGCAGATTACGTGGGTAAGTAAGGTCTCAGTACGATATTCAGGTCGTCGTCTTGCTACTTTCGCCTTTGTGTGGTTCCTATCCAGATGCCACTCAAGTGGTATTTCAAGGTAGGAAACCCATAAGTCGCACGTACCAAGCGGGGCCTGGAAGTACCGAAACCTCTTGTTGAAGAATGTGCTAATTGCTTCTCCTTAAAGGACTTCTTCGTAAAACATTACTCAGACGAGAAGAGGAATATGATGAACAATCATCTAGTATGGAAGACCACGGCAGGTAGGTATTGGGTTGGAAAGGGTTCTGATACACCGCCGTCGGGCGCAAAATTCCTGGGTGTATACTATCCAAGAGGAGCGACGGTGGGTGGTAGTTCGATGATCAACGCCATGTGCACTTGGTTGCCTCCTGAGAGCGACTGGAACTATATTGTTGAATTAACTGGGGATAAGTCTTGGAGGTATGCTCCTTACCATTTTCTGAACTGTAGCATAGTTGGAACAAGGCCTAACAGTCGCCACAGTGCCGACAACATGCGCAAAATCTTTGAGCGCATCGAGAAAAATAACTACCTCCCCAGAGGCACCGCTGGCCACGGCTTCGACGGCTACTTCCAAACCAACATGAACAAGCCTGATTCCATCGGGCAGCCCGTGCTCGGTATCATCCAGGCCATCGCCCAGAATTTCTCCTTTTCAACCACGCAGTCGGATATTGTTGCAAAGATGGGCGGCGATGCCAACTACCTAGACCCAAAGCGCGATCAGACGACTGGGATATGGGGCCTACCAACCCACACCAAGTCAAATGGACAGCGATACAGCAGCAGAGATTACATTGTCGAGACTGTCAACGGCAAGTATCCGCTAACACTCAGCATGAACAGCTTGGCAACCAAGATCCTATTTGATAATAGCACCAAGTGCGGTGGCAAGCCGCGCGCTACGGGCGTGGAGTTTCTCCAGGGCAAGAGCTTGTATAAGGCTGATGCGCGATACTCAGAGAATAACAAAGGCGAGAAGAAGACGGCCACGGCTCGAAAGGAAGTCATCGTTTCCGGTGGAACCTTCAACTCGCCTCAAATGCTCATGCTCTCAGGCATCGGCCCCAAAGCACACCTTGCCGAGTACAACATCCCGGTCCTGGTCGACGCGCCGGGGGTCGGTAGGAACATGCAAGATAACCAAGAAATGCCCATCATCGGAAGAGTTTCTGGTCAAACGGGCGGTGGATTCTCACAGCCTATCATCATGATGAAAACGAAGCATAGCCCGGACGGCGAACGCGACATGTTCCTCATGCAAGGCTCCTTCGCCTTCCGCGGTTTCTGGCCTAGTAACCAGACAAATAATGCCTGCTGTCAAGACGGACCCGGCACGTATGGTATCTCGATGGTGAAGAATCATCCTCAGAATAAAGCTGGGTATGTTAAGCTACAGAGCGCAAATCCTCAGGACCCCCCTGATATCAATTTCATGCATTATGAAGAGGGCAAGGAGACCGATATGGGCGCCATGAAAGACACAATTGCCTGGGCACGCAAAATATATGCCGCAGCGAAGGGAATTACAGTGAAGGCAGAAGAGCCGCCATGTCCGAATGGACCGGACGGTGAGGGCTACTGTGGACAGAATGACGAGGATTGGATTACAGGCCAGACTTTCGGCCATCATCCAACAAGTACGGTGGCAATTGGGAAGGATGGTGATCCGATGGCTGTGTTAGATTCGAAGTTCAGGGTGAGAGGTGTTGTGGGCTTGAGGGTTGTGGATGCAAGTATTTATCCTAGAATTCCGGGCGTGTTTCCTGTTGTGAGTACGTTTATGATTAGTCAGAAGGCGAGTGATACGATGTTAGAGGATGCGAAGACAGATGTGTGCCCGGCTTGAAAGGCGATAAAAGGAAAGGGAGGAAGATTGTATATATTGGTTGCAGGAGGTAAATAATTGGACGTTCGTTCTGAGCCAACTCGCTGTAAGCTAAACAATCGGTCACGACAGCCGAATTCAGTTCCGACTATTCTGCCAATGTGAGACGCCGTGTTTGATGAAAATAAATCTTATATCCACACCCAAGATCATAGTTCATCCCATAAGCCGCCTCAGTTCGTGACTCTCTGGTCCGGAGGTATATACTCCAATCCTAGACCCTCGAACACCTTCCTCTCCGCATCTTCCGGGGTACCATCTACTCCAACCGGACCTTCAAGCTGCACAACCTCACCCGTGCTCCTACTTCTAATACCACTGCTATCAAACTTCCATCCCTTCACGTGCTTAGCATATCGTCTCAGGTCCCTTTGGAACGTCGTTCCACCGCTCCATCCCATCACCGCGCATCCAACTGTCCGCCACGGAGACACAATTATATCGACGCGTCGATGTATATTTGGATTTTTAGCATTTGGATTTTCTTTGAGATTGGCTTCTCGCGATGACCAATTAGGATCTTGCCACACAACGAGCGCCTTGTCCAAGGTGTCGAAGCCCGCGCCTGAGGCTTTGGTGGTGCGGAAAGGAAGGGTAGCTTGGCCTCTATGAGTACTATGGAGACTCATCGTCAACGTATGCGTTATCCATTCAGCTTCTTCGAGAGATTCGACGATATCCTTGACCATGTCTGCAGTGGCTTCAAGATCCGGATGCGAAACAATCATGTCGACGTCGCCAGAGGCTGCTTTCCCACGACGATATCCACCCACCAAGGTAACTGAGATGCGTTCATCCCGGACCCGCACCGCATGTTCGCGGACAATGGCCGCAATCTGCTCAACCTCGGCTCGAGGAATCAGCTTCAGAAATTCGTCGTAGTATTTTACGCCAATTTGCTGGACGCGGTCTAAATCGTTCCAGCCAAACTCAATGATATCGTCGAGTTCAGTCCAGTGATTTTGATAGTAAAACTGTCGAGCGGTTTTCGCGCCAACGCCCCAGATTTCGTAGAAGAGACGGAGGATCTTCATGGATTCGTCGTTTTCAAAGTCTTCGACTGCTTGGATTTTCCCAGTGTTCTTCCATTCGACCCAGAGACTTGCTATTTTATTTTCGCAGCCGGCAAGACGGAAGATTTCGCGGGGGTGGATGATTTTGTAGGGATATGCTGCGATTGCGGCGATGCTGGTTGAGTAGGCGCGGACACCGACGTTATCATCGATCAGAACCCTGGCTTTACGGATTTGCTTGAGCTGTTCAATGAAGTCCTCATTGGGACCATTAGCAGGGGTAAAGCGCTGACAAGCATATTTGATACCCATCTTGACCCATGCTGGTGGGTCCGGAATTTCACTGTCGGACCCTTCGTATTCACTGGTTGTTTGTTGGAGGAGATGTGCCAGCTGTGAGGACGCTTGGCCTGCTTGTTGGGCTGTAGAAGAGAAGGTCCGGCCTCCAAAGCGCCGGGAGCCACCGTGACCTGAAGGTCTATATGAGCGGTGGTTGGAAGTTGATTGGTTCCTTGATACATCCGCTCTCGCTCTTTCCAAGATATTTTGACTAGTATCCGGGCGTGTTGCGAGGGCTGTCCGTGAGACTGGCGTAATCTTTGGTGTTGGGTGGTGGAATATAGATTCTATCGATTTCCGTGCAGGTTTGGGCGAAGTTGGTCGATCAAGCGCTTTGCCTTTATATACCAAATGTTCTCCTACGGGTAGCAAGCGACCTTCAGCAACGCAATCATTTACCCAATCCAACTTGATGACCCAAATGACATCATCCTTGGTCTGATTGTCAAATATTGGACGCGATATTGCAGTTCTCTTTTCATATTTGGCTGGAGAAGTCAATGGGGTGGTCTGCTTTGCACTAGGAGACTCATCCTCAGTCTCATCTTCATCTACAGTTTCTTCATCCGGTTCCTCTTCGGTTGTAGAAACGTTATGAAGAGTGATTGGGATACCGGATATCCCTTCGACTCTTCTTCTCTTACGTGGAGGGCCATCTCCTTTCGCGGGGCTAGGTCCCCCATTTTTTTCCACAATTTCCTCCACTCTCACCTTCCGGCATCTCAACTCAAACTCGGCCCGCCTCTTAGTGCCAACCTTGCCGATGAACACCTTGGCTTTTGAGACATCAGAAGTTAATGATGCACCGTGTCGACGCAACGTTTCCTCAAACTCATGCTCTTCACTACCTTTGAAATGAGCCGAAAGGATCAGAATCGGGGGTACAGTCCTAAAATCAGGCTGGAGTGAATTCGGTTTCGGAGAGGGCGATTCTGCTGGCAGCGTCTGGGAGGAAGGGATTTCGTTGTCCATTTTGATATGTGCAACGTAGTATGAGGGCCAATGAGATAAAGTAAGGATTGTAGTACTAGGGTGTATCCAAGAAGCGAGTCTTTACTATCCTAAGGGGATAGTTTATAGAGAGAAGCATTGTACGGTAAGAGATACAATTGAAGCAATGAAACCAAAGAGTGCGGAGGTGGAAAAAAAAAAGAGAGAGATGGAGGTGCGTTAAAGGAAATCCTAATGACGATGAAGTGAGTTGCGAAGCCCTTGAGGATGGTGGAATTTGAAGCTGAGGAGAGCTTGACAGTGTCGTGTCAATGCGCCATTTTCCTGGCATGTTTGCCATGTTTGTCAGTGACGTTCACCCTGGCCTGTGCGTAGGTTGCTTTAACCAGCCTCATCTCGTCTCGTCTCCACCTTTCACCTCATCTGAAATCTCAAAGTTTTAGCCAAACTACTGTCCATACCTGATAAAAACTATAGCGGCCCGATGATAGCATGGGCAATATCTACATCTCACAAAATGTGTCAGAAAACATCATGCGGCCTAATCGGAGGCTGGACCACTCTCCCCATTCAGAAGACGTTGGTACGGAACACAGGATTTAATTTCCATTCTGTCTTCCTACTGTTGAAAAATAGCTGCAGCTTAATTCGATTCTAGCCGTTCAAGTGACGGATCCATCCTTGCATTCCTCCATCCCTCCCAACCACATTCGCTTGCCAAACGCGCGCAGATAGACCAAGAATTCTCACGTTACGCTGCTAACTTCATGCAAATCAAATTTCTCTCCCTTTCTTGCTATTGTTAAAATTCTTCATAACTCAGCTGCCAAAGGTGTGGCAGAAGAACCGCGTGAAAGTGGGACATGCTCCTCCTTGCTGGCGATCCCAACCCTTTCTCATGCTCGTCGTCCTGTTTCGGCAATATTGAAGGGAGCAGTGAAGTGGTGGCTGATCTTGCAGATATAAGAGGGAAGGGCCACGACAGGGTGCAGGCTCGAAGTCTCAGGGTTACTGGGCGTCTGAACTCCACTCTTCTTGTCAGTCCTTTCAAGGGCGTGGCTCTCACTGAACCTAGTGCTTCCCTTTGCTCCTCAGCATTCTTAAAAAAGTCTTTCGCTCTTCCAGAGATATTATTAAGGGAGTCAAGCTCGGGTACTCTTGTCCCCACCCACCCCTTCAGTTCGAGCCTACTATTCTTGAAGCCAGAATCCATCAAAGTGCCGTTTAAACAGTAACTCAGCAATGCATTCGTTTAATTATGTCGTCTTCCTGGCCATTTTGGCTGCTGTGTCCTCGATCCCAATCACTCCTGCTCCAGAGCATCAAGATCTTGGGCGGATGAGATCGAAAGGTGTCTCCGAGGTAGGTCCTCAGTATATTCCATTAACTCTTGCTTTCACCCCTCAGCTCCAGGCTTATTGTACTCCGCTTATATTAGACTTACGCTTCCTTAGCGCGATATCGCCGTGCACCTCTCACAACCCATCACCGAGTCTGAAGCGAAGGCGCATCCAGTCTTCTCGACTGCTAAAGTCCACGCTTTTATACATTCACCTGCACGCACCCATCAAAGCGATACTTCCGGTGACATCGCACCTGGATCCCTCGAAGCCCCCGAAATGCTTCCAAGAGCTGCAGCGCCAGAGCCACTCACCGACACTATAACTGCGACAATTAACGCTGTATTGAGAGGAGACGATGTAGAAAAGAGACAGTTTGGCTATGAGGGAAAGGAACTTGAAATGAGAAGGCCGGAAGGGATGAGGCATTGGGATTAAGTGAGAAGAGTGGTTGATGTTTGCTGCTTTCATCGTTGCTTAGATGACGTTTGCTCATGGTGGTGACTTGGCTAGGAGGCTCTGCGTATTGTAATGGTAAGGAAATGTGTGGCAGTGAACAGAATATACTCATATTCGTTATGCTCAGGCCGCTAAATATCACGTTGCCACACCGGTATCCTCCTTGTATGAACGCCCGCTTGTCCCAGCGCCAGCCTGGCGGTATGAACCTTCGTAACGCCTTAGTCATACTCCTCCATCAACGCACCAGTGTATGACTGTCAAAACCAAAACGAAAGAATAAGACTCAAACAGTCCTAGTGGATACCGTGAACTCCTGCGTCGAAACTAGACTCCCATCGTGAAATCATGTTCTATACCCGGAGTGACACTACGAAATGTTAGTTCGGGATTCGTCCGCATAACTCCGGTTGCCATACCTTGCCATGAATTTCAGGAAAACTACTAGGTACTGATCCACCCGAATAGCGACCTCATCCTCTTCCCCACCTCCTTCGAGCACTTCCCATTCATTATCCTTGCCTTCTTCGCCATCTTTAGACTTTGCTTGCTCCGTCAGTTTAAGCAGCTTAGTATCATCAACAAGACCTTCCATTCCACTATCGATCTTACCGACATCTTTGCCAGCCTTAAGCTTGGCTAGACGAAGTTTCAGCGCAGCGTCAGCACGGTCGAGCAGTACCTTCATAACGGACGCATGTTTACACGGGTGTACGGATGCTGTTTTGATGGCGTGGTCAAAGAAAGGGAAGTCCTCGATCGTGACAGTCTTGTCCTTGTAGTCTCCAACAATATCCTCCATCATCTCCTGGGGCTTGAGCGGTTCTGACGCAGAGCCGTATCCTGAAAGATACAGACGTGGGGTACGGTAGTGGGCGGAATAGCAGATGTATAGTGTGTAGGTTCGGAGTGGCCTGGCCAGACTGTCAGTAAGCTAGTTTGGTTGAGACGTGGGTGTTCCAGCTATCATATCACAAATAAGTATCAAGATCGACAAAGGTAACGTACGCTGAAGTGTGCACACCTCCTTGTGGCTCCCTAATAATTGCCTCCTCGTCATCTTCTTCATCTTCCATGTCAGGGATCTCCTCTTCTTCCTCGGCGGCTCCCAGGTTGCCGCTCTCATCTACTGTGCGGACATCTCGCACCTTTGCCTCCTGACTCGCCGCCATACCACCTGTCCTCAGCCAGCCATCATCATCTGCTTCACCTTCACCAGTAGTAAATCCATCTCGAACAAGAGTCTCGTCTTGGCCCGCCTCTCCAGCGAAGTTATCATCAAGGCGGCGATGGCATGGAACGCCTCGCGTGACTAGAAACTGCTTTCCTGCAGGAAGGTACGGGACGCGCTTCGATGGTGATGAGGCATCAGCCCATTCCCACGAGGGGAACTTGAACACCAAGAAGTCCCCAGCAAGAACGAACTCCTCCGGCGTAATCTGACCAGTGCTACGGAACGTCGAGGTGTGGCTGATGGCGGCGGTTCGCTCACGGAATGTGTCTATGTAGGATCGAACGAAGTTGTAAGCCATGCTGGCGAGGTATATTGCGGAGTAAGTGCTATTTAGAAGTGGGTGAATGTCAAAGTTGTTTGTTGGATGGAGGGGGAGGGGGAGGAGTTTTGAAGCTGCCTTGGAGCTGCCCGGGCCGATTGGTTCCGAGAAGTGGCTCGTGCACGATGAAAGCCACAGCTTGACGCAGGGTAGAGAAACACACCAAATACAAGCGAGGACTTTACGTTCTACCTTCCTATACACCGAGCCCCTGTAGTCGCAAAACTTTTGTTATGATACCCTTTCTTAGGTTTCTAAACTGCTCTGTTAGCATTATCACGCTGTGTACGTGATTCACGGCTGGGTATTGTCAGAAGTCTACTTTTCGGTGTGCTACTTTTTTGCTGCCTGCGTGAGCGTGACTGCTAAGCCCATCACGTCACCCGCACCAAGACTTAGCCACGAGCCTCTCTATAAGAACAACAGAACCTACCAAAGTAAGACAGGCAATCATTCACAGTTTTTCTCATTGGCTCATCTATTCACCTTCCTGTAACTTGCTTCCTCACATCCTTCCGGGGCAACTGATGGTTGACCAGGAGGCACACGTAGGATTGCCAATCCTCGATCTGTCCGACGCAAACGATCCTGTCAAGCACACGGCACTGCTCGATCAGCTTCACGATGCCCTGTTCAATATTGGATTCCTTTACATTAAGAATCACGGCGTAGCAGAAGAAACTATATCAAACCTGGCCTCACTGTTGCCAGTCCTATTCGAGCAGCCACCAGAAGCCAAGGCTTCTCTGTCGAAGTTGAACTCCCCGCATTTCCTCGGCTACAGTGGTTATGCAGAAGAGACCACACTAGGCGAGAAGGATCTGCGCGAGCAGTTTGACTTAGCCACAGAGCTCCCAGTGGTTTGGAGCCCGTCAGCCAATAGCACCTCCCAAGACCGGGAGTCGAAGTCAAAGCGAGACTTCTCCAAATTGTACTGGCGACTGCGTGGTCCCAATCAGTGGCCGAGCGAGGGAAATGTACCAGGCTTTAGAAAAGCGTATACAGAGTCAGCACATCCACCCATTCTCCAGAGGTGCATGGCTGATACCTCAAAGATATCACGATGCACTCCAGGAGCTTTCATATCGATTTGTACACCTAATTGAAGAGGCCTTCGGGATACCTGTAGGTACTTTCGATGCCTTTTTCCCCAGTCCTAAATCAGTGGATGCCGCGGGGCACAAATATGTTCCTCCGCAACACCGCATTAAACTAGTGAAATACCCTCCTAGCCCATCATCAGGCGGCGATGAACATGACCAAGGGGTGGGCGCACACAAGGACTCTAGCGGTTGGCTCACACTTCTCTATCAAGTCGGCCAGGAGGAAGGTTTGGAGGTTCATGTCAATGGGGAATGGATTTCGGCCCCGCCGATTGATGGGACCTTCGTGGTCAACTTCGGTAATGCATTTGAGGTAGCGACCGAAGGTGCTGTTAAGGCAACTGTGCACAGAGTCAAGGTTTGTTTCTGTGAGTTGGTCAGAAGCCAATCTGCCATACACTAATCTTCAAAGGCCCCCATGTCGATATCAAACGCTAGATATTCGATTCCATTCTTCCAAGGCCTACCGCTTGACCTCACAGTATCCGAAATTCGATCCTGCATCCCTGAATCTGTCCGAAAGCTCCGGCGCTCCGTGAAGCTCGGCCCGAGTGAAAGTGTATCCACCTTTTTGGATCCTCGGTGGGACAGCCTCGGGGAATCTCAGCTACGAAAGTGGATTAGGAGCCATGAGGATGTAGGAAGAAAGTGGTATGGCGATGATGTGAGTAAATTCTACCTGGAATAGGGAGCTGCAAAAAAAAAAAAAAAAGATATGAGAGTAAAACATGTCCCCAACATATGCGAACAGGGATATTGATTTCTGATACCAGCCAAATATCTGAACCCCGGTTCTTATGATGCCGCAGAGACTGACCGTTCAACCTGCTTAATAAGTATCTGCTCACGCGGTCATTTTTCTATTCTCAATTCGGCCGACTTCGCATACCATTTCATTAGAGTTGCACATTCTTAGAACCAATGTTCAAGGTATTTCTTACGTTGCACGCTGCAGCTACGGCTCCCCCGTTGACAAAATTCGCGAACAGCACCAGGGCTTATGGTGCGAGTTCCCGCATGCCTGAATCTTGCCAGAAATGACATGTCACTTTTCCGCATAGAATTTGGGAACAATGCTGATTTCAACGGTTTCTTACAGCAGATCCTGCATCAGGCATCACTACACTTTGCTCTCTACCAGGAACTAAAATCAGTCGCATCGCTCACGGAGATACAATGATCTGACTCTGTAAAGCAATTCACTATCTAAAACTTAGTTAAATTATGACTTTGTTGTATCGCAAGTCCACAGAGTTAATCGTCAAGTATTCTCTGTTCCTCCATGCTACCTACTGATTGTGACAAAGTAGTGTCTCCACTGCAACATCCCTGTTAAAATAAACGCCATCGTCGTCAGATCTAAATATAAGCACAGCTTTCGCTGTTCACGATGTTCTAGCCCAAAAAAAAGAAGGGGTTTTCTACTGTGTCACAATGGCCTTGTTACGACTGGGTAAAGGTTGTCAAACCGTGATCTTGATTTCCCCTTTTGGGTCTCCCGAAGCCATGCACTGCCTATATCAAGTGGGGCAGCGGTACATTGTCCAATCGCTTCCTCTCTTCGACTGGACGTCGCGCAAATCATGCACGCAGCGCGGATGAGGTGTCATTCTCATTAGAGTTGCTCAATAACGTTTAGAGTCCCAATATACAGCTGCAGGCATTCACGTGGTCAGTAGAGAGTTTTCCACCTGTTTGAGGGACCGTGCATAGAACAAGCAACTCCTTTCAATATGCATATCCTCCCTAAGGCGCACCACATTGGATTTCAGATTCAACATTATCCACTGAATACTGTAATATGTTACTTCCACCTCAATAACCAGACAGATCAAGTAATGTTGGATCCTCCTCGGTCACTTTCCTAAGGTGGAAGACTGATGTGATATCTCACTGATAAGCCTGCAAAGCAACTTAAAATCTCGTCTGATTATGTGGTGTAAATGAAAGCTCCCGTAAACGTGGTGTTTTGGTTTGACCTCACCAGACACTCACGAATTCTCAGCACTATTCTCACCGTTACCTACTCTCATTTTCTTTCTCACATACTATCCTCGATTCATACTCCGGGGGGCTGCTACTTGGGGCCGAGCAGTCCGTCTCTTAAATTTTCGAGCCCGCATTTTGATCGAGCACCAATACCGGTCTCGACTCTTCCACTGCCAGCCGAGGCAAGCCTACCTCTTGTGGTCGTCTCTCGTCTACGTGTACTTTGAATCTGGTTACATAGTCTGCCATCCTTTCACTTTAACTGATGGCCAACCGAGACCCGAACGGCGGATAACTAAAACAGCAAATAGCACCTCAACAGGCGCTCGTTACACACCTAACAACTCATATTCACTAACCATAGCACGCTGGCTTGAGGAAAATACAGAGGAGTACTGAAATACTATTGCGCGTTCATAGAACTTTTTCGGAGCAAGTTAGGGTAGGGTGATGTGATTTCAACCCTCTCCAGCCCGTGCTTTCTTTGATATGTCCCTCATCTTTCAATTGAGGATGGATTTTAGATACTTCTTAGCGTTCCTGAAACGGACTTCTGATGAAACTTAAGATTAAACCGCCTGCTCCTCCATGTTACTTGTGTAAATACTACTGTTTACTAGTCAGTCACCTTCAATAGTTGTCATATCTGTGAAGTGGTCCTACAGCCACACTGTATTATGTTACGAGTACTGAATGTGAAAGATGAAACTCTTATACAACGCACCAGAAGAACCACACAAGTGTAAAGTACCAGTGAGCCTAATTGCTGAATCAAACTTTATACCAATATCATACTGTAGATTTCTCTGTTCCTTCCATACAAGCCATGGGCAACACAATCTCCATCTCCCAAAGTACCCTCTTCTTCACATTCCCCTCGAAGAACCTCGCTCCCGTTTCCGAATTTTTACTACCCTACGCCCTCGATTCTTCGCAAGGAAACTTGGTCCAGGAGTGTCCATCTCACTACTAGAATGGTCTCACCTAACCGATAAGCCTTCCATCACCAGCTACGAGATCGCCCGGTAGGGCTCAAGCGCGGAGACATATGTCGCATCCTCTAGATCCTAACCAACGAGGTAAAAGCGAATGAGGAGGAGGTGTTGAAAGAGAAATGAAACCAAAATTCCCCTTCTATATCAAAGGAAATTTTGATAATCCAGCCAGCAAAGCTGTCCTGAGCATTATGTTCTGTCAAGACATCACACCCCTTCAGAAAAGACACGGCCTTTTCTTTAAGCGGATCGAGTACGTCAAGTCCAGCATTACTTGCCCCAAAACGGCCTCGTCTTGATCCACGGAGACCATTGACGATAAATTCGCCGTCTTTTATTCACATATATGCAGCTGAGCTTCTCGCACAGCCTTTCTCGGCTACGCTTGAAGAGCTGGAATATCAGAGTACGTTGAAGAAGGTGGTGGTAAATGTCGATGAGGGATGTTGAGTATACTGGAGGTCTATGCTTTATGTTTGCCCAAGAGTCGGTGGGAAGATGCTGAGATCATTGGTGGCGAAGAGATTGTGAAGGGACTGGAAGAGCAGCTGTGGGGAGTTTGGTTTAGGCGGAGGGATGGCGTATAGGTACCCATTGCTAAAGGCGTGCCACCTAGATAGGGTTGTAGAGCGATTGGCAAAGCACGTGGCCAATACACGGAATCTACTTTAGTTTGTGCCTGAGCCTACTCCTCCTATCAAATCCGGGACCCTTTGGAAACTCCGCGTGAGATGTTACGAGGATGTCGCTGGAGGCAATTCACATTGTTGTGTACCGCTTTTTCAGTCACGGCAGGCACGTATTACAGGTAGAATTATTTATTTCAGTAGCACAGGTGTATTGACCTCCATCTTTGAACTCTCCATATACACGATCCTGCCTAGTGTAAACATCATTTCTAAGCTCCCCTTAAATGCACTATCCTTAATACCTTTCTGCCCACGTGACGCCATCCCAAATGCATGCAAAGCTTGACATTGATCATGAAGTCATAATCCCGTTATACCCCTGCCTGCGTGTGGCAACCCCTGAAATTCATACCGGGCGCCACTTCCAGGCAAGGAGATCGCCGGTGTTAGTGATTCCGAAAATTCTTTTTCTGGTAGAACAAGTCTGTTCTGGAACTTCCTAAGTTGATGATCTTCGGACAACCGTCGCGATCCTTCTCGAGCCGAGTGCATTCGAAACAGTAGAAGGCATCCGAGATTCCCTCACCACCACAGACAACGCACTTGTTCTGGTAGTTGCCGAAAGAGCATTCGTCGCAGATCCGAGCCAGAGTCGTCGGGCGCACATAGCTGTCGCAAACCGGGCACTTTCCGTCGCACTTATCGCAGAGTCGTCCGATCGAGATTCCCGATTGCTTGCGGCACATAACTAGATCCCTTGAGCTTGTTAGCAATGTTTTCAAAGAGTGGCGGAAGGGTTCAAACTTACGGATGATGGCGAGACATGGTAGCTAGATCTTAAGTGATTGATCTTCGGGATTTCTAGGTTGCAAAGTGTTGTTGGCGCTTCCAGTCGAAGGTCCGTGAGGTGACGAATGTGGTGTTGGGTGAGAGAGGAAGCGCGATGGGTTTGGTAAATGTTGGAGCTTCAAGCTCGGGTTACATAAGCCAATGAATGAGTAAGCGATTCGGCGATCCACAGGGTTCTGTTAGTTTCTTGGCGGCGACAAGCTTCCGAGAAGCCCTCCAGACTCCATAAACAGTTGAGTGACGCGACAAGGCTTGATCATGCTATCACGTCACCCACGACCACATCAGAAGTTTGGAATTTGAAGCCAACCCAATTGGCTATGGAGGGCTCTATCGCTTCTGCTGTGGTTCTTCCTGAACCCCTACAATCTCCCCCGGCTGCAGCCTCACCCCCGAACAGCCAGAAGAGACGGCAATCATCAGCATCTGAGCAGGACAGCAAGCGTCCGCGCCTCAATAATGAAGCAGACATTGGAGATCGACGGGGCTCTGATGCGGTCAACACAGCTTCTGAAACAGGACCAGAGCGACGGAAGAGTTCAGCAACACTAGATCCAAAGGAGCGCACACGAGGGAAGAGGCTTTTCGGTCAAGTCTTAGGTGCTCTCTCACAAGGCTCAACTACTACAGCACAGAGACGTCGCGTCGACATCGAAAAAAGGCATCAAGCGAAACTCAAGCAGCAGGAGGAGGAAGACGGTCAGAGGAGGAAGGAGCGCCTAGCGCAACTCAAAGCTCAGCGCAAGAAGGACCAGAGGAAGTTCGACGAGCAATCTGTACGGTCATACGCAACAAAGCAATTCGCGGCTAACATACGTGTAAGATGCGAATCCGGCACGACAATCTGCTCAGCATGGCACACTTCCTCTCCACCAAGTTCGAGCCGCGACTGGTACGTGTCGTCACTATGCATGAAGTCGCTGATTGATTGGCGCGGACTCACCGATAACGCTGACGTTCGTTTAGTACTACAAACCCTGGGAACTCACAGAAGAAGAGGAAGACCAGGTTAAGGATCAAATCGCCGAAGCCCAAGACATCATCGACCGAGAACTTGAGGAGTTTGAAGCTCGACGAGAGGAGGAAGAAGAGCGGGAACAGGGCGCCTCCCGAGATAAGGACGCCAACCGCGACGCAGATGCATTGCGTCGTTCTGAAAGCGTGGGTAAGGAACATGACGCAGGCACCCCCAAAGAGCACAGTACAACAAATGGGGCTACTAATGATAGCGAGTCCCCCTTACCCAGGGACCAGGAACCGAAGGAAGATCATGCGGAAGGCATGGTGGAGGAGGCGGTGAACCGGGAACGAACAATTATTGACGAGAAACAGACGGAGAGCCCGAGTCAGCCTGCCGCGATTGAAGAAGGCGGTAAAGAGGGATTGGACGACAACGGAGAAGAGGTCTTAGAAGCCGCGGAGGACACGGTAATCTACTGAATCTGCACAGAACCATTCGCCTTCTAGTTTGTCTTCTGGGTTCTCGGTCCGTTAGCTTGGCTTCGTTGGTCTATATTCAGATTTCATGCGGAGAGTATTTTGCAGATGTTCGTCTCTATGTGATACCATTGGGTTATCAAATGGCGCTATTGGAGTCCAAGCTGGTGGAAGTAGGACAAGGATAAGATCCAGTGGTAGTATAGGCACTAGCAACGACGTACATAGTACATGGACTTCAGGACTGAGTACGTCTGCCTAACACCATCGGCCACTGTTTCCTTCCGCATGTTTCGGATTGATTTACCCCCACATTATCTTATCGCGTTCTTCTCGAAGCAGCGCAACTTGCTCAAGATTTGGCAAGAGAATTGACTATATTGCGAGACCGCATCTGCAGTCCCGACGTTCTGGGTCGACCGCCCTAAACCCATGCTGTGTTATTCTCTGCCATGTTTTTAACACCGTCTGCATGCATGAACGCCGGCAAATAGCAAGACTGCGGCCAACAATGAGACCAGCTTCGTAAAGCCGCTCAGATTATGATCATGACTCTTCATGTAACTCTCCGGGCATGGCGGAAAGCATGATGAAAACCCCCCCGGGGTGCGGGATGCAAATGCCAGCGGCCCAGAGATCTATCAAAGCTATAGCGATGGAGCAATATAGCTTTAGGACAACTTAGACCTGGCTTCTAGTAGAGAGTAGTTGTATGCAGCTTGAGGTTTGTGCGATGCCCCAGCTGCTGAGATGCTCCCCTCTTTGCACGATGCCTCGGTTCCGAGGTCCTGACGAAACGAGATGGATGCAACGAGCTCTTTTGCCTTAATCACGCATATCCTTTCGGGTAATCCATCGCTTCACTTTCCCATATATCAACCAATTCGGAATTCTCACAATTGAGTCTATATTTTCCCTTTTTGCTAAACGCACGATAAGGCAAAGTCGTCTGGAATTGCGTCATGGTTCTCCAGCCAATCGATCCCGTCTCCGACTCCCGCATTGAGCGTAAGACTGCTGTTCTCAATGGCTACACCTATCACTATCTCTACGGCGTACCGCCACCCGGGTACTTCAAGGCTACTGTGTTCTTGGTGTGTTCTTCCTATCTGACATATGATCTGCCGGCGGTTAAAGGTAGTGCTGAAGGCTGATTGCTCAACGCTCATTCGCAGATTCACGGCTGGCCCGATCTCAGCCTCGGATGGAGGTATCAGATCCCTCTTCTGCTGGACATGGGGTTCAGGGTCGTGGCGCCGGACTTGATGGGCTTTGGGGGCACGGTAGGTGATGTTTCCGAGCATTTTTAATGATATCACTAGGCTTTGGTCGTCATTTCTGCAGCCATTCATTCCCCCTAATCTAGGTGGGCAATGTTACACGAAGATCGTTGAGTCTAGCTGATTCTAGAGAGATCATTTCCGTATTTTCACCTGTGCAGACGTAAGCTAAGTCTGAAGTATAGGATGCGCCAAAGGTCCCGCCAAATCCCATCAATTTGTACGGCCTCAAGAGAGCTTCAGATGATATCGCGGAACTTGCCAAGCAACTGGGCGCAGAAAAGATCATCCTTGGAGGCCACGACTGGTAAGCGATCTGCAGATACTTACTAGACCATGATATAGGAATGGTTTCTGACAGTTCTTTAGGGGAGGCTTTGTGGTGTGGCGAGCAGCCCAATGGTAGGATCCCATGACCATGGGGTAGAGACCTAGGTGAGAAGACTGACGTTGCATAGGCATCCGGAATTGGTCTCACACATCTTCTCCGTCTGCACGCCCTATACGGCCCCTCATAGGGAGTATCACTCTCTCGAGGAAATTGCCAAGGGGCCTTTGCCACAGTTCGCCTACCAGATTCACCTCGCTTCTGGTGAAGTGGAGAAGAGCGTCAACTCTAAGGAGACGATCCGGCAATTCCTCAAGGGCATGTACGGTGGCACAGGACCCAACGGAGAGTACGTCTTTGATCCGGAAAAGGGCGTCCTTGCCGAAAATCTGCTGAAGGTTGGAGATAGCAAGATATTGAATGGCAAGGTACGTCTCTAGATGATGAGATGATATCGAAGTGGCTGCATTGGATCGTATCATCTCGATGATGCGGGTTTTCCCCGAGCGAGCATTATCCTTTACTTCCATCCTTTCAACCTTAGGAGTCTTATGACTTTGTGCATTCCCACATTCAGCTAACGCAGAAATAGGAACTCGACTACTATGTGCAGGAGTATTCGCGAAATGGTATACATAGTACCTGTAAGTTAGAGCAGACGATTGTGCACCATAGTGGCGTGAGTTTGACCAAGCCTAGTAAATTGGTATCGAACACGAAAGGCGAACTGGGAAGAAGATCTGGCGTAAGTAGAGAGCGCATTCAGGATTGGTGAGAAAATCGAGGCATCTGACTCTTCACAGCCTACTCGACAAGAAAACAATTTCTATCCCTACACTTTTCGTGCAGGCGACTTACGACTCGGTTCTGAAGCCAGAAATGTCCAAAGCCATGGACACCCTTTGTACGAATTTGACCAGAGGAGAGGTGGCGGCCACGCATTGGGCCCTGACGCAGAAGCCGGAGCACGTCAACGCTATCATCAAGAAGTGGCTTGAAAATCAAGGTTTCAGGACAAGGAGCTCTTTGTAAGCCACTTCTAATCTTGCATGCGGAGGAAACACTGTTTGAAGTGTAGAGATGCGGTGAGGAGATTCTCCACATGGCTGCTCATGGGTCTTGATAGAAAATGAGATGCGCGGCTCAAACGTCGTGATTTTCAAGTGCGATATCGGGACCAAGATGTGGCTAATGATTCAGGATGTCGAACAAAAATAGGAACCCCTCGAATCGGCATCTCGTCGGGGTTTCGGTTTCGGTCGCGGTCTCGCTCACATGCCTTAGAAACTTTAGAAGTTGGCGCAAGGAGACGAAGGTGAACTCCACCTTGAGACTGAAAGCAGCACGAACTCTGGGATTATTGAGAAGAAATCGTTTCGGGCTCTCCGATGCACCAAGGTCCGGAAGTTTGCGAAAGCAGAAATCAAGCGGAGAAGAACATTTCGAGGTCCATACATCGCCATCGTCTCGAGGATGTTGATGCCAGGTACTTCAATAACGGCGCTTCAGGGCTTGGAGACGTAATCTAGGGGAAGTCGGATGAACATCCAGTGCCTTTTACGCATGGCTTGTTGATCTGGACCACAGCAGCAGCCAGTGAAAGGGTTGAATTTTGCCCTGTGGCTCGTTGGTGGATGAAAGCCGACTTAACATCGCGCTTTATTATCATGATAAGTGCAGAACCTACTCTCCGGCTCTGCTTGTATTGGGAATGGGAAGGGTACTTACCTGACAGCCCGATATTGCGTTCGCACCAACAAGGCGCGGCGGTGCGAAGGAAGCCAGGTAAATTGCTGCTTGCGCTCTGCAGCATATTCACCGCCGCGGAGCTTAGAGTTAAATGTCCGAGTTTTATTCGAAACTCAAATTCATGGAAGGAGGTTTTCGAAGTAATGCGGAAGCCACCTTCTCACCGCCTTCTCGAAGCATTGTGACCTGCATAAGTGTCGGATTCGTTGATGCTCAAGGACCGGGTCCTCTGGCGTCCTGTAGCGCTGATCTGGGCGTAGGGGCTTGCCTGCAATATAAATCTGAAGAGAGCACCTTATCAGTTGGCCTGCGCCTGGAATTAGTCAAACGCGTTTGAGGGTGGCCGTTTGCTGGCTTCTCACAGGTTGAAGTGGGTTGAGATTTACCGTACTTGTCCCCCGGATGGTCATACTCTAGACCACCACAGTACTCTGCCGAGCGCATGGCATGAAATGAGCACGTTTCGGTCAATCGGAGAGACAGACGGGAGCTTGGAGAATAGTGATGCAACTTAGTCGAGCTCAACGGCGTCGACACTCACGCAACATACCCGGCGCAGATGGCGCGAGTTGCATGTTGTGGCCTGTTGCGATCAACATCAACGCTTCCGATGCTCCCTCAACAACCATCACCTTTGGCGGCGCAGAGGCGCTGCGTACGCCGGACGGACGAGTCCATGAGCTAGAGCATCCGCAAGCACACATACATGCAGTCGACACATGCCAATCTCCCACGAGCAGGGCCGGCCGCCGCTCTCCAGCCATTCGTTCACAGGCTGCTGGTGATGCTCTGATAAGCTCGCCCTGCACCATGGATGTCCCAGCACACCGGTACTGCCACCTGAGATTTCGTCAATTGCTGCTCGGTAGCAGTGCCGCGATGCAATGTCCACACCCATCCGGTCCACCCAGACCCCAGCTCTCAACAGCATCCGCTAAGGCACGGATCCGTAAAGGTGCTCTACCGGGAGGCACACTCTCTGGAGGCGAACGCGCGCGCCCCTGAGGCAAATTAAGAGCCCCAGCCTGCCAGCACGCAATTCCCGGGGGTTCTCGAAATTTGCGAAATATTCTAGCCAGTCGTCGGACCACTTTCCAATTTTCAGAAGTCTGAGATTGAGAAGGATTATCGCAGAGCGTGGTCAACCGCGCTCGAACTACTGCTGTGAATATGCCAGCCCGCATATCAGGCTGAACGTTTCCTGCGCCCAAGAATATTGGGCCCACTGCAAGCACTGGCCGCATCCACTACTACCGGTAGACTGCAGTATTAACGCAGAAGTCGACGCTGCTTCCACGCCGGCATCCTGCCTTATCGCTGTTTCACAACGCTGCTTTGCTGCTGATAGACAGCCCGGGCACACGAAACAAGCCCTTTCAGACAGCACAATATTATTATATCTTTTCAGACCCCTGTCTGGCAACCCGCATGCATCCAACGCCGCTCCATGTACCGGAGCTCCAAAGATGCTGATCCGGTAGAAATTGAGTCGAAGACTGCGGCATGGCTGGTTTTCTACGGCCGCTTCCACATGGAGATCTAGCCTCATATATATTCAGCGTAACGGGATAAAGAAAAGGGTACGCAAAGCCATCCATCCCGAGTTGCGTATCCCTAACCATGTACCACGCCAGATTGAACCACCCAGCAAATGACGTGGTTGCTTTGGAACTTTTTTATGCGATTTCACTATCTCGCCCCGATGCACGAACGAGAACGCAGGCCCAGCTTGCGCCAGGCTGGCGTTGATCGTGGGTACTCCCATTATGTATATCAGCCTCCACGCTCTCGTGGGGTGCTCTACCAGCTATCTTTCTCCCTCCCATCTGTTCAATCCCTCGCAATTCAGTCCCTTCGAACTCTGTCGTGATGGCTCCTTCAGCATTGGCGGATATCTATCCAATCCCAGCAAGACACTACTCCAAAGCTACCACAATCGTAGCGTCTGTCTTACATGGGCCAAGGGATTTGCGGCTCGTATGCTTTTCCCATTTCGATGAACCATCCCACACTTCCCACCTTCGTGGGGGGTTTCTATGTATTGACAGACGAAGCTAATTGTCAATCAGGAAACACGAACAATCTCAGATCCCGCGCCCAGTGAACTCCAGATCGCCATTAAAGCTACCGGTGTCTGCGGCAGTGATGTTTCCTACTACAACAAGTTCCGCAATGGCGATCTCCAGGCTGTGATGCCGCTGTCGCTTGGGCATGAGTCTGCTGGCATTGTCGTAGCTATCGGTGAAGCTGTCACGGGCTTCCAGATTGGCGAACGAGTTGCATTGGAGGTCGGCGTGCCATGTGATAATTGTCGGTCATGTCAGCGAGGTCGATATAACCTTTGCCCTGGAATGAGGTTCCGTAGTAGCGCCAAGTCGGTGCCTCACTTCCAAGGAACGCTCCAGGAGCGCATCAACCACCCCGCAAAATGGTGCCACAAGTATGTCTTGCATGAACCATTGAAAAAGCAATGTGATAATAACCTTAATCTAGGATCCCCTCGCATGTATCCTTGGAGTCCGCTGCGCTTTTGGAGCCGCTCTCTGTCGCTATCCACGCGACACGGAGAGCTTCTATAGAGCAAGGCGATACTGCTATTGTCTTCGGAGCCGGCACCGTGGGCTTGTTGGTTGCTGCTATGGCTAAGATGTCTGGCGCCACAACCGTCGTGATCGCCGATATCGATAGTGGTCGGGTCAACTATGCTCTTCAGAATGGCTTCGCAACAAAAGGCTACATCGTCACCCCGAGGAGACATCTGACTGAGACTGCTGAGAAGCTCACTGTCGC
The DNA here is from genome assembly GCA_010093925.1 of Zopfia rhizophila CBS 207.26. NCBI lineage: Eukaryota > Fungi > Ascomycota > Dothideomycetes > Zopfiaceae > Zopfia > Zopfia rhizophila. The sequence continues at coordinate 207,274 of ML994656.1, read as the reverse complement.
GAAGGAAGTGTCTGCAGACATCATGCAAATTGCGAGTATCAACGATCCTGATTTTGAAGGTGCCGATGTGACCTTTGACTGCACTGGCAAGGAGACTTGCATGCAGACTGGTCTCTTTGTAAGTAATGACTGCCTAGACGTTACGATCAATGACTAACGCAAAATGTAGGCAACAAGACCTGGTGGAAAGCTCATCATGGTCGGCATGGGCACTCCAATACAGACTCTACCCATGTCTGCATCTCACCTGAAAGAAGTCGATATCATTGGCATCTTCCGTTACGCAAACACATACCCTACGGGCATCAAGATTCTCTCCTCCGGTGTGTTGCCAAGTCTCGACAACATGGTCACACACCGCTTTAAGGGACTTACTGCCGCAAAGGAGGCATTTGAGCTTGCTGGAAAAACCGTCGACAAGGACGGTAAACTCGTCCTGAAAGTTCTCGTTGAGGCGTAAGCCTTCTCCTTGGTTTTCAAAATGCCTAATGTTTCTTCAAGCGCATTCGGCTTCGGCTTAATATTCTTGACGACGAAATAGATAAGATTTAGATGTATCGGTACAAACCTAACCGGTCTGGCGTCTGGATATGCTTGGGATGACGAAAGATGATACCAAATCGAATCGTTTCGGATTTTCGGATTTATGTTGCTGGACTAGATTGGGGACTGGATGGAACGGGTCACGGTAGAATGCTTAAAGTAATTTTGACAATGACGAACTTCAATGCCTCCTCTGCATTCTTGAACATTTCTGTGCCTTCCTGCATTAGTTAATGATGACCTTGTCCGCACCGTTTATTCCTTGGGGGTGTTGGTGATCGACGGCCAAGCTGGGGAGCGCATTCCGCTGCGGGGTCCAACTCATTCATTAAAGTGCGACATCCAAATCCCGGGTGAATGATGATCGGCCTGTGAGGTGCTTGAAGGGGGTCCAGTGATAGTGCGCGCCCAAGGCTGGGCGGTCCGGACATGAGGCTACTTCGTGAATTGGTGAATGGCCTCATCTTGAGATAAATCTCGCGGTCTCGACTCCGAAGTGAATGGAAAGATTACAAACCCCGTATCTTGAGGGCGTGTTAGTATGTCCTCGGAGAATCCTCAGGCTGCACGAGGTGAGGTTGGCGACAGCCGTCGATCACTGCCTATTCCACAAAACATTACATAGCAGCCGACAACGTCCGCGGAATATCTGTTTCACCGGTGGCCGACAAAACATCATGCCAAGCCTGAACGCCCCTGCCTAATTCATGGAACTTCCATACGTACTTTAACACCAACACAGGCCTCCAATTCCTCTCTTTTGGTTCTCCTAATCAATTCCGCTACCTAGAATTTCTGCAAACGCCTCAGCCATGGCAGAAGACGCTTCAAACCCGCTCATCTCCACCGCGCGAGCCTCCGATACCAGCCCCACCATACAGCTTCACCCGTTGGTTCTGTTGACGATATCGGATTGTATCACCCGACACACATTACGCCAACAGCAAGGACCAGTGGTTGGGGCTATACTAGGTCAGCAGAATGGACAGGAAATCACAATGGAGGTAGCCTTCCAAGCAAAGTTGAAGGAGAATGAGGTGGGGGAGGTAGTATTGGACGATCCATGGTTCAGCAAGCGATTAGACGACTGTAAGCTACCTGCTGCTCTAATTGTTTTGTATCATCTTGAAATCATGCTGCTTATGCAATGTTATTCGAGAGTTCTCATACTAATTTCAGAATATAGTCAGAGATGTCCACAAACAACCTCCGCTAGATATGGTAGCCTGGTTCACTCTCGGCGCCGCCACTGGCCCACAACCGCATCATCTCCCTATACACACCCGTATATCTGAAGTCTACACTGAATCCCCTATCCTGGTCCTATTCCATCCTTCAGATGCCCGCTCCGAAGCCACTGCGGCCGGAAAGCTACCCCTCACACTCTACGAATCTATGTACGAGAACGCAACCGGAGGTCCTAATGATAAGGCTATGGACATTGATGGAGCGGCGCAGGCGAAGACCCTCAAGTTTAGGGAGTTGGTATATTCAGTGGAGACGGGAGAAGCGGAGATGATTGGAGTAGATTTTGTTGCACGGGGAGGTGGAAATGCAACGGCCGTTGAAGGCACCGCAGCAAAAGCAGAGCCAAGCAAAGAACCAGAAGACGATAAGGCAAAGAAGGGCAAAGGAAAGCAGAAAGAGAAACCGAAAGAGGAAGCTATTGACGATGCTGCGGTACTGACAGCAGAAGATGAAGAACGTAAGACTTACCTGCCTTTCGCTCCTTAAGCTCCAGCTAATTACTCACAGTCCTCTCCACCTTAACCGCAAAGACAAACGCGATCCGCATGCTCAGCCGCCGCATCTCTCTCCTCCGCGCCTACCTCGTGTCACTCCCTCCCTCATACCTCTCTGACCCATCCCTTCCTCTAGCCCCCTCTCCCGACGCCGATCACCCCCTCCCACTAAACCACTCCATCCTCCGCTCCATTTCCGCAATGCTCGCCCGCATCAACATTTTAGCACCACCAGACTCTGAGGCCTTCACTCTAGAATCGCAGCAGGAATCTTCAGACGTGCAACTCGTTGCTCTGCTCTCTTCAATCACAAACTCCGTGTCCGCGGCCAAGGAGTTCGGTCGCAAGAGCCATATTGTCGAACATGCAAGACAGCAGGGACGAAAAGGTGGCATGGGCATGCTGATGAGCAGTAGCGGTTACGAGGGAGGCGGAATGAGTGGTATCGGTGGCGGCGGTGGCACATTCTTTGAGACGATTATGGGTCCAGGAGGTCCAATGGCGGCACGCGGCTTTGGGACGGAGAGGTGGGGATGAACAGTAGAAGGAGAATCGGACACTAATTATGAAGTAGTAGTAGTGATGTTCCGTACCGATTGGTGACCCGGCCCACGAATTGGAATGTGGTCTAGAGCCTTGCGGGAACAGTGGAATGAATGTCTCAAAGGTCAGCATGGATGGTGCTTGGAGAGCGGCATAGTATGATATAGGCTCTTTAGCTTCTGCGAGCATAGCGCAGGTAGGCAATCCCCGTCGATAGGTGTTAATGATCCGGTCGGAGACATAGTAGATATCTCTTTAAAATCCTGAATAGAAAAATAATCCTTTAAATGGCTTATGCAAATACCCTGCATTTGGAGCGACTTTGTGTCTCCTAAGCTTCTTGCAGTTCTCCATGTGCGGCTCCGAATCGTCAGGAGCAATCAGGGCTCAAATTTTATAGTCCAATGTAAGGTCTTTATCCCATATCACGCTAAAATGAACCCGGAAAACCAATCCTAAATGCCTTCAAAAACCAAATCCTAAAATGCTCTAAGGTTCTTAAGCAGGAATGTCAAGCCAAAAAGCCTCCAGAATCCTAAAACCAGAAAACCTAATCTCTAATTGCCCAACATGTCAGAATAAAAGCACATCTTCTAGATCCCCCGAAATACCTACCTTCAACCAGACTCCTAACTGCTCCACACTTTGGGATTAGGGATATGCCGCCTGCCTTTTCCCATTCCCCTAGCTTCCCGCCGAGCGGCCTCTAGATGCTCGGACGGTGAGAGGAAGGGAGCTGAAGGAGAAGCGGCCGGTGTTTCACCCGAGGACTTGAACGGATTGAGGCATGGAGAGGAAAGAGAAGAGGCCAGTGTATCGATCGCAGACTCGGGTGTCTCAGAGAAACCATCAGTAAATCTAGAATCAGAGCTGTCAGCGTCGGAGACGTCCAGATTCCGGACAAACCCTTTGAAAGGATCCTTCATTGAAGTCGTCCGACTTTTCGTATCTGATCCAGCATTGATGATTTTCCAGAACAGATTGATAACTTCATCTATTTCCTTTTGCCTTAGTTCCGACTTCCGTCTGAGTCCAGACATATCGATGACTCGTGATAACGATTCGAATCCAGCATTTGGACCCCAAGCTGTCAATCCTGGATCGGTATCGAAAGTGTTGAATCCACCACCCCGAGTGTACTCTTCGAAAAGGTTGGTGAAAGAGCCACGGGATTCTGGGCAATGTTCAGGGAGATCATCCGGAACCCAGTCATCGCATTGACGAGATCCAAAGGATGCGCGTATGGATCTACGCTATCCGCAACTAGAGGAAAGGCGTCAATATCTGGTCCCAGGATATAATTCGATTCCTCCAGCAGTGTCGGAGATAGTGGTGCCTGAAGATCGAAGTCTTGCAGGTCTTCGCCTAACCCCATATCTTCGGGGTTGACCTCTTGTCGTAATGGTGATATCTTTTTCACTTTCGTTCCCATGTTCGCTTTCTCGTAGCTCGCCCGATCGCCAGGTGGGAACTTCTGCCGAATTGTCCAGGCCGCGACAGAGCGCTCCTCTTCAAGTCCTTGAACTAAGCTTGACACCTCCTGCTCGCCCAGAAGTCTAAGTTCATGAAGTCGGCCCTGAAATTGCTTCGCCTTGTCCAACTTTCGTCCCCAGTTCGCCTCCCATTCCTAAATTTGGCACGGACCGCAATCAAAGGGTGGGTTTATATTCAAGTACGAATCCGCAATGCACGCAACAGTCTTGACACCAGCCCTGGCTCTGCTTTCCTTGTGATATGTACCTCTGCATCGTGATAACCTAAACTTGACCTGATGGCCGCGTTTGAAATAGTAGCGAATGACCTTGCACATGATAGTGGCAATGGTATAACCTTGGAGCAAATCTATAGTCCGTAGCATTGCGGAAATGCGTGAACTCTGCACAGCGCCAAGAAAGGCCCTTAAAATGTGCAAGAACGTTAGGGAGACAACAGATGTTGTGTGTGACACGCAATCAGCAAGATGACGAGTAGTTGTGACACTGTATGAAATTAGAAAGGAAGGGAAATCGTAGACCTCGTGAGGAAATCTAACTTAGATCTGCTCACCATGAAGTTTAGCTTCCACCTACTACTAGATTGGACGGCTATCAATAAAGTGACTGCTCGTCAAAGTAACTAACCTGTGTCAATAGCTGACTCAACAGTAATTCTGCGGTCTATGCAGCCTTCCACGAGTGAACTTGGCTGGACATGTCCAGAATCGTTTGTGAAAAGTACTGCAATACCACTTCTGTCTAGAGTCCTATCCAAGGTTAAGACGGCACAAGCTAATAGTATCCAAATCTCTGGCGAGAGCAATCCGAGAGTGTCAATACGAACGAGCTTATCAAGATTATATCAACACGAGAGGGTTTGAGGAGGTTCAATTCGATTTCGCTTGAAGGAGTCGGCAACAGCGGGAGGAGAGCGCTGAGACTGCAGGGTGTAAGCCAGTACACCATCATGATATTCAAGTTCAAGCACACCAATTGAGAGTAAAGCTCTCTCACCACAAGCCAGACCTGATAGGCAGAGGCAATTGGACCTGCGGGCAGCGAGCGGAGCCTGCTGTGGGCAGTAGAAGTAACTGTGAGGTGATGATCTCCAGGAAGGAAAAGAATAGGAAAAGGCTGTTCTGAGGAAGAAGAGGCAGATTAGGCAGAGATTGCGGACGCCAGAGCAGGCAATAGCCGACCTTGCAATTGAGGGTAGGTTGAGTGAATAGATCGCTGCTGAAACTACGAGCCTCTGGCCTGTCGTCAGTGCAAATAAGATCTAGTGAATGTGTGTCCTTATCAATGAGAATCAAGCGAGCGAGACAAGGCTGGCAGACACACAATCGGGTTGTCTTGGGAAGCCGCGGCGACGCTCGTTGATGTCGAAGTAGCTGGACTATGTGGAGTTGCGTGTAGCGGACAGGGTGCTCATTAGTGTTGAGGCCGGCGTTAGTAGAGATGAAGGAAATGTTTGATGTGGAAGAGTTTGTCGAATTAGTCAGTCGCGACGCGGGGAGCTTTCCTGGCGTCACGTTCTAGAAGCGCTGTCACCTGATTGAGGCTTACACATCGCGGGTACATTTAACCGCCAGTCAACCTCCACCGTCTTCCTCAGCTAGATGAAGCACTACTTCGAGACATCAGCAATGAATCAGCGTCAATTCGCAGCAGATTCCAGGAGCTCAGTTTAACCCAATATCCCAACTGCTCTTGGTCCGTCTCACCACCACAAACTCATCGCAGTATAACTTCCAGAACTGTGGCACAAGACCACCCCCATCACCCAAATGTCTCAACAAAATGCACGTTCATCAAAGTTTTAAATGCTCTCGGAATCCATCAACCCACTGCCGACATGTCCGGCACAAATCCTCTGAAGCACATCGCTCGAAGGTCTGGGCCTAATCGATAGCAAATATTGGAACTCCGCTACTCCGCCGACTGGCTCCGAAGCTGTTTCCGGATGGTTCTTTGAGGATGGGACGTTTGACAGTTCGCGTAGGATCTTGGGACAGGTACGCGAGCTTTAACTTCATGCGCTGAAGCAGTTGTTGCTTGGCTGTGGCGCGGATTCCCACGACGAACGTCAGGGCACGAGGCACAGTGACATTGCTGGAGCTCAATTGACAAAGAGAAAGTGGGCCTCGGGCCTGTATTAGATATTTTGTTGGTTCTGTATAAAGGGAAGAATACTGTGCATTGAGCCCTGCTGCATACAAGCTCGTTGCGCATCTCGCATTAGCCATTACCATCGTTGCTCGTGGGTAAAGGTCCTATCCAAGCCTGTACACCAGTGTGTGCGCCTTAAAGAAGGAATGAACGCTAGTACCTAACAACAGGAGGAAGCGCTGCCTCATCCTGGATCATGATTCCTCCTTTTACACCATCCTTCTCAAACTGATCCATCCAGTTTCCTTTCTTCTCTTTTTTCAACATCCAGCTGCTGAAGACCTTTCTTAATTTCGAACTCTTCTCATCCTTCTGTGCTTCAGCGTGCGGTTTGATCTGAACCACATTTGGATAAGCAAGATCGTGCTCATAGTTCGGATTGCTCGTAGTCACATCCGTACTGATCTTCCTCGAGAAATTTGGGGGCGGGTCCAAGCGACCATGATCCATGCTAATTTTCATGCTCAGAGGGCGGGAGTCAGAGCTCGTGCTATGATGACGAGCATGACCGTTCACCTTGAGCTTCTGCTGATCGTCAAAGGTCCGGGAGGAATCCATTGCGGACATCAGCTCGTCGAAATCCATAGATGAATCTTGCCTCGGGTTTGGTGACCGCTTCTGCGGTGCAACTGGAACCTTCTCTGCATGCGAAGTTGCTCTCGTGATATGTGCAGCGGGCTGAGGAAACGTCGAGCTCGCATATCGCAGTGCTAGGGTATCAGATCCGCTTCGTCGGTGGTGCCGTCGAACGGCTGCAGCATACTCCTGCTGTTGGTGGTCCTGTGAGCGCATCACAGTGGCTATGTGTGCGCCATTTCCCTGCGATTTCCGATTTTCTTGACGTTGCTCTTGTTTGTTCCATGAGTCCAGGCTAGGCAATGGGGGCAGTTCCCTGTTCAGATTGACTTCCGGTTTCTTCTCGTGGTCTCGAGTTTCGATGCGTCCTTTAGACGTGCCTGGCCTACTGTTACTCCTGGAGCTCAATTTGCGCTGCAAACCCCAGCTTCGCCACCCTTGCGAAGAGCCACTACGCTTAGATTGAGATCCTGAGTCTTGGCTGCGCATTGATTCGGATGATTGAGCCCTGCTCAAGGTCGTTGATCCGGGGAAAATATATTCTTTAATCTCAGATCTGATGCTTCTCGAACGACTGGGAGCTTGAGCAGGCGTCTTTGGTTCGGGTTGGGCGGGCAGCTGCTGCCGTCTCTTTTCTACTTCCTGGCGCATCCACTCGGCAGCTTGTGCATCAGCGATTGCAGCCGCATTATCGAGTTGACGAGAAGCTCTCTTTGAGCTCCTAGAGGACGTTAAAGCCGCTGAGGTAGGTGCAGTCGAGCCATTGTTCAAATGGTTTTCGGTTGATGCAGTGAGTGGCGTCTGGAGGCTTGTAGCATCGTCATAATCCATTTCGGTGCGGATCGTCGCTGATCTTGGATTGTCACTACAAGGAGATTTAACGGTCCTCTTCGTCGCATACTCTTTGTCTGCAACGTCTGGCTGCTGATCTCCTCTTCGACGACCGACATTTGCCTGCATTGGAAGATCTGGATATCCTTTCACGAAGGGGTCGATTTTGTGTCTGTTCTTCCGTGGGTCATACGCGCTCCTCGGCTTGGCTGGAGCTCCCGTTGGTCTATGGACTTTGACCTGAGTCGAGTCACTCCTATGCATGTCTCTCCGCCTGTTTGGACATTGGAAATCTAGTTTCGGTTTGGCTGGATCGTCGAACATATGACCAGAAGGTTTAAAGTCTTGCAGTATGAAGGCGCAAGCGGAGCGTAGTTCCTGTTCGGTCTTCGGGGAGAGCGGTCGACGATTTATGAAGGGTGTATTCGGGGCGGATAAGCTATCTTTCGATTCATGTCTGTAATGCCTGTGGTGCGAAGGACTCGGGTCCGGAGTGACCTTGGTACTTGAATCTGATTTGGAGGGCACTTTCTGTGGTAGAGTGAGCTAGAGTACCGGAAGAAAGGTGTCTGTGAAGAATGTATGGATGATCCCTCGCAAACTTACCACAGGCGCCAGGTTGAAGGAGAATTTCCTCTTCATGGTGGGTGTCTTAGAGGAACTGTTCTGCGGTGCGCGCAAAATTCAGAGACCGGTTCGCGGGCGAGGTAATACAGCAGTGGCTCAAACTCCAAAAAGCAATGTTAATGGGCAAGTCAAGCCGGTTGGTGACAACTCAGTTTCGGGCCTAATTCATGATGACGGCTTGAAACTTTTTTTGCTTTAAGGATACTCCAGTGATAAGGAACGGCGGCTGTATGGGACGGTGGTCGGCCTTTGGGCGGGCGGTCGAAGAGGAAATAGTCGTTGCCCCCTCCTGCCAGGAGTTGATGAGTTTCAGAATAGCAGCTAAACCGCCAAACAGGCCTCAACTGACGAGCGACCAGGGGGTCTCATTCGGGGTCAAACCAACCGGCAGCACCAATGAGATGCGCGGATACCACAACCCTGGCCTTATGAGGCGCAAAATACGATGAGTCGGTGCTGGACCAGGTCGCAGATGGCTGCAGCCTCTGAGGTGCATGTTTGCTGCAATTACCGTTGAGCGGTCGAAGCTGTTTCCAGCACGACCACCACCACACAGCTAGCTCCACGCCATTGCTCTCATCTTGAGGCCCAACCCGCTTCGCAAACGCCATGTAAATTACGCGTCTTTACTTCAGGACGAATCGCAGCGAGATGCTCAGACCTCGAAAAACCAACATCTCGATTCCCCCTCGAAATCTCCCAGCTCCCGTGGTCTTGCGCACCATTCCGCCTTGGCTTGCAGCAGAGCTGCTTGCATCGGTGCCAGGTATCCATGCGACTGCAGAGCTTAAAGCCAACTGTCTTTGGACTGCGCAGACCACAACCACGTCTTGTCTCAGTGCTACAGTCGTGAGCGGGGGGGCTAGTTTCAGTTGAAGAGACGGTGCTTTATTACTCATTATCACTGCAACTCCACTGGAGTGGCGGGAACGGCCTCTATTTCTCCATTTTCCGCTTCCAAAAATATGTTTCTCTTATCGTGTGAGTGCTTTCCGTCGGCGTTACGAGTGGTGATGTTGTGCTCTCTCGTACCTAAGTGGGTGTGAAACCCTCTGAAAACGTTTCTCGTCACCTCTTCCGTCCGAGGTAACTCTAAACGTCGTTTTCATATACCTGACACGTTTCCATTTCTTATTGATAAGCGAGTATTCTTACATATTTGGATAAAGTCGCGTTACCAGGTTCGTGGTCAACTATATATTATCCGGAGTCTCATCATTGATTTCGTCCCACTCCGACGCAGCAGCGTCTATTGCGCATGCTTCAGCCACATCGTATAGATAAGTGGATGGTTTGTCTTTACTACCTAATCAAGATGTCGTATCACAATCAGAATGAATTTAAAGATCTCAGAAACTAGCAGAACCTTAGTCGATTCTCTAGTAAGCTGATGGATTCGATGTCACCGAGCCCACAAGCACCTTCCTGTAAAGTCTCCGCTATCCGGGCACCAGGTTCAGCAGTACAAGTATAGCATCTGGTCCGCGAAGGAGCAAATTATTAAGCATACTCAGCCTCCTTTACGATATTAAGGCCATGGACGCCTCGAATTATGGCCATTGTGTGACTTCAAATCTGCCTTAAGCACGGTTATTTCACTAAAATATTAGAGCCTCCTTTTCGTTCCCCTGTCGTCTATAACTCTAGCTGTTCTTCTTTTAGAACATCTCTGAGTATCAAATTTCCTTATTCCACACCGTACACACTGAAATGTTCCATGATCATCCTACAGCACCCTTCCACGCTGGGATACATCTTGGACTTCAACATGCACCCTATGCTAAATTTTTAGATGCAATCGAAACCGTCCAGCTCAGCCACCAGGATTTGACTTCATAAAACATTCTGTAGCCGTGATTACAGGCTTCGTGGAGACAGAGTAAGGGTATTGGAGGTGATGCAGTTTGAAGCGTCCCACCGGAGGTGGAGTTCGTCTACAACAGTCAGCATATTCGTCGGGAAATCTACACGTTTTTTCTGTGCTCGGGCAATTTCCTTTCTTTTATTCCCTGAAAGGACTAAATCACAGTAGTGACACTACATTTAGAACTTCCAAAAGAAGTTGCTTGAGGATCGTTGATTGTTCATAGCCATTGGTTCAGTACTTGCTCACTTATACATCACGGCCAAGACTTACTTCTTCATCTTCAACGCTCATACCAGTACAGCGTCAAGACTCCATTCGAACAGCAGAAGAGTCGGAACAGCATGAATCACAACAATATCTCCAATCTTCATTATACATCAAACCCGAGCGCCACTAACACTCAACACCAACAAACCAACGTGAACATGATACCTGAACATCAACTCCATCTCACAGATTATCCACATCTCTCGCAGCAAGTAAGCTTTAATGCCTTGTTACCTCAAGTCAAACGACAAATCCAAGTTCACTCGACTGCCTTCAGCTTCCAGGCATCCGGAACGTCAATCCTGAGCCAATAACCACTTTTCTCCCACACTAGGCTTCATACATCTCTCTAAAACGCACGATATCTCTTTAACTATCTCCAAAATCTAAACATTTCAATTGAATCAGAGACACCGTTTCACGCTCCGCGATTTCACCATCAAGTCTCAGCCTCAACCACAAAACCGCAATGCGCCCTCCACTCCCTCATCGAGGCCGGCCCACCCGCCAACCCAACACATCATACAATCCCGAAGCGCAACTATACATCTCGCTCCATTGGCTCCCATGTCCGTCCTGGCACCCCCGAACCACCATCTACGATGTGCACGTCAAGAAACTGGGCACCAGGTGTCGAAAAGCCGGATGCAAAGTTCCAAAGTTTACGGCGGCGCAGATGAGAGATGCTTGGATGCGGATATGGTGGGTGAAGGTGATTGTTAAAGATGTGAGTGAGATGGTGCGTTGTGGAGGGGAAGAGGGAGAATAGGGTTCGATGGGGTAGGGTGGAGGATTTTTGGATGTAGATGGATGAGGAACCTAGCGGATTAGGAGAGGGGGATCAGTGTGAGGGTTCAGGGAAGTTTTATTTTGTTGTTATTGACGGAAGATATTTCAACGGAAGATTGGAAGGGCGACGGTCCATGGTAGAAGGATGAGCGGATTTCATATGATTGCTATACGTAAGCCTTCCAGGAAGGAGAGGATGGGCTTTATTCCTTACAATTTGTTGTTCATTGATACCCCAAATTTGCACGTATATATCAACAACAAGCTACAAATAACAAAACTATGAACATAATACAACCCAATTTACAAGGGCCGCAAAAACCATATCCATCTCACGCACCTATCCCCAGCCTCTTAGGCAATTGTCCCCTAAACAACCAAGCCCCTGTAACAGCCACAAAGCTCAACGCCCCCATCGCCAATCCCAAATTGCTAATACTCGTCTCTTCCTTAACCCTACCAATCCTCGTCTCCTTTTTGCCCTTTCCAAACACAACCTTACTCGCGGACTTCTTCTCCCCCTTCCCCACAATTTCAAAATCATCCCAGTCTACCCTACTCAACAGATCCTGATATTCCATCACTGTACCAGACCAATTATTCGTAATCTTACCATCCCTATTCTTATACCAAGATCCGCACTTCGGATCCGCGAAACTAGACCTATTAAGAATTTCCTGGATCTTCTCGTTGAAGGCTGCGGTCTTAGATACTTTAGGCATAATTCCGATTTTCTCGCCCCTGCTCCGTCCATCCATAACTGCGGATACAAGCGTATTGAGGTAGCGAGACTGCGCTTCAATCATCAGGACAATAGAGTTATGTCCCAGGTTCGTGTTGGGGCCATAGAACATGCCGAAGTTAGGAAGACTGGGAACAGTGGTACCGTACAGCGCTGATGCGCCGCCCGACCAGATTTCCGAGAGAGCGCGGTTATTTGTGCCTGTGACCTCAATAGGGAAGAGGAACTCTACGGTGCGGAAACCGGTTGCAAGGATGATCATGTCGTGTTCGTGGAGTTCGGTCCCGCCATTTCCATCTTCGACTTCGATGCCGTTTTCGGTGATGCGCGATATCTTTCTGGTTTCCAGCGTTGTCTTCTTGTCTGCAATAGCAGGATAATAATCGTCAGCGATAATTACGCGCTTGCATCCAGGTGAGTAATCCGGCAACAATTTCTCCCACAGATCTGGCCGATTCGGGATCTGCGCTTTCATGGCTGCTCTGCACCAGTCCCTGATCTGGTTCGCGAACTCGGAGTCACTGTCTGTGACGGCAGGGTGAAAGGACTCGCGGTAGTCCATTTGCATGGCTCGGATCCGCCAGCGGATAGGGGGGAGGTAGCGGTAGATGGCGCGGCGAAAGGCGGAGACGGGGCCGTCCATGCGTGGTATTACCCAGTTGGGGGAGCGTTGGTAGACTACGAGGGTTTTGGAGGATGAGAGGATTTCGGGAATGATTTGCGCAGCTGTTGCGCCTGTTGACATTATATAAGTAGAAGAACTTCTAGTGAAGGTTGGGGTCGAGGCTGTCATATACCATTACCGATGATACCAATCTTCTTTCCTTCAAGGCTATAGCTCCAGTCCCAGCGCGCCGAATGCATCATCTTGCCCTTAAAATCCTCAAGTCCTGGAATAGCCGGATACCGTGGCTGATTCAATTGCCCAACTGCAGAAACCAAGAAATCTGATTCGATCGTATACTGGGAGTTGAACTCTGCGTCCTTGCTACCCATCACTTTGACGTCGATTTTCCATTTTGAGGCCGAGTCATCCCATGTTGCGGCTTCGACGGAAGTGTTAAATCGGATGTATTTGTAGAGCTTGTATTTGTGGGCGACATTGCGGAGGTAGCCCTAGGGAAGAGAAGTTAGATGATAGTAAGATGGGGAGAAACATGTAGGATGCTTGCAAGAATCTCTTCTTGACCTGGGTATTCCCTCGTCCAATCTGGGTTCTGTTCGAAAGAATAGCTATACAGCATGCTCCAGACTGTCCAGTGTCAGTACTGGTCCCTGACCATTGAGTTCCCAATATGATTTACCATCGCAACAGCAGCCAGGATACTTATTGTCGCTGTCCCCAATTAGCCTCACATTCTCTTCTCAAGTCACCCTTTATGCAGACTCACTTCCAGGTTCCACCAACTCCAGAGCTCTTCTCGACAATAATGAAGTTGTGGCACTGATTACGTCTAATCAGATCGATCGCCATACACATTCCTAAAAGCTGTCAGTCTCGACCTTCTGAGGAAACCTTGAAATTTCGTAAGCTCTAATGAGATTCATACCTGAGATGCCCGCTCCAATGATGACAACGGTAGCACTTGTGTAGTCCTTGTTGCCCACAGGGACCTGCGGCGATGGCTGTGAACCTCCCATTTTAAGAAACAAGTTAAAAAAAGTAGAGAGTATTGAAGAAAAGGTTGGTTGAAATAAGAAAGAGGACTACAGGAGCGAAGTTCAAGCTTATCAACATCCAAGTCCGTGCAGGACCGACCTAAGAGGAACGGAAGCAAAGCAGCACATGGCCGACAAAGACGCTACCAGGTCCTATACCCAATCAGCGGCCGTACTGTATGCAAGGTCCATCCCATATTCCAGGATACCCTCGGAATACCGAGCTGTCCGTATCCGGATCGTTTCAACATCAGACCTTGGTGGCCATGCCAGTCCACCCCCATCCATCCATCCCCGCTTGCTACTTCTTCTGTCAGCCTTGAAAGGATATTGCAATCTCGTGGCATGATGCCAAAATGAGGCTTTGATAGAGTAGAGACGTTATCAGCGCATAGTAAGCTTCCCCAAATTGTGGGGAAGATAGCGCGAGGCGGGCGGAAATGGGCCGCCAGCTGGCCTTTGGCCGGTTCCCGCCCTTCTTCAGATGACGACTGGATGCGATTGACTCGAAATTGATGACACTCATTGTAATGACTAAGATTACTAAAGGTCGTCGGTGTGAGAGAGGAGTGATAAAAGAAATGTTGTTTTTAAGGCTGGTGTGCATCGATTATCGTGAATTGCCTACATAGGTATATGCCAGCATGCGTCCCGCAATGCTCCTCCTAGGTTTTCATTTCCCATCCCAGAGTGAACTGACAAGAATAGACGAAAAATGCAGAAAACCCCCGGTGCTCGCATTACGAATATGAAGCTGACACCAGAGGAGATACGCCAGAAACGCCTATTAATCTTCATCCAAATCGAGGTATTGTACCTGTCGCAGAGGACGCTACCCAAACTTCAAAGCATTTGAACAATGCTTGACCGGAACGTAGCCTCGTCGAACGCATTGCAGCCTCTATGGGCACCTAATAACCCTGCTCACGATGCCACTTCTCCTCCCAGCCGGGAAACCAAGGGCTCTCCTGTAATGTATGTGGCTCCCAATCTGCCGGCACCATGCCCTTCTTAACTTGCTCTTTCGCATACTCTTCCAATGCCGGGATTACCACGTGCTCTGTGTGCCACGTGTTTTTGTACTCCATCAAACTTCTCTTGCCCTCCTTCAACACCTTCAACACTAGTGCTGGTACATATGCTTCATCTCGGAAGCTTTGGACAGGAGTGAAAAGAGCCTTGAAGTTGAACACGATGGCACCAGATAGTGGAAGGCGACGAAGTGTCTGCCAATCGACGCGCAGGTGGCAACGGGAAATGTCAAGATCTGCGTGCTGGACATCACGATGCTTCTCATGCGGGTCACCTGGAGGCATGTAAAGTGGCTGATCGATTTCGAGACCCCAAGAGCCGCGTTGGATGGCTTTATCAGTAGGCTTCTTCGCGAAGTACCTATGAGAAGTTTAGTATACGCGTGTACTTTACGTAAGCCTTATGGCACCTACCTCTCCATTGAGAACTGCATCTTCTCCTTATAGTCTGGTATCGGCGCATGAATTTGATGAAGTTGAAGCCCAATCTTGCTAGCCACATTCCATCCAAGGGCGCTACAAATCATGCCAGCCCGGAAGTAGTAATATCCAGTGCTTGGATCGCGGAGCATGATCGCGAAGTCTTCTGGGACGTTATTATTAAGAACGTGCAAGGGATGAGTGGTTCTAAGATCCGATTCTGTGTGCAAAATGCTATTGTAAAAGACCATCTTCTCCTTGTCTAAACGGAAGTACTGCGGGTATCGCGCGCATAGAAATTGCAAAGCCATCTCCATCAACTCCTTGCAAGCCAATTCGGAGCCTGGAAGAGCTTCGAGAACACCCTTCCCATGCTGGGCGAAGAGATCCTGTCGCTGCTTAATTCGCTGTTCGTAGGTATTTTCGAGCTCGAGCCACCAGTCAGGTTCCAATTTCGTCAGTGCTGCATCTCATCAGTCAATCATCATCTCAAACCGTCTGCGACCGACTTACACATAGTCTGATGATAAGCCCATCGGAAGGGTCTGTACGGTCTCGGTCGCGCCTTTTTGATATCGAATTCATGGTATGGTCGGGGAAGTGGCACACCACTGAGGGTAGCGTAATCAGGAAAGTTCCCGAGAGCTTTGATCTCCTCAGTCGAGAATTCGCAGGGAGTGAACATTGGAGCCTTGGCATCGAGGTATGAAGTGGTGAGAGGCAAACATGCCTTCCTCGACTCCGGCGGAGAAGCTACTAAACCATCCCGAGATTTTCCCAATATCGATGGGAAGCTGCTTTGGAGCTCGAACAGCGTAAATCGACGAGAGGGTGGGAAAGTGTCCGAGTAGTCAGGGCCCTTGACATTATCTAGCTGCTTCTTGTCTGGCGATAGGGATCGAGGGGGGGTGTTAGATCCTGAAGCGCGCCGGCGACGGAAGTGGATGCGGTTGAGAAACACATTAC
The DNA here is from genome assembly GCA_010093925.1 of Zopfia rhizophila CBS 207.26. NCBI lineage: Eukaryota > Fungi > Ascomycota > Dothideomycetes > Zopfiaceae > Zopfia > Zopfia rhizophila. Next base: position 191,027 of record ML994656.1, on the reverse strand, counting down.
GTCTTCCTTGCTGGAATACGAGAAGACTAGCAGAGCTAATAAGGAAGGCTGCACCAAATAACAATAAGAGAAGACCGCCCATGTTGGTTTGAAACTTCCGGCGACGTTGAAGATTGAGGCAAAGAAAGGGTGAAAAATACAAGAATAGGGCGAGTGTAGGACCAGGGGTTCAACAGTCAGATATGCCGAATGAGGCTGGACTCGACCTGGTTGCACAGCAGATCTAAGAGAATGAAGATTAGATAGCGAGGCGTAGGCCGGTAGCAATGAACTATCTCATCGAGGACGGTCAAAGGTCTTTATAAAGAGACTAGAATTATGCTTCCAGAGTGGTGCGTGACAACTATTGTGGAAAACGAGAACTTGAGAGCCTTATCAATAGAGTAGGAGCGGGGCGGAGAGAGGTGAAGTAGATAGGAACAAACAGAAGCATAACGGAGAACGGAACTCCCAAACGGGGAAATTCAAGAGGCGCAACGAATATGACCAACTCCAAGGTCCACTCAAGGAAATGACCCAGAATACCGTGAAAGCGCACGAGAACGCAAGAAAAGCAGCACAGCTCGCGTGGAGGGGTTATCTTCGTCTGCGGTCAATGATCAGCCCTCCATCCAGTTGGGGTTTAGCGGGTAATCTGCTGCTATCCAACTTGGGTATACAAGTCCAGTCTCTTGCCGCCCACCTCATAGTCCAATTGCTTGTCATTCGGCGTCTGGACGTCGGCTATGATGGGTGCGCTTGCGTTCTCGTCGTATACCCAAGCATTTCCGAGCTATTGGGTAACGATCCCGGTCGCGGACGCATCTCCCAGTGGTTCCAGCCAAGCCTGTCTTCCCCGCCGACTGACCGAAGGATCATTTGTAGTTTCGATGCCTCTTTGAGGTCAAAATCTCCGGGTTGACAAAGCATCAGTGTGGAGAAGTCCTCGGAACATATCGAGCAATTTGAGGGACTTCGGCTGCTGGCCAGAAGAAGTGAGGACTATCCGAGACGCGGCTATACGGGCGCAGAACGACAACGCCACTCCTGCAGTATCCATCCTCTGGCTGATCCTCCTGGTAGATTCGAAGGAAAGATCCGCTTGTTATGTTCAACGACGCATCTGATGGATGGCGCGATGGTTAAAGGGAGTGTTGCAAAGGGCGGTTGCCCGCAAGTGCTTTTGTCACAATGGGCGTCGAGGGTACGTACGAAATCCATCAACTTGGGCAGGCCGGAGAAGAGGCAGTACTCACCAGGCGGGACCATTCCACGTTTGCAGCGTGCTCCGGGGGTGGGTTAGGTTTTATAGTGATGGAACACAGGAGAAAGTTTGCGTTGGCGTAAGTTGTGTTAAGGTTTATCACCCTCACTAACCGAATCGGGGTGATTCTTTATCTGGCATCCCGACTCAACACCCGCGGTGGAACCTTGTTGTGTCTTCAGGTCTACTCCTTTTGTCTTTACTACATAAATCGGATGACTAAAGATATTTTCCTCGTAGCGTAGCCTAAGTTCAATCTTCCCCCCGCACGCAGCGTTCAACCCGCTCAGCTTATAAGACAGAAGACCAGTCCTGTTTCTTAAGGTACTCCTCCACCGTAGTAACTTTGACATCGACCCCAAGCTATTCTGCTTGTCAGTAGACTCATTTATTTGGCTTCGTGATGAATTGGACTTACATCCCACGGGTAAACTACACTGGGATCACTCCCGTCGTAGCCGAACTCGTCAATGTACTGGAACATGTCTGCAAGCTCCCTGCCAAAAGGGACCATGTTCTCGTCCATGAACTTACGATCTGACCTTTCAAATCTGCAGGAAACTCCATTGATTTTACCCCAGATTTGGCACCAATCGTCCCAACTCATCTTCGAGCCAGCACCGACCAGAATTTTCCCGGGCGCAATCTCAACGAGAGCCTTGGTGAAGGATCCTGGAATTAATTAGTCTACAATCATGTTAAAAGAGTGTAAATATCCGATACTCACCAGTGTCCGTCCTAGGATCTACCATTGGAAACTTGGCATCTCCAGCCATCGGAAGACTGACCACGTACGATCCATCCTCCTGCTTTTTCGGCACCGGCATTCCACCCTTCCAATTACTGGCGAAGACCCCGAGTTGCAGAAAGCTCGTCTTCTTCGCCAGCTCCGGATACTTTTCCTTGAGATATTCAACTGCCTGCCATTTTGCATCGAAATGAAGGTTGAATGTGATCTTTCCATTGCTCCACTTCTTCGTATCGCTCAATGTAGACAAGACAAAACGGTCCAAGGTATCGATATTCACGGCAACGGCGTCAACCAGCTTCTTGCCCTGTTCAACCTCACAATCATATGCAACTTCGTTGGGAGTTCGTCCTTCTTTCTCAGCACGTTCATGGTTGGCCGGATTTTGCATATGCTGCCAAAAGTCTGTGTTGCCAAAAATGACGTTGGCGCCCTTGAATGCTTTCTTCATAGACTCTACGTCGTCGAGATTGCCGGCTACCATTTCGACGCCCTGGTTGCTCCATTCCTTGGAAGATGGTTTGCTTGGATCACGGGAGATGCCCCGAATCTTCCAGCCAGGCTCGTCGAGGAAGACATCAGCGACGGATGCGCCCTAGCATAAGGTTAGGACATTGAGGGGTGAAGGATATTCGGAGTTATCGTACCTGATTCCCTGTAATTCCAACTATTGCAATAATCTTGGTTGACATGGCTTGTGGTTTTGATATAGGAAAAGGGGTCTGATCTGTGTAACCGAATTGCTTTAAACTGTTCTGATCTGAACCTCACCCTCAAAGTCGTTGTCTAGCTCTTTATACAACTTCCCCCCTCCTGCCATTCCAAATCAATCCTTGGTTTCCACTCTTAGTTTACTATAAATATCGTGATGTTTGTCCGAAACCCGTCTCTTTAATCATCAACCACCCAATTACACATCCTTTGCTCTCTTGAGCCTCCTCCAACGCCATCCCAATTAGGAAATCATCGCTAGCGCCAACATGAAACCATAACACCCAACTACATCGTCTGTTAGTTAGATGGGCCGACACTCGAAATGGGCGACGCTTTTGACTCTTGGTGACTCATGAGTCCTGCGGAATTGAAGGAGCAACAAACAACAAAGTTGATTCCTTTACGCAGGCTGGGTTCGTGACTCGCGCATTTGGAATGCGAGCGTTGCCTTCAATTACGGTATGTCGGCAATTCACATTGATTCTACGACGGAATTTAGGTGAAGTAGATGTTAGAGTCGATAATGACCAGTGCAAAATGAAGACGAGGCCGAAAGTAGTCTGTGCACTAGCGAAGGTTTATAAGACAAGACGGAATCGCCGAGACGGCGAAGTAGATTATGCCATGCAGATGAAGGTTGGACGCCTTAAACTCAATTGCTTTTACCTAAGATTGAAGACATAATGGGTAAAAATAGCTGCAGGATAGAAATAAAAAAGAATAGTAGTCAAAGATAATGGTAGTCACAGTGCTTTCTCATTTTAGTCGCGGTTGGAAACAAAAAACGTTCCATATTTTACTTCCCAAGAAGCACTCGAAATTTCTGTCTCTTCTGCCCTCGTCCATCTTCTAGTCCTTTCTCCTTACTACAAGGTAATCACAATCTTGCCGTACGATACGCCTTGCTTGAGCTTGTCCATTCCTTCCTGCCCCTTCTCCAGCCCACCTTCAATAATGACTGGATTCAGCTTGGCCTTGAAGCACCCCTTCTCCAATGCCTCCGGGTATGTATTTGCCCCAAACCGCCTCCCCGATGTCCTTATCATCCAACACCACCGACGGAGCATAAACGGCGCTGTCCGAAATTCCTCAGGGATTTCCTTCGGTTCTGGCATGACAGTGTCATATCTTCCACCCGACGCTTTATATAGGGGTGCCCAAGCTGTTGCAGCATGTGTAGTACCAATGCAAGCACACCCACACCCACGAAGTCTGTTCCTTTCAGCACCCTGATGATCTCTTTAGCAACGTTGCTGTCGTTATAGTCGAATACGTGCTTAAGCCCTAACTCTTTGATCTTGTCTAAATTATGCTTGCTCGCCACTCTCACTACCGTCACTCCTGCGGCAACAGCAAACTGAATGGCTGATGCACCCGCTGAATCTGAGCCACCCTAGACTAAAATTCGACTTTGTTGGTTTGATTTGGGGACGTGGATTGGACCGTGCATCAACGAAAATTGACCAGAGATCGTGAAGAGAATTAGTAAAGCAAAGTGCACACGCGACAATTATATAACTTATGCGCTTGAAATGGAGAATAGCGTGGGAGGAGTCAGAAAGTATTGACATATCTGGTATCTAGATGCATAACGCATGAGACAATATCTACCAATGAAGGACAGAAAATGAATTGAATAAAAATAGGGTCAAAATCATTAACCACATAATTGAACAGTAATTAACGAAAACCCACTTGTCTAGCCGTATCGGATCTGAACACAGCTGGACATGGCAGACCGTATGTGGCACGAAAGGAGTGGGACGGAATCCATCACGGGCCTAAGCTGGCCCCGATCCTAAGCAAGTCTGGAGGGGCCAAAACAAATTGTAGTATTTCCCTTTACTTCCATCGGACCCCAGCAGCGATCTTCCTGTTCTTCCTGTATTTTGTCCAAGCAGTCATCATGCGTCCACCTTGGCAAGGAGTGAACTCATGACAGCAATCGGAATAGTCCATCTACTCGAATTAGTTCTATGCCTTCATGGAGCATGCGGGAGAGTATCCTTACAAAGTTCTTGACGTTGTCGAATGAACCCGCTTTGCAGGATTGTTTGGCCGGGCAGCTGTTCAAGTCTCCGGGTGTTGCTAACTTGCCGTATGATGGTGCCTTTTGCGGGGCTGTGTCATCGCAGAAATCGCCGTCTCCATCGCAACCTCCTTGGAACACATGAAGCAGTCCGAACCAATGGCCAACTAAGCGTTCCGCATTAGTGAAATCAACAAATGGATCGTGGTAATAGAAGTACCTTCGTGGGTCAAAGTTCCACTCTTGTCTGAAGTTCCAGCATCCAAGGAAACAAAGCAGCCATCGGCGTCCAACTTCTTTTGATCGATGTCAGCACCTGTACCGTCAGGAAGCGAGCAAACTCCTGAGTTGGCCTTTTCGACAAGATACACATTCAAGCTCTGGTAATCACCGCGGTGGAGCTGCTTCATCTTCTCTTCCTTCTGAATATCAATATCCTTAGCCCATTCCGCATTAATCGCATACGACAAAGGCTTGACTTGGAATTGAAAGCCCCATTTCTTGAAGTTTCTTTGGAGAACGTCGACCTGTTTTAAAATTTTCGTGGCATCGACGTAGCCTTTGTCGGCTGTGGGCCCTGAAGCAATGACGTGGATCCAGAGATCGATCGTGATGAGGTCGCGGGTCCTCAAGGTCGTCAAACTTCGTCTAGACTCTGCCGCTGTGATGTTCAATGGATCGGTAGTAAATTCTTCATTCAAGCATTCTACGGCAAAAGTCGCGACTGGAGCAATCAGGGCAAGAAGAAACGACGAAAACTTCATGGCGAAATGAGTGTGAGAAATATAATAAAGGAATGATGAAAAGAGAATCGAAAAAGTTAACGAAGGTTGATGTGTACTTAAGGGTGTAGCGACAGAAGAGAAAAAGATATGTAGACGATATAAATACTACGGAAATGAGATGCGGCCAACTGCAGGTGGTTCTTCGCAGCCAAGTGACGATCTACAGTGGAGAGCCTGAAGGAATATAGCCGATGTTCTGTTTATTTCAAGAACGGGGCAGTACTTTTAGGAAGGCAATTTCATGTTGCCGTAGGATTGGGAGTACGCCTTACATTCTTATTGCTGGAGAGTCCAGGACGTCGTGTATCTGTTTGACGGCTACTTTAAGCAGATAGACTAGATCGAAGATCTATACGGTGCGGTTGATCTCCCGCTAGAATCTTGCAAAAGAATGACCTTACTTTTACTGAATATTGGAGAAGGTCCTCTTATACCATTAATTAGTCTATATCATCCAATTTTTACAAGCCGCCCCGTCGAACTGACATAGCCATATGAAACGACGAACGAGATCTACTTAGCCTCAAGTTGGACGCCTGAGCGAGGGGCCTTAGACCCCTTGAGATCAGAGCACCTCGAAAAGTACAATGCTTACTCTGAAAATAAGCATAACTCTTTCCGAAGGTGCGCTCGGGGCGCTGATGGTTCAGAGATACGAGAGATGGCATCGGAGTGGCGGAGTTCGTCCTTGAAACAATGTTTAATATTCCGGAGTGTTGGGTGCTTCAACTCTGAGATATGAAGCTAGGTAATGGCGATTGTAGAAGAAAATGATGAGTCAAATGATTTCGACACCAGAGAGGCTTGACGCGATAGAACTGCCTGAAGTGGAGAGTAGGTGTGTATCGTGATTGGGTTGGGATACGGATCATAAGGACGGGTGGGAACCAGGCCAAATCCGGCTAGTACCGGAGCGGAATAACAATGTCCCTAGCTCGATAAAATTCCTTCAATCGCTCTCCAGCCCAACTTTTCTCCACACACACAGAACACCAAGTTTAATTATATTACTTAGACAATCATGCATTTCTTCACCCAAGTAATGTGTATGTATTATAGGTAAGCGCTGCCTCCTCCCCTCGGTCTTGGCTTTCAATACGTCTCTATGATGAAGACCTTTCCACATTCGCAGTTTCCACGCGAGCTATCACCTTGAACCCAATCTAGATGGCACTGAGCGTTAAACCTTCCTTGGATGTCTGATTTGAAATATTTTCAAACAACAATTATGCAGCCTCATGTTAGATTGATTCACTAATCGTAGTCTTCATCTAGTGGTCCAACCGTCCAAAACCAAATCCGAATATGCCTGAAATGCAAGCGAGCTGAATGGATGTATTCCTAGATCTTCCATCTACTCCGTAACCAAGATGGTGGAATCGAAGTTCTGGCGCCGGGTCCAATACCGGCCGGAGCGTTGATGGTCAATGTGACCAAGGAATACTTGAACAGAAAATCAAGGACAAGAACGCGTCTTCATATATGATATTCCACAACCTTCACTAAATGATTTCAGGACGCAGAGTCATCGAGTTCCAATGGTATAAACCACATTGCAAAGCGGGACTCTCACTAAGCTTGCGGAATTAACACAATCAACCGGATCACATAGGTCATAGTGAGGAACAGAACGGTTCTTTTTCGCAATTGACACAAGTTGCACTGCGGGAATTATGCCTGCATTTTTGTTTAGAGGAGGTTGAATAATAGGCTGATTCGACTGGGTTATCTTGGACTGTCAACTGAACTAAGAAACATGCAGTCCACCGAAACAGCCGCGCACGCCTTTGGATGCTTTATGTAGAAGCCTGCAGCGAAGAATATTTAGTGTCGAGGATTTGTGTACCATGAATGGCCGAGAAATTCCTTGGCTAATGCTCTGTAGGCGACGCCTCACGCTAAGAAATCTCCGTTCCCAAGACATGATAGCCTCACGTCGGCAAGCTTAAGCAAAGCTTACCTTCAGAATATATGACGTCTGCTGCTGCAGATGTCCCGTCTTACCTTAAATTCGGGGATTTACGTCGTGAATAGAATTGAGTGCACCCTACACATGTCGGATTTTGCGTGGATGTATATTGCGGCAAGAATGGAATTCGAATTCTGAAACGTCACTGGCCGGCTGCATAGGGGCGACTGCATGGGCTACCGCCGAAACGTCGTCATCCACCCACTGCGACCATCCTTGGGGACTTGTTGCTCAGCCTCTGCGACAATCATCATCTCCAATGGCCCCTTCGAGATTCACTGCCACAACATCTTCGCCGCATCTTATCTTTGCGCCTCTTCACCTGGCGTGAATGATAGAACACAGTTTCATCTAGACAAGCAATACGTGAGAGGCGAATACTGCCCATCAGCTTACGAATTACGGAGCCTTACATACCTTGCGGACCTACATTCTTCACCTGCGACCACGGAGACCCTTTTGCGACCGGATGTACTCATCGTAGTGCTCGACGAAGCCTCAAAGCCTTGCGATCGCGCAGTCACAGTCATTTCAGGCCGGCACGATGGTGTCGGCGCCGTTCTGCAACACCACGCTGATTGATGAAAAGAGTGAGAATTGCAATCCTTTCCAATGAAGGAGATGGACTAACAGCAGCGCAGTTGAAGAGAAGCCAATTTGGAAAACCTTGACTTTCCACCATTTCGGCCTCATTCTCTCCGCAACGTTCGGTCTGTTAGCCGTAGCCATAGCCCTATTCCTAATCCTACGGCATGCGACACATTATTCGAAGCCGTGGGAGCAGAAACAGTAGGCCCGGACATCCTTATGCGCACCGGACGTGTTCGCTAACTGAACTAGCATTATACGTATCCTTTTCATGATACCAATTTATGCTACGGTTTCTTTCCTCTCCTACCTTTATTACCGACATGCGATCTACTTTGACGTCCTTCGAGATTGCTACGAGGCATTTGCAATCGCAAGCTTCTTCACGCTGATGTGCCATTACATCGCACCAAACCTACACGAACAGAAGCATTACTTCAGGAACATTGAGGTCAAGAACTGGATATGGCCGTTAAATTGGATGCAGAAGTGCACTGGCGGCGAGAACAAAGGTTTTCTTCGTAAACCGCAGAGCGGTCTCACTTGGTTCAATGTACGCACATGGACCTTTGATCTAGGGCAATGGCTAAATGTGTTCCAGATTGTATGGATAAGCATCTTCCAATATTGTTTCATCCGCGTTTTCTTTACCATCGTCGCGGTCACCGCCCAAGCATACCACCGCTACTGCGAGTCTTCTATGGACCCGCGATTTGCGAGAATCTGGGTCCAGGTCTTTGAGGGACTCTCCGTTACTGTTGCCATGTACTGCCTGATTCAATTTTACGTTCAGCTGAAATCCGACTTGGCGCCCTATCGCCCCTTCCTAAAAGTTCTCTGTATCAAGCTCGTCATTTTCTTCTGCTTCTGGCAGAGCCTGGTTATCTCCTTCCTGGCAAGAGAAGGAGGACCTTTAAAGCCAACCGAGAAGATCGCTGCTCCCAACCTCAGAGTCGGTATCCCATCCATGCTTATTTGCGTTGAAATGTCCATTTTCGCAACTCTCCATCTCTTCGCTTTCCCCTGGAAACCATATGATCTCTCAGAACGCCAGGACCCATTAAAAGCACCAACGGACGGCTTCGATGGCGACCTTCCAAAAAGTTATGCCCATGGCCCCGCTCGTGCTCTCGCATCCGCATTCAACCCATGGGACATTATCAAAGCTTGCGGCCGTGGCTTCCGCTGGCTCTTCGTTGGCGTCCGACACCGTAAAACGGATGCATCCTACCAGACAAAGCTTGGTTCCTTATCCTTAGAGACCGGATATCCCCAAGGTCCGACATTTGCAGGAAATGGAGAGGCAGCAACGGAGGTTGCAAAACCAAGGAAGGGTTCTGCTGTTGCAGGGAAGAATGGGTTTGAGGACTCAGATACAGCTGGCTTATTGTCATATGCTCAGACTAACCCGTACGCACACCAGGATTCATATAATACGGCCTACGGCGAATCCAACCCCAACCACAACGCCGACAGCCTTCCTTCGGCACCGACACCCGGACAGGAATACGGCGTAGAGAGGTTTGAGAGGGGTCGAAGAACTGGTTTTGAGCCGCAAGACACAACGTATCACGGTGCGAGCTTAAGCCCAAGTCCGCCAAGACGACCGCAGGAAGATGTCGGCCGCCCGAGTACTGAATGGGATATGTTTGCTGGGGCTACGAAACCAGGAGCGAGACCTCCAGGAGGCGGGCCTCCTGGGATAATATAAGTGATCTTTGATTTTGGATTCCGGCGTTCGGTGGGGGAGGATTGTCTGATTCATTTTTTGGCGTTTCTGTTTTGTTTCAAGCATTGATCCGGCTACCAGCATTGGATGGGATATCGGCCGGACAGGGAGTTTTCCTTGCACTTCAGGAACGGCTTCTCACTACACACTGATGGTGGTTAGTTGTGTCTTTGGATACCCAAGCCAGAGGGCGTGTTCAGGAAATACTGCCAAGAAGGATTCTAAGTAAAGTAGACGCCTGTAAGAACTAGAGGGAAGTTGAGCACAAAGATTTTCGATGAATCGTGAATTTAATGAATGAACTGAGTTAGCTTCAATTCAGCGGATTGTGGCGGTGCAAACGGTGGCTTTGGAGGTGCATCAGGCATGAAGGCTCGTATGCCAAGGCCAACACGACAAGCTTTGAGAATGGAAACGTCGACAGCAGTCTGTCTTTGTTCCCCATCTTTCACTGATGTCTTGTCCTGACACTCTTTTCTTCCCATGTTTGGATACGCCCATAACTCTAATAACTTCTTACTATCATCCTTACGTACAGCAACTGTCAATTATCCACCATGACCGACTACAACAAACTGACAGTCGCGAACTTGCGCCAACTTCTTAAGGAAAATGGGATTCCCTCCACGGGCCTTACCAGAAAGGCGCAGATTATTGAGAAGCTCGAGGAGCACGATAGGGCAGGCAATGCCGCACCAGCGCGGCCTGAACCAGCTCCAAAGGCTGCGGAACCTCAGCGGACGCAGGTAGCTGAACAGGGGCAGGTTGAAGCCCTTGCAGCAGATGGTAAATATGTTCATCACGCAAATTTGGTGGTGATTACTGATGTGACTGTAGTGCCTGCGACGTCAGAGCCAGCTGCACCTACGACACAAACGGAGGAGCCGACGCAGATTTCAACAACAACTACCGAGCAGCCCGCGGAACAACCAGGGCCCGCGGAACAACCAGGGCCCGCGACTACGAGTGGACCTGAAGAGAAGGCTTCTGCGACGACGGCAACAGAAGTGCAGCGAACGCCAGAGACCTCCGAGCATCCTATGCAACCCACCATACTTCCGCAGGAGACTCTGCAGCCAAAACTGCAGCCTGGCGACACTATCATGGAAGATCTCACTCCGCCGCCCGCTTCGAATGAGAGACCGTCAGTCGAGAATCCTGAACTCCTTCCCATCGTCGAGAAATCCGTTGACACCTCCGTCGAAGCCTCGCGGCTCAACTCTGAAGAGTTGGAGGCGGATACTAGGAAGCGGAAGAGACGCAGTCCGTCCCCGGAGCTGCCGTTGCAAGATATCATGGCTAAGAAACCACGACCGAGCGGAGGTGCTGCGCTAGAGGTGCATTTGAAGGACGACATTGAAGTAACGATGACAGACAAACCTGCAGAGCGGGAGAGCCTTGTTGAAGAGACTAAGAATGAGGGTACCAATGGCATTGGCAAAGAAGAATTCACAAAGGAGGACGAGACTGCTGATTCCAAAGCCTCAGACGCATCTTGTGAGCCCACCAAGGAACCAACGCCACCCATCGCAGACAAGCCCAAGCCCGCAGCTGCAGAGAAGAAAGGTAAAGACTCCCGCTACAAGAACCTATTTCAACCAGAAGCTGCTACGACCTCCATCGAAACGATATCAGACGATAGACCTATAGTACCAGCCATCCATCCCGCAACTCCCGCAGTCTACATCCGCAACTTCATGCGCCCTCTCCGACCGGATGCTCTCCGCAACCATCTTATATCCCTCGCATCCCCACCATCTTCCTCACCCGATCCCGCTATCCTGAAGCGACTGTTCGTCGACAACATGCGTACACACGCCCTAGTCCTCTTCTCCAGCATCACCGCCGCCTCTCGTGTCCGCGCGAGTCTGCACGGCGCAATCTGGCCTCCCGAGGGGGGTCGCAAAGAGCTCTGGGTTGATTTCCTGCCAGAGGATAGAGTGGAATCGTGGATCCAGCTCGAGGAAGATGCCATCGCAGCCGAAAAAGACGCACGCACAACTAACCAGCCCATCAAATCCAAGCGCTACGGAATCGTCTATGACACCACTTCCTCCGGCGACATAGAAGCTATCTTCCAAGAAGTCGGACTCGGAGTCCCTGGCGCACCGCGCGGTCCCAAATCAAGCAGAGATGTCGAACATTTAGGTAAAGATATGCGAGATAGTAAACCGGCAGCACAACCTCCGCCTGCGAAAGTGGATCAACAAGATCAGGAAGTAAGACGCCAAAATGCTGAAAAATCCTTCCAAACTCTAGACACCCTCTTTCGCTCTACAACCGCGAAACCTAAACTTTATTACCTGCCCGTGGACTCGGAGCGCGCTGAAAAAAGGCTTGATGAGCTGGATGCGGAGACAAGTCGGGATTGGCGTCCGGAAGATAGGGTTAAAGGGAGGGGAGGCGGGAGACTGGATCAAAAGATGCGGTTTACGTTTGATGGCGGGGATGATGAGAGGCTTGTGGAGGCGGGCCCGGATTTTGGGCCGTGGGCGGATGATTCGGGGTTTAGGAGTGGGCGCAGAGGAGGCTTTCGAGGGGGTGGGTATCGTGGCGGACGAGGTGGTGGTTGGCGTTGAGGTGTGAAAGTTGAGCGAGATCTGAAGTGATTTTTGGTATATTTTGGGGATGTTTGGAATGTTTACGAGATTTAGGAGGCCGGATTTTGGGTTGAAGAACTGGGCTGGATGATCGGTTGAAAAAATGAGCGTTTTTGTACGAGTATTGAGGATTAGTGGTTGGGCGTTGGGATTGCTTTGATAATGCGCATAGGGATGCGCGTCGGCGTTCACGTGGTGCGACGTTGGAGAGCCTGTCTGATAGGACTTAGGCTAGGTTTTTTGATAGGGTCAATGAGATCGGCGAATGCTAGTCAGTTCAGACATACTTTATCAGATACCCGTGATCAGAGGGATATGACGCGAAGCTAAATTCACTCTGTCAGGACACCTTCATCAAGCACTACATTCACCAACAATTTTCCAAAATCTCACACATCCCACAAGACATCAGCTGAAATTCTCATGCCCAGACGCACGGGCATCCATTTATGCTTAAGAAAATATCAGTGAAGACGCAATCTACGAAACACCATCATATGCACCATTCCATCCCAGGCTATGCACACGATGCGATATCTGTACAAAAAGAGGCAGTGAAGACAATCATAGGGGTTATCCGTATCCGTATCCGCTTTCCCGCAGACAACAGTCCCACCAGCACCCTACTTCCCCCAATGTTCTCACACGTTTTGATGTTTACGTCTGCTTCTCCCTGGGGCTCTGCGTACTGCTCCTCTCTTTCTCTCTCTTAACAGCTCCCTTCAACGCCTCAAGTCTCTTCTCTGTAACCCTTATCGCCTCATCAATCTGTCTCTCGTTCAGATCGCTACTCACGAGCCTCTGCTGCATCCCATGAGCTTCTTGCGTTTTATGCCATCCCTCTGCCGCACCACCATGAACGCGATCCATTGCTACCCTCTCCTCTAGCCACTTCCACAGCTCCGATTCCTCAGTTCGCCAAATCTCCTCGTACGCCGCGGCGCGTTGCGCTGTTGAGAGAGATAGTTGGCCATTTGAGAGAGATGGTACGGGAGAGCGGAAGAATAGAGACCAGAGTAACAGGATGATGAGAACGCCCATTATGACCTGTGTGCTGAGGACACTGTCTAAGATATCAGCCACCGGTCCCAACAACCCTCTCAGCGGCTCCAATGGGCCCCAGTTCTTCGCCTTTGCTTTAGAGGCGCTGTCTGTAGACTCTGTCGGGCCCAAGGGTGCAGCAGCATCAGCAGCGGCAGCCTTTGTGCGTTTCTTAAGTTTCCCAGACTTAGGAGTTTTCAGCGTTTTGCTGGAGACCGTAGTACGGAGAGCTGAGGAAAGGGACGTAGCATACGTGAGTTGACCGTCGTTTGCTCCTCTTTCTATGGTACCTATGCATTCATTAGTCTCATGTCCTCACCTTCAAATCCCATTGACTTGAATACGATTTGGAAAAATGGGTAACATACCTCTCAACCAACTCTTCCCGCTCCACTCCACGGTAAACGTCATGATGAGACGGGTGCTATTATTGGGCCCCCACATGAGACAATACCGCGTCTTTGTCGCAAAAATATTGCCAGAGGGTACATCCGGCGTCTGCGTCGAACAGAGCACTGTAACCGCTTTCTCGAGATCGAACTGCTCGAGCGTCATCGAGATGTTACATTTTGTCTGCTTGGGCCCAATTGAACCACCAAGAGGCTTGATATAGGAATAGTTGAACGTCTTGCGGTCCTCGCCGAGCCCCTTTTTGTCATCTTCCATCTGTAAATCCGTACTCCTCTGATCGTCGATCAACCACTTGCGCATGAAGACTCCACTCGCGGGTCCAAACATCAAGCTGTAGATCTTGCCCAGCGGTGCCGGGATTGTGGTATCAATAAGCAGCTTATCATAATGCGCGTCTACATCACCGCATTCGGTGGGACCGTGTGTAGCTGAGCCAGGGAAATCTTGCGTTGCGGCGCTTGAGTTAATGGCTGCCTCAGCGCTGTCACTGAGCTTACTGGCCCCACCACTGACTGCTTGCGCAACGGCCGCGCTGGTCTTCCTGCTCTCCAGTTTGACGGAATCGTGTTCGCTTCCTGCAACGCTCCCTTCACCGGCTTCTGTAAAGCTCCCTATCCCATCCTCTTCTTCGGCATCCTCATCATAAACCTCGTCATCAGAATCCTGAATGCTACCGTCAGCACTACCGATCGATTCAGCTTTCTCGGTTTTGTCGCCGGTGCCTGACCCATCGAGTGCGACGCCATTAAGACTAGATTTCAGGTTTGGATGCGAGATTTTCCAGATGCCGATTATGAGATCATATGTTGAATCTCTGGAGAGGAAACTAGCAAAGATGTTGCGAGCGTGGAGGGTTTGGATAACGATAGCGTTAGGAAAGACAACAGCCGTAGACTTCTTCTCGACAGACACAACCTCATCGAAGCTGATGACGAGATTCGTCACCCAACCTAGGATATTGCTTGAAAAGCAGAGATGCCCTTCCGAGACATAGAGGCGTCCGTGGAGTAGGATCTCTTTCTGGAGCGCGGCGCTGTAGTCTTCGATTAAGTAATCGTCTTCAGGGACACTCTTGAAGAGATTGTGAAAATCTCGATTTCGTTTGGGAGCTGCCACTGCGAACCCGGTTCCGTTTAGTCGCTGGCCATTCATGGCGGCTTGAGGCGCTAACGTTGATGTACTGGCGCCGATTGCGGCGGCTATGGTGTTTCCTGTGGTTGCGGAACTGCCCCGATGCCTCCGTTTTCGCCCACCGCTAATGCGACTCCGTATACTGCCAGTTCTCTGGATCGAAGTACCAGGAGAGTCCGTCACCTCTGGCTGTCTGGGCGGAGACGCTGCACCAGCGCCTCCAGGAAGGTTCGTCAGTGAGCGAGGACGTTCATTGTTAAGAATCGCTGGTATCTCCGCCGCATATGCAGCAGATACTGCCTGTGCGGCCGCAATGTCCTCCGCTTTCGCCGAAGCATGATCGCTTGCCATTGGTAGATTGACCGCAGAAGACATGGGACTAGGTTCGGAGCTGTCAGAAATTCCAAGTTGGGCCAGACTGAGATTTCCTGATCCAAGGGTCTCGACAGCAAGTCGCCGTTTCTCGGTTCCGGCGTTTTCAATGGCTCCGTCTGCAGTTTCCGGCCCAATAACTTCCTCCCCACCAGGGTCACCTGTTTTCTTCTCGTTAATGTTTTGCTGTTGGTTACCGCCCTTTCCTTTATTAACCGATGTAGTGTTAGCAATAGTAGTGCTTAGGGTATTAGCAGCGTTCTGTGCTGCAGAAAATACAGATGAAAAGAATCCACTGGGAGATTGAGGAGGGACGGCTGTTCCACCAGGTGTCTTTGCCTCCTCGGCCGTAGGTGTTAAGGGTGCTGATATAGAATTCGATAATTTACTTGGAGGATTCGTGGCTGAGCGCGCGCGTCTGTGCGATATCATATTACCTGAAGGGGAAGTTACGATATTGGGGTTCGACTGCGAAGGGCCGTGTTTCGCACCAGATTTCGAGCTCGCAGTGGATCCTGTTGGAGAAGCTGGCTTCGCATCTGTAGGTGTAGGAGGGGTTACTAAGGTTGTTGGAGCTTCAACCAGATTAGGTGGAGTAACCGGGATCTGGGTAATGATCCTTTTCGGCGCAGTCGACGGAAGTGTAGGGGTTGACTGGGTCTCCGCTCCGCCGTGAAGCTGCGGTGGCGAGGCGTGGAGAGGCGCTGTGTCCTCCAGAACCTTTGACCCCTGCCTCGAGGTTGGTCTCTTCCCTGCGCCTCCAAAAAGTGCTCCCAGACCACCGCCAGCTGTATTGGACTTGGGGCTATCTGTTCCACCTCCGGTCTTGGGAGAAGTTGATCTCCTTGTTGGGGCGAAGGCTTCCTTGAGCTTGCCTACAGGAGATGGACTCCTCTTGATATTGGAAGTAACGTCGAGCGTTTTGGCGTGTCTTGGCGTAAGGGTTTCTTCGGCGGATGTCGCGGAATCAACGGGAGTCGCAGTCGTGGATGTTGAAGAATCAAAGGTCTCGGAGGTGATCAGGGGCGAGGACAGAGTCAAGTAGCCTGCGTGCGAATGATGTGGTGAAATAGAGGGACGAATTGGTGGTCTGTGGCAGATTAGTGGTGACGCGCAAGCTGAGTGTGTGGCAAAAGGAACAAAGAAGACACGAAGCGAGGGCTAAGGTATCACAAATGACGCTTAAGGATATCAACGAGCGACCGCCAGCGGCATGTGCAATGTGTGTACGCGATGGTGGAGAGGTGGGGATGGCCTGGTCCAGACTGGGTGGTTGTTCGCAGCGTGTCAATGCTCAACCTCAGCCAATACCAACTTCTTAACGAGGCCTCCAATGAGAGGCATTGTCCAGCTATTAATAACCGGCAACAGCGAAAGACGAAGTGAATAGATACTTACGATTCTGCATCCGAATCCTCAGTTAGGAGGCTACTTGCGACGCTTTTGTGAAGCCCAAGTGATTCTTCGCTCTGAAACGGCCGATCCATATTCAACGGCTTGTCTGGTAGCGGGGGAACGTCACCCGTGGCATCAACTTGCGAGAGGTCATCCTGGGCTCCAGACTTTCTTCGTCTTCGCCGGCCTTTGAACAGCTTGGACATTCGCCGTCGGTGTGACGACCCCTCGCTATGCTGTCCCTCCTCTGAGCCGCGACTCTTGGATTTGTCCAGTGCGCCATCGAGCGACGACCTCAGCCCGCTTGACCCATCGCCATGAATATCACTGCTCGCAATTGAGTTTGCGGACGAGCTCGCACCTCCCTTGGAGACGTGTGGTCCATCGGGGGCGGCCAAGCCGTTCTGGGTACTCGCTGGCCCGGTTGAAGACGTTCGTGATGGTGCACTTAGCACAGTGTCGCCGGTGGGTTCCATTATGAATGTTACTTTTATGCGGTCGGTCGCACAATAGAAATTGGTGTTGGTATTAAGATAGACGGTTCGTGGTCAAGCTGACATTGCGACGTCCCTCTGTGGTTTCTGTAGTAGTGAATTCGCGGTGGGTTGCGGGGAAGCAGGTCGATGCCGTCGCAATGACCTGCAATTAGTATGTGGCGCCCTAGACGTCAAGTATAGTGGGCTGGGGATATTCAAATGCAATCAGGAACATGGTGTGAAAAAGGGAGGAAGAAGAGTTCAGGACTGTTGGGATAAGGAAACGTAGCAATCAGCTGGATGGCTGGCTGGTGTCGAAGTTGAAACAGCCTCGTGTTGCTTCTGCAAGCCCGCCACACTGAACGGAGGTTCGCTGCGTGATCGTCACCTGGATGCCCGAACGAGCACCCCTGCTGGAACACAAGCCTTGTTTTAGCGAGGGCAGCACATGTCATGCAGCATGGGTCATTCATTCATTCACCGCGGGGACAAACTCACATTCAGCGCAACCTCACTATCGCTGCCTATATACCTACGTCTACACCCGCCATGATAGCGCCCTTGAAAACCATTTAGAATGGAAGCCGCATACCTCACCCAAGCCCACGAGCACGTCCGGAACGCGGCGACGGCAACATACAGCAGCAATATTGCAGCAGCTGGCGCAGAGCACGAGCTCGCTGCCTCTGCCTTCCGAGACGCCGCCCAAGACACCCACAATGTAGAGGTCGGACTCCCCTTACTTTCCGTAGCTGTTCTAGAAGACTAAGAAGTGCTACAGGCGCTCCGCATCCTCGGGCTCCTCGAAGGCCACCACCAGCAACTCGCCAAAGTAATCAAAGACCCTCCAAGCAGAAAAGAGAAGAACAGCGACCAGGCTTCGCAAGCTCCAGAGTCCACCACCATCTCGCCTCCATCGAGGACGCTGTCAGTCCGCGCCGCATCGCCCTCCCCGTCTACGTCCCCCCCAACCCGAGCACCTTCCCGTCGCAGACTGCCCCATTCGTCCATAGCGAGTAACCTAGCGGAAAAGAGAGGCATACCAAGTGCGCGTAGAGGGACACCCGCAGCATCAGCGGTCTCTGTCGCCAACGCTCTCGCAATCCGCAGTGACAGACAGCCAGAGACTCCTGTTCAGGACCTTCTGCAGCGACAGTCTCGGGAGCCAGAAGAGGCTGACAAGAAGAAAGAGGAGCCACCAAGGCCATCGCAGCGGTCTGAGAAGGAAGATGCATCTACTACACGATCATCTTCCCCACCCTCAGATGACAAGTTCCGCGCCTTCTACACCCAATTCGGCAACATAATCTCTCACATCTCCCCCTCCCTAGCCTTCACATCTCTGCCCCTCAACCCGACCTCCAACACCACTTCCAACGCCTCCCCGGAACCCACCTCTCCATCTAAACGCTCAAAATCCAAATCCCCAGAATCCTCCCGCGCCCTCACGCCCTCCGAACCCGACATCACAACCCTAATCTCCAAACCGGCGCTCCAGGCCTTAAAAGAAGACCAGGGGCCTTCCGGTCCCTTCGCCAACACCGAATCTTTCTACGTGGTCCCCACTTCGGGAGGTACAGTCTCGTACTCCACAATCCACAACCATTCGCATCCACACCATCTCGCACAAGGGCCCCACTTACCTGACGTCGCGGAGGAGGAAGCTAGCGGCGATGCGGGGCTCAGGGGATCATCGCATGAAGAATTTGTCGATGCAAGGGAAACCGCGTATCCACCCTCGCCAACTACACCCCGGCACGCACGACCTCGAAGTAAAGGGTCCGTTGCATCTGCTAGATCAATACCGGCGGGTCGCGGGACAGGTCTCAAGACGATGGAGGAGTTGCAACTTGAAAATGATACACTGCGCGGCCTTCTTGATAAACAATCGAAGCGGTTACAGATGTGGGAAGCCACCTCTCAAAGCTCTTATAACGCCCTCGCGCAATCTTTCAGGGTACGAGGAGGTCTAAAACAACAATTATCAGATCCTTCGGCTCTAGCGCAAGCGCTTTCGATAGGCACGAATGCTATTCCCGCTTTACCATCCCCTCCTCCGGTTCCTTCGATCCCAGAACAGTATAAGCAAGCCTCATCACCCTCAAAAGCCTCTGGGGACCAAGCAGCCAAGGAGCAGGTAGCTCGTATAGCGGAATTGGAAGCCCTGCTCGCCAACCGGGATACTCAACTTGCGGATCTCGAACAGCAAAACGAGAAAAATGTTAAGGTGATACGACGCTATAGAGAGCAGTGGGAGAAACTAAAATCTGGTGCTCGCGAGAGAAGGGAGAGACGGATCGCTGAACTGAAAGCCGAAGGGGAAGTTGGCAAAGACAGCGAGAGCGGGGACAAGGAGGGCGAAGATGAAGGGGTTGAGGAGCCAGGTTTTGGGAAGACGTGAAAGGGCGACGGAAGGATGTCAGATATGGGGATTCATGGATTTCTTGGGGTGTTGAGTGCGGAAGTGTGAGTACTATCTCACGAGGTAACAAAGGCTAGGTACCAAAATTTCAGCCCTTGTTACTGTAGTGATGGTTATGATCATAACTGCATGCTAAGATAATATTCACCGTGAATGGTTCGATGAATGAATGGCGATCACTCTGAAAGCCGCCATAAAATATTAATTGTACCTGAATGTGGTATCTAACCCCTTCAAGGGTGATAGCTGTATGATCATGCAGATTCATATGCCTCACTTCAGGCAAGAGGAGCAAGTGATATTAGAAGATATACATATTTATCAAAATCTCCTACTGAAAAAGGCTATCTAGTACTAAATTTCATTGAAGACTAGTCTTCTCGAGCAGTCAATTTCTTGGAAGAATGTGTACCACTGTAAAACACCAGATTCGAACGGTTGAACACCAGAAATACCAAAATCCATCGAAAAACGCCTCCCAATCGCCAGTCCTACAATCAATTTAACACACCCACATCCACTTTGCCATCCCTCTCAAGCTGCAGCAGCAATCGGCTGTGGCAGCGGGCTCCCTTCCGTGCCCACAACAACTTCCGGCTCAATCCTACCCGCCGCATGGCCCTCAAACTCCACCAAAGACGGATGCACACCGACGCGCTCCTTGCTCAATAGATCCACCAGAAGAGGGCTAGGCTTATTATTTCTATCTGAGAACATGGCTTGGTGATCCTTGTACTTCTGGACACTCTCGATGTACTTATCGAAGAGGTACGCGGAGTCTAATGGTCCACCCTTGGCCTCAGGGTGGAATTGAGCACTGAAGATGGGGCGGGAGTTGTGGATCAGGCCCTCGTTGGACTGGTCGTTCAAGTTGGTGAAGTACTCCCTCCAGTCCTCTGGTAGGGTAGTTGCGTCAACAGCGTACCCATGGTTTTGGGAGGTAATGTGGCACTTTCCAGTAGTAAGATCCAAAGCGGGGATATTGTGGGCACGGTTTCCGTACTTGAGCTTGAGAGTCTTGGCGCCGACTGCGAGGGCCAGAAGCTGGTGGCCCATACAGATGCCCATGATGGGGGTCTGAGAGGATTCCATCAGTTTCCGAAGGCTGTACACAGTCGCCGTGCAGTGGGTTGGGTCTCCAGGTCCATTGGAGATGAAGACGCCATCGAAATGGTGGGCGACTTTATGGATGGGGTAATCGAATGGGAACGCAGTAACACTAGCACCTCGGGAAACCAAGCTACGAAGGATGTTTTCCTTCACTCCACAGTCAATGAGCGCAACATGCATATCGCCCAGGGAAGAGTTCACGTGGAAAGGAGCCTTAGTGCTAACTCGACGGACAAGGTGGATAGCTTCAGGGTCGACGTAGGCTTCGTCCTCATCAGCGTCATACTCCTCTCCAATGGTAATACGGGCGAGAGAAGAGCCTTGCTCCCGGAGGTAGGTCACAATGGCACGAGTATCAACTCCAGAGATGGCTGGAACACCCTCACGAGCGCACCATTGAGCCAAACTCTCCACAGCAGTCCAATGGCTGTGCTGCAAGGCATAGTCCTGAACAACAATTCCAGCAGCTTGGATATTTGGAGACTCAAAGTATCGAAGCAAACCATGTTCGTCCCTAGCTGAAGAAGGGACACCATAGTTGCCAATGAGGGGCTGTGTGAAGACGAGGATTTGACCACGATAGGACGGGTCCGTCATAGACTCAGGGTAGCCAACGAGGGAGGTCGTGAAGACAGCTTCACCAGAGATGTTGGACTTGGCTCCAAATGATTTGCCGGAGAAGATTGGTCCATTCTAAAAAGGCGATGAGTGACGTGGTATCTGAAAGCCTCCGACCTCAATTGACTTACCTTGATTGTGAAAGTAGCTCGTTCGGTAGAAACTGGCGTCGCTTGTCGCTGAGGAGCAGGTGCTTGACGAGCAGTATTCGTCTGCACAGTGGCAAGGAATCGAGCCTGGGCGCGAGTCTTTGTCACTTGACCCAGGACACTCGCAGACCGAAGTGTGGAAGGCTTGATGAATTGCGACAGCATGTTGAGTGGAGAGTAATGCGTAGTATCGAAAGTGGTTGAAGCTATGGGTCGTTGAGGCTATTCAGTTTACTGAAGCCTTCCACAGGTGGTCTACGGGAGGCATTAGTTTTTGGCATATCTCGACAGCCGAAAGTCGGCGTTTGCTTTGAGAGCATACCCGAGATGTAGTCCTATTGCAAGCAATTAGCCATGGTCAAAGTAGAGGAAGAAGGAAGTAGTAGGTAGGGGATGCATCATAACTGCGGCGGTCTTGGTCGGGACAGGAACGGCGCGGTGAATTGACGGTGTGCGTTAGGTTGAGATAAGGAACAAAGCGAAGAGTCATTGCCTCACGTACCTGGGAAGTGAATTCGGTTTGAACAGCACGCATAAGCGCGACGGAGACCAAGAGCCGGACGAAGTCAGAACAGAAGGACGGCAACAGAGCCTTTTGAGGAAGCGATGAAGACTAGAGGGTGGGCGATGGAGAGCGGTGTCGGCGGGTTTTGTTTGTCAGAGAGGTGAGCGATGGGTTATCTGCGAATAGTCAGGCGGGGTGGCGCTATGCCTGAAAAGACTAGCGCTATGACGCAGAAAGAGAACAGAGCAGTCTTTGTGACGACGAAAATTTTCACGTGCACATGATTGGCCAATTGCAACTTTCACTCAAGGCTCACCGCAGGCATGCAATGGATCGGTGCATCGAGAGCTGCCATGTAAGGTTGCGAAAGCAGATTCTGATGCACCCCAGTTAGTTCGACGTCAAACTCTACGTCCACACATTTACAGAGAAATTCGACTTCAATGTTTTTGTCACTATTTACCTCCTGCCGCTTTATCTTGGCGTCGCTTCTCATAACTGTGAGCTGGCGGTCAAAAGGGACACAGATTCTCTCACAGATGGGCTCTGTACCATTTCCCGGCATATGGAAACTTCCCTCGTTAATCAACCCAGGACAGAACTAGATAATCCAGCGCGCCGGATGCGATGGTGAGCCGGGAAACGGCTCGATCCACGGGAAGGAAACCACGAGGTTGAGAGTGACGTGAGGTGAATGGCTTTTAGTCTTATGACAGGAACTTGAAGAAGATAATTGGCCCAAGTCCCGCGGTACAAAGGACAGAACCACCATATGGGCCTGACGAGAATTAAGAGGCTACTTCGACCGGCCAAGAGAACACCGGGGGGCACTGGTTCGGACCTGTATATTTTTGCAAATGATTGACTGTTCAAATTTCCAATATTTACAAGAAAAGCCCGCTGGCTTTCCCCTTCCTTATTTTCTCTCTTCACCTTACTCAGGAGGTTATCTATGCAGTGATCTTCCCAGTCAGCTTGATATCCTTCGAACTGGCGCCCACCGACACAGTAAAGTCACCAGACGGAACCACCCACTGCTGCCTTGCGCTGTCCCAGTAACTCAAATCTCTCCTCTTGAGCTTGAAAGTTGCAGTTCCACTGGCTCCAGCTTCCAACTTAAGCTTGCTGAAGCCCCTCAGTTGCTTGGGAGGTGCTTGAGGAGCGCTTGATGGAAGACCAATGTACAGTTGAGCGACTTCAGCGCCCGCAATACCGCCGCTGTTCGTGATCTTAGCTGTGACTGTAGCAACATCTTCCCAGAGATCTGCCGGGCCGCCGGGAGCCTTTGTGGACGAGGCGGGGCCAGCTTTTGGTGCTCCCTCGATAGTGATACCGGAGTAGGTGAAGTTTGTGTATGCTACGTTCTGTATTAGACTTAAGGCTTTGTAGAAAAGATAGAAAAAGGTATGGAACGTACACAATCCGAAGCCAAATTCGAATCTTGGGGTAATCTTCTGCTGGTCAAATCTTCGGTAGTCAATAAACAAATCCCATGTACTATCATCGCCTGCCACAACATTGGTTCCATAATCATTGGCTTGCTTGGCAATCGTGTAAGGAAGCTTGCCACTTGGAGATGCAGCTCCGTAAAGAATGTCCACAAGACCGTTGCCGCTCTCCTGGCCAGGCAAGCCAGCCCAAACGACAGCAACAACGTTGGGATTGTCGATGTAAGGTTCCAAAATTAGAGGGCCGACGCTGTGGATAACGACAATGGTCTTCTTGTTAACGTTAGCAACAGCCTTGACAAGGTCGTTCCCATTGTGCCAGGGATCGAGGTTAATGCGATCGCCAGCATTCCTCTCGACCGTAATGTAGCCCTCGCCTGAGTCGGAGTTGATGCAGACAATGGCATATTCGGCATTTTGGGCTGCGGAAGCACCCTGCTGAGCGTTGTCACTGCTAGAGCTGGAGATGGTGGTCCCATCCTTCTGAGCTTGCGTCTTGATGGCATCCAAGGGAGCAATGAGGTACTACATTCAGGTCAGAAGCATTTCTCAACAGATGGGAATATTCAAATATTGCGTACTGGGAATTCAGCAGTTCCACTACCCCAGCCCATTGCCAGCGTTCCGTCATTGCAGCCCCTATCTGCACACGCATTGGCGCCTTTTGGAGCCACAATGGAGTCACTTCCGATGACTGCAATGCTCTTCGGCTTCTTCAACGGTAGGGCGTTGTTGGTGTTCTTCAGCAGGACGATGCCGTCACGAGCCATGGCGCGAACATTAGTCTTATGGTTGCCCCCAACATCCTTGGAGCCAATATTCCAAGAGTTGAAGGTCGCTGTGGGATAACCCTTGTCCTGGCCAACAAGGTACCAAGCGGCGAGAACACGGCGCACCATGTCGTCGAGCCGGGATTGGGAGACTTGACCACTTTGAACAGCGGATTGGAGTGCTGTATCTGTTAGATTATTTGTTCTGTGGCATGGGTCAGAATAGTTTGGAACTTTACCAGGTCCCCATAACACGTTCTTCTTTTCGAAATCGCTACCGCATGTCAGAATTTTGGATAAAGTAGAGAAGCGATCCCAACGTACCTGCCGGGCATTGTCATATCCAGGCCACCGTTAGCACTTCCAGTCGTGGTATGTTGAGCATTCCAATCCGATAAGATGTAGCCTTGGAAGCTGAGCTCATCTTTCAGAATCTTGTTCATTATGCCTCCGTTCTCGCATGCATACGTGCCATTGATTTTGTTGTACGAGCACATGAAGGACGCCACGTTAGCTTTTACGGCATCGGCAAACGGCCAGAGATACAGCTCATGCATCACCCGGTCAGGAATTGAGGAGCTCATCTGTTCTCTGTTCCTCTCCTGTTCGTTGCCGATAAAATGCTTTGCACAGGCTTGAACACCCGATTCCTGCATTCCCTCAATCGTTTCTTTCATCGCGATACCAGTCAGATATGGATCAGGCGAGAATCCTTCCCAATTACGGCCACCTGTTGGAATCTTTCCGAGGGCTGCAATATATCAGTGATACCACTACTAACTCAAGATTGTATACGTACGGCCAGCAACAGGGCCAAGTTGGACGTGAATCCCCAATTGCTTAGCTTCTGCACCAAGGAAAAGGCCACGTTCTCTGATAAGCTCAATATCCCAAGTGGAAGCAGCATGGACACCAGCGGCGAATGCAGTTGCTCCTTTGACATATCGCACGCCGAGTGGACCATCTTGAAGACAGAGCGAGGGGTAGCCAATTGAGCCAACAGCTTTGGTGTTTCCAACGCAGTTTCCAGCCTGCCATCCAGTGCCTGAAACAATGCCGACTTTGTCGCCAATGGAAAGCTTTGAGAGAGCAGCGTTGGCTTTGGTGTAGGCGGATGCCCAGTCGCCAACAGCTCTCTTTTCGGGCTTCGAGTCTTCATTTGATGCTGGGAAAGCTGCCTCACACGGTAAGCAAGGGCCTCAAAGAAAGAGATGTATTTATTGACGCCTGTTACACGTACCAGCAGTTCTTGAGAGCGTAGTCGCTGCCAGCAACAAAATGATGTACCCGTGCATCGTGACCAATTGCTCGACTCAAAACCCTTCAAGTTAGTGCGGTCGCAGACAACCCTCATATTGTAGAGGAATGCCATCTTTTTAAGTAGATGTTGATTAAGCTATACCCAGAGCCTCAATTACCGTCTAGGTATATGTACGGAGTAATTACTTACTTGGCTTCGCCTTGGAAATACTCACGGATTCCTCGGGTCTGTCACATACTCAGATGCGGTTCGCAAGAGCGCGCTTTCAATATATTGGACGCCATGATCAGGTAAATGAGATTAAAAGAAGGTTGTATGGGTGTTGTATGGCTTTAAGATGTGGCTAATGCGTGACGGCCCGGTTCTCCAGGATATTCATTCCAAGAACAAGGATTACCTCGCAAGTTGTCGAATAAGATCGACGATAAGGCTGTCACGAGTGGATCATCATCAGGAACAAAATAATTGTCTGGAACGATTTTAATTCCAGAAGCTTAGCCAGTTAACGTCTAAGGTAGACTGTTAATACGCCAGCGCATCCCTCGTATGAGGAGGCTCAAACCCAGATCTCATAGATATTGAGCACTCCGAATAAGGAAGAAACATAAGCATGATGACGCGGAAACCATTTGCCTAGGCTACAGCAAATGGAGTATATCAGTACATAAAGCTGGAATAAGGTGCTCACGAATCGATGCCTCCACATAAATGCCAAGAATGCAGACCGAGAGCCGTCTTAGCAACGTCCTGGTCTGACCTGACTGACCGTATGATCTCCAAGAAACTTGGGAGAATTGGCTCGCCGACTTTCCTTCGTCCGTTCAATCGGTTGCCTACTACGACATGGAGGTTTTCGCGTTCTATATGAGCTCGCTCAATAAACGCTATCCGGACTTCGTACATACGGTATGAGGAAGACGGCATCTGTTTGGATGAGTTAGCTGACTAATAAAGCCCAGTCGACGTGGGATGGACAGTATCCGCTGGTTAGAAAGCCTATCATCGATATCCTCAGAGCGTATTCATAACATATCCACAAAGACAACATTGAAGTGAGAATGGCGATACGATTATCTTCAACATGCTTCGGTAGACATGTCTCATAACTTTGGTGGGTGCATTTGTGCTTTTCAAGGGTACTTGCAGTCGTCGATCTTCAAACAGTAGGCGCAAACGGGCTTCTCTTCGCCACACGTTCGTTTCCGTTAACGGCAATTCATGCAGCTAGTCCTAGACCGCTTGCGAACAACTTTCTCCTCATACTGGCAGGCCTCGGAGGCCCTACTGCAGTAATTGCAGAACGGTTTAGCTTCGTCGCATTTCAGTTTCTTTTCCCTACATCTAAGACAGGGAGCTTAGTTCTTAGTGTTTTCGCCGTGGGAAGTTCTAGTTCCGACACCGAGGATTTCTTAGGTGTGCATGATTAGGAGCGCGACTGAGATTACTTGGTTTTCCGTTGTTCCTTTATACTTGAGGTTCTGGTTGCTTCCGGTGAAGCTGAAATCGAACCCTTCTTGCGTTTCTTTGTACCCGGAGTGCTGCTGGTTTCTGGCGATACTAGCGTACAATACTCTACAGTTTCAAATCTATTAGACTCCTCAGCTTGAACTTTCCTGCGTCGCTTCTTTTCTGAGGCAACGTTCCATCTTCAGAGGAATCCGGCGCAGGTCGGCTTTCAGGAGCTAGGCCAGTTGGTAGATTGAAAGGTGAGTGTTGTAGTGGAGGCAGTGGACTAGAAAAGGTCAGGCATGGAGCTAGTTGCATGAGTTGAAGCTTAAGCCATATGACTAATGGCGTTTGTAGAAGAAGGAAAGCCTTAGGGAAAGGGAGTACATGATTCGATTCGAGCATAAACCATATATTATGCCGCTTCGTGATTACCAATGACGCTTCGCGCGAGGAAAGGTCTGTGGCGGAGCGGCAACGCTAGAGTGGGAAATAAAAATGTGAACTACGTACCTAGCGTTTGAATTGCCAATTTGTCCGTTCGTCGGACGAGTCGCGATATCCCTATGAACTGAGTTGTGCTTATACAAAACATTGATGGCTTCTCTCTTAGTCAAAAACTTGATATGGACTGCGCCACCGCGATCGTAGGTGGAAGCCAAGAGGAAGATCTTTGGTGTGAGATGTCTTCTACGCCAGCTTCTTCTTCCTCTTTTTTTCCCTTATATTTCCTGTGCCGTACTGGTCCTGGAGAGAATCCACGCATACATATTTGAACCGAGCGCCATCACTACCGTTTTTGCTCCAGGCTTGGCGCTCTGTGTATTTGAATCCATCAATCCCTGGATTGTCTCGATAAACATTGAGCAATCGCTCTCTGAGTCTTCAATCTGTCCTTTCCTTCGAGGCCTCGGCACAATGCATGCTCGACAGGGGGAATCTGTGGAAATTCGGCCAGTTTTGATTCTAGGAAATCCTAGGTTCAGTTGTTGCGATGATGGCACCGTGGCGGATGAGCCAGCCACAAATACGAATACGGTGACCAACTCCACAGGAATCAGACTCTGCGATCCTTTCTACAACTCATTTCGAAGGGCGCCACCTAATGATTCAAGGGCTGGCCACCGATAATAGACTTCGGGTTTTGGTCCTTTGTGGTACCGAAGGTCCAGCTCATCATCCATAGTTGCACGAACATGAAACTTTTGCAGTTCTTGGGCCCGTTCAATACGTTGCTATCATAATGTCAAGTTGTGTTGAGATGTGATGGCACTAGGTGCAAAGTCTAAGGCCGGTGAAACATTTCTCCCTTCTCCGAGCCTGCAAAGGTTACGCATCCTCCAAAGATCTGGAGCACGTTCTAAACACGCCCTTTTTTGTCAGTAAACAGATGGTCCCCACGTCTTCGGTCTCGACTTAAGTCATGTCCACTTTGCCAAAACAGTAGGGTAGTTTCGAGTGTTGGGGTTTGGCAGGTCCCGCCAGGGATTGACTCCTCAGGCCATTCCCAGCTGAAATTGATGTGCTGGGCTACAGCCACAGGTATACGAACATCCACCCCTAGCACGTTGCATCTGTACACCGTCCCCTCAAGATGCCTCACATGCTTCAAACGAACGATGTGTTTCTCCTTTCCGCTGTTGAGCCACCTCATTCGTGCCACTCTACGCACGGATCCATTCCTAAATCTGGAGGTTCTGTACATCAACATAAGCTTGTGTAGCACGTAGAGGGATAGTCCACAGTCACATTTGCAGCATACTCTCAGCTCCTGCGACAGCCTAGAAATATTCGTGCGTGGCCAAGAATCAACTACGCTGCCATGCCTTAACTTTTGACATCGGGAAGGCAGGAAATAACTGCTGACGAGTGCGCATTGTAATAAATGGAAGAAGCATGGCATTGTCCACATAAAAAACTAGCTAAGCCACATCTGGACCGCCGCGGCTTGGCTTAGGTCGCCAACCTCAACCTACACTCATCCACACCTCATTCACCAGACTCTTCTGATAACACAAACACGCTTCGCCGACGCTGCATCCGCAGTTGTCTTTGCACGGCCCACTACTTTCTCGTAGATCCCACCAAGAACCCTTTGCTCCATTGTTCGTTCTGCCGGTCGCTTGAAACCTCGAGCGTTCTGACGTTTCGAGTTTCAAGGACTACGAGTGCGTAGCACGCACCTCCGGTGGTCCTGAGTAGGACTCAGCGGTATGATGAATCTTTTCCATTGTGCCACAGTCATGGTGAATGGTTGACACTGACTTGTTTGGGTCCCAGACGCTCTCGCTCTTTCAACCCCTCGTTTGGATACTAGCCTACCGGACAGCTATACTCTCCTAATTTCTCCCCGATAGACCTCAGACTGCGCACCCCACCACTTTTGTTATCCATTCATAAGACAGTCGCTAGGACAGAACCTCTCCTGCCTTGTAATACCCTAGCGATTTCTATCTACGCACAAGGCGCCTTGCAATTCCAGGATGGTGGTCGCTACAATTAAGTACGTGCAGACCGCGCATATTAGATTTGGCCAGCCGCATCGGCGAGGCCCTTCGAACATACTATTAGGAAACTTGAGACTGACCACGGACTCTGCTTTAGGTGCGTCGTCGTCGGCGATGGTGCAGTTGGGAAAACATGTCTCCTTATCAGTTACACAACGAACAAATTCCCCTCGGAATATGTTCCCACAGTTTTCGACAACTATGCGGTCACCGTAATGTGAGCATTCACCCACCTACGATTGTGCTTCAGTTGATCTCGGGGAAACCTGCTATCTAGCTCCAGTTTAGAACTGCGGGCGCACTGGCATTCCATCATTGTATCCACGGAATGAATTCGCTAATCGTGGATGTTTTAGGATTGGTGACGAGCCATACACATTGGGCCTCTTTGATACTGCGGGTCAAGAGGACTACGACCGACTTCGACCCTTGTCCTATCCACAGACTGATGTCTTCCTCGTGTGTTTCTCTGTTACGTCGCCCGCATCATTTGAAAACGTTCGCGAGAAGTGGTTTCCGGAGGTTCACCACCATTGTCCGGGCGTACCATGCCTGATCGTTGGAACCCAGGTGGATCTTAGGGAGGACGCAGCAGTCAAGGACAAACTTGCAAAACAGCGAATGCTGCCTGTCAAGCGCGAAGATGGAGAAAGGATGGCCAAGGAATTAGGCGCAGTCAAATACGTGGAATGTTCAGCCTTAACTCAATACAAGCTAAAGGATGTTTTTGATGAGGTAAGTTAAGATGCTCTGGTATTCCTAACACTGTTTTATTCCTGATACTGAGTTGATAAATAGGCAATCGTTGCAGCGCTCGAACCACCACAGACGCGGAAAGATAAAAAGAAAAAGGGGCCTTGCGTCGTGCTTTAGGCGTAGAATAGGCGAAGGTAGTGATGAGGCTTCGATCGAACTGCACCTGGGGCGGTGGTTATATTCTTTGCCCATCTTCGTAAATTGGGCGTGATTTTAGGGATACCTTACGATGTGGATTCCCGGCGCTTTGTGGGTAGCGGTGTTTCTTCAGATACGACTTTTGGCCTTTGCATTTTCCAAATTCAATCCTGGAATTTCCTGATCATTGCGCAAGAGTTGCATAGCAGGGTGTCTATCGGGAATTTTCACGGACTAACACTATCTTTGGAGAGTTTGGTTTGCAGGAAAGGTAGCTATCTTTGAATGTTACTTAAAGATTTGGCCATCGTATTCTGGTGCTTCCATGGTTGGCTAATATCATAGAGACACATCAAGTGGCATTAGGTGGTATGCAATTCTTTACTATCATGAAAGTTTTAATTCTCTCATTCTTCGCCAAATCGATAAGTAATTTGTCCGGGAAACTGGGCAGGTTGCCAGGTAAGGGTCCGGATACGCAGGTTTTTTCAGTGAAGGTATACAAGGTATCGTTGAGTCCACCTCAAAACAGAGCAGTCCCGAGACCAACAACACCTATTGTGCTCGTTCGGTTTCTTCGCATCCATTATGCAACCTCTCCGTTGATTGTCCTTAATAACTTCGCTGCCTGATAATCAGATCTTATTATTGTCGGGGTTGAATAGAAGCTGACATGGTCGACAGTTCTGTGCTTACAAGTACAGCTATAAGTCGACATCTTCAATCTCCCTCAGACTTTTCCTAGTTCAATTGCACAGGTAAAAAGAGACGAACGAAGCATTTCTGTTTGGATCTGAGCTAACTCGTCGCACTGGCAGATGTCTCCCTCAAAAGACCCAGCTTCGAAGAAGCGGCCGCCACCCATCCAGGTGCCTCAAGAACTTCCTCCCACTCTGCCTCGCGTACAACCTGGCCCAAACGCGTTTGCGATCATGGCCAAAGCCCAGGGGCAGGAAATGGAGAGGCAGCGTGAGGGTGGTGATGAGAGACGTTCAACAAACCAGACGCCCGTTACTTCCCCAGTCCATGGCACGCGACCGGAGTCGCACCTTCCTCGATCAGATTTCAAAGCGCGCAAACACGAGTCGAACATGACAACCATGACACAACTGATCGAACATAGTAGAGCCAAGTCACCACGTAAGTCTGACGGACATGCCTCTTCGACTACTAGTCGTCATGGATCAAGCACCCGCTCGAGGCGCTCCCAACGAA
The DNA here is from genome assembly GCA_010093925.1 of Zopfia rhizophila CBS 207.26. Classification (NCBI taxonomy): domain Eukaryota; kingdom Fungi; phylum Ascomycota; class Dothideomycetes; family Zopfiaceae; genus Zopfia; species Zopfia rhizophila. Next base: position 159,451 of record ML994656.1, on the reverse strand, counting down.
GCCGCCAGGGCGGTGCGTCTAGCTACAAGGAAGATGATGAGAGGACCTTGAGGGGCCACATCGAGTCACGCACTGAGAAGAAGTTCTTCAAAATGATGGGCCAGATCCCACCAACGCCAAGCACGTCGAACTCGGAGAACAATGGCGTCACTGTATCAAGCTTCGACTTTTCTGACGCTTGCAAGGCCCCAGATGCCACAGAAAAGAAGCCGGAAGAACCAATAAAGAGTCCGAGGAAGAAGATTCTTGGCATGAGCATCCCCAGTTTCATGTCCTCCGCCAGTACCGCAAACCAGCCAACGCCGCCTATGCCATCAAAAGCCGCGAAAGTGCTAGGAACTAGTCCATCAAAGAATCGACGAGGCATTCCACGGCCTTTAAACGCTGCAGTGCGATCTGACACATCCAAATCACTTCCTGTAAAGCTGTATGATCATCATAGTCACAGCCGTCGCCCAAACCCTCATGGATCCATGACCCGGAAGCCATCCGAGCCATCACCTCTGTCCCGTTGGTCTCATAATAGAACCCCTAGTCGAAAGACACATTCCACCGAGAAGGGTGTGCATTGGAAGGACCTTAAACGATCTGGCGAGTCGGACATACCGTCGCCTGGCAATGGATCTCCACCAACGCCTCCCGAGAAAGATACACCTCCAGATGCCAAAGACAAGAAAATGCAGGTGTCTCAGGTCAAGCTGACCCACCGGACTGTGACCAAAGGCGAAACCCAGCAAGGTCAGCAGAATCAGGGGCAGCACCCCGAAGATGAAGAGGCGACCATCCGACTTCCGAACTTCGCCAGAGCTGAGGAAGTCATTCCGGCAGAGCGTGGTGTTAGTCCAACCAAGTTTGGTCCTTACGGTGCAGAAGACTATGCGACGTTGATTGATGGTGAGCACATTCAGTCGGCTCATGCACTAGTTGACTATGCCGATGGCCCCCAGAATGGCGGTCACCACACTGCGCCACTGGAAGGTGAGAGGAACGAGCCATTGCAAGTCAACCCAGGCCCCAATGGGAGATGGAGTGAAATACAGGCAAAGAATCACAAGCGATATATTGCTGGCCGGTTCAATGAGCAGCTACCGCCGGCTTTTTACTCACCATCGAACTGTTCCATCTACTTGGAAAACCAGTGCTTTCGTCCGTCGAAGAATGTAAGTAATGGGTGCTCCTTCCTTACAACCTACCCAGATCGATCTTTCCACTGTCTACCCGGAGGAATGTTTTCATCATTCACTAAACCATTCTGTCACAATCACTGCACATGACGTCACTTTCCACACCACTTTTTTTTTCAAATTACGGTGTAAGTTGCTAAACTTTTCTGCAGATTGACAAGGATCGCTATCTTTTCGCTTTCCCACCCAGAGCTCATTCCACATCCATGAGCAACATCGACTCCCGCGGTTCGATCGACATGATATTTCAAGGCTCGGCAAGTGAAATCGACCCAGACTCCAACACGGGGAAAGTAATTAACGCCGCGATCGAGAAGAATGCTCCTTCACCACAAAAGGGCAACGAATCGAGCATCGGTCGCATGGTCATGCAAGAGATCCGGAACAAGCGGGAAGATTCTTCTAGTCAGCCAAGCAGCAACGCTCAGTATCTCCAGCCTGAACAGTCTTCGTCGAGGCTTACAGATATGCTCAATGGCGTCAGTCCTTCGAAGACTGGCTACAACACTGAATTCTACCCCAATCCAAGTGCACTGCCTAGCCCGCTCTACGGCAATCCTAGCCAACAAATGCCTCCTCCGATGATGGCACCATCGCCCATGAATCCGCCTCATCCTCACCAGCCCGGGACTTTGGCGGACGGCAGCAACATTCTCAGCCATTTCTACATGGCGAACGAACACATGGACGTTGTAGGCCGCAGCTTGTACGACCTAGTTGAGAATTCTAAGCACGAGCAGATTGTAACCATCACGAAAAAGCACAAGGAGACTGTTCGCATGTTGCAGGAACGAGCCGAGGATATCAAAACCCATGTGAATTTGGTCGGGCAAAACGTGGAGCACATGTCGGAGCAGAGCGAAGTTGTCAACTCCAAATTGGACAGGCTTATCGAGTTTATCAAGGAGGAGGTGGTTGGGCCGCTGGCTGTGCAGGCCAATAACATGGCGGATATGGAGAATGAAATAAAGGCCATGCAGAAGGCGATGCAGGATATGCAGAAGTTGATGGAGTCGAAGTCAAACGCAATTCCAGATCAACCTTTGATTCCCCAGGCCACGCAACCGTATCACCGCTCTCAACCTTCCCTCGTCGGGTACTACGGTTCTCCCAGCGACTCTGGTCGAGATGGTCTTATACGAATGGCCTCCACTCAAGAAATACGCAACGATGGACGATTCCGATACGGAAGCATGAACGGCCAGAACTGGTTCCGTCCAAATCAAGGTCGCGAGAATAGACAGGAGATGCACCCTTTCTCTGTCTCGCCTCCGTTCGGAAACAATGGTCCTGGACAGTTTGGTAGTGGTTATATGGGAGGATACTTAGGATACAACTGGGGGGGTCCAACTGATCAGGACTACGGCTACAATCCGTCAGATTCGAAGTGAGCTGCCTTTTCTTATGGGCCGAGCATGGAACTGGCGTTGGTTAGTAGGAGCATGGAAGGTTTGTATAACATTGTACACTACACGATGAAATGGTTCACGACAAATGTCGACGAAGAACATTCAGAGGTTTCGCCAGCTTGTACAATACCATAGGAAACTGGTCCTTTTTGTTTCCTGCTTCTTTTTGCGTTTGGTCAACACCCCTAAGGCTGCGCTGGAACATTTTACCTACGGGTGGGGCGCTTGGCGTCAGCCAGTCAGCCCTACTCGGCGAACGGATGGTCTGGGGTAATTCCCAAAAAGCTAATGATAGAATTCCATAATGGTCCGAAAGCTTAATTCTCCGACACTTATGATGCAAGTGATGCCCTTTTCTCATCGAAAGCTGGGAATCAATATGCAGATGCAAGCGGGGTGGAGGAATGCGGCCACGGGAAGAGTGAATAGACGGAGGGAGTTAATGGATGGGTTGCTTCGGCACGCTACACAGGATTAGATAAGCCCTGCATCTGATCGAAGGGCCCCATCGGTCGTGCCCGAATGCACAACTCCAATAGGCCGGGACGTCATAAATGTGCAGATGTACCATTGATTGCTCGTGCTTGCGTGCATATCAAAGACCCAGGGAGAATCCATGAAAGATTTGGCCGCCCTCCCTTTCATAACTCACGATTCAAAAAGAAAAAGGAATTAATTCGGCTATTTAGAGATATCAACATCAAAAAACGGCTCCTGTTATTCTCCCCACGCCGACGCATCTAATTCCCGACCTGGGTCTCCACCCTTGAAGGCTTACCCGAAACCCTCGCAGGGCCGTGAACGGCGCTCAGACGACGCGCATCCATCTGGCTAGGCCGGTGTGGCTTGTGCCCTTTGCCTGGATTCGACAGGCAAATCTCCAACCAACCGAAACCCTCGACGTCCCGCCGCAGCGTTGCCTCTAGACATACCCCATCATGGCCGACGAGCATAAGTCATCTATCCCCCAGGGCTCCCTCCCTTCTTCCACCACCCCCTCCGGCCACCAGCTGGCTGCGTCGCAGCGCACCGTGGACCCCAAAACCACGGTCCATACGGATACGACACCCAACGATACCACCCACCCGGACTTGGCGCTCGTGAATGCAAGTCCACGACTCTTCAACGCCCAACTGCCGGTGAGCGATTCGTACGGCGCAGCATCCTCTCTCCCTATTCACCCCGAACGACCTCACATTCGAACACCTTCCGCCGCTGGTCTGCAACTCCAGACCAACCTGCCCATGTTCCCAACGACTGCTGCGTCACACTCGCCACCGACGCCGACCATCGTGGAGACCACAACGGGACAACAGCTGCGCCATTCGGCCACTGCGCCGATTGCTATTCAAGAAGGGCATCTGAGGAGCACTCTTTCCGCAGGAAGCATGACAGGGTCGCTATCTCCCGGCTCTGCGCTTTCCAGCCCCGCATTGAACGCCCTGGCCGACATCACTCCTCTTCCTTCCCCGCTGGTTGTTAGTGACTCACCCGGTCCATGGGCGCGGACTGGTGCAATGCTCCGTCCGGGGTCGCGAGGTTCAGCCAGTGCGTCACGGGATGATTCCTTCGCCATGCTCAGCAAAGGAACCCTCTCACCGTCGCCGTCGCAGAAGAAGAAGGGCTACCAGAGGTTGAAAACCGCTGCTGTTGAAGCTGCTGCTGCGAACATGCAGACACAGCACAAATATGAGACAGGTCGCGACAGGAACAGAAGTATCAGCGAATTTGTCCCAGAAAGCCTGCACAATATCCGCGCCCGACATGTCACAATCTCCAATATTGCCCCCGAGCAAATAGAGGCAGACGTAGTTCCAGCACCGCATCTTCAGCGCGAAGTCTATCTCGCGGCACAACGAGGGCTAATCCCTGCCACAGTTCCTGCAGGTCTCCCAACTCCACCTGCGAGCAACCGAAGCGTGACCGAAAGTGAGGAGGAGGAAGTCGCAGAGGAAGATAAAACTCAGTACATTACGGTGAGGCACGGATCTCAGAAGACCAAGAAGTTGTGGCGTCCCGTTCGACAGCTTGGCCAGGGCACGTTCAGCAAAGTTTATCTCGCCACGAGCGAGAAGGTGGCTGCCAAAGACCCACTCGACGAGACAACTCTCGACCCCCGCAAACTGGTGGCCATTAAGGTTGTCGAGCACGGCCCTGCTGGTGGCGCGGACGAAGAGCGTGTAGAACTAAGTCTCAAGCGAGAAGTCGAAATGCTCCAGTCTGTCTCACATCCGTCCCTCGTACATCTCAGAGCATTCGATCACGATGAATCGCAAGCGTTGCTTGTTTTAACGTACTGCCCCGGAGGTGATCTCTTTGATGTGGCGAGCGCACACCGCAACCTTCTTGGAGTAGACATCGTCCAACGTGTATTTGCCGAGTTGGTCAGCGCCGTTCGATACCTTCACACCCAACTAATCGTGCATCGCGATATCAAGCTCGAAAGTACATTTCTCCGTTCCTTATTCACTCATCATGCGTCTTTCCCAACGCGACATCATGTTTACTGACGTTTGCAGACGTTCTCCTTAACATCCCGATTGCTACAGTTCCTCTTTTAAAGAGTCCGCAATCACATCCGTATCCCATTGCAACACTTACGGATCTGGGGCTCTCCCGTCGTATCCCTGCTCCGCCAGCATACCCACTTCTAACCACTCGTTGCGGCAGTGAAGATTACGCTGCACCTGAAATCCTTCTCGGTCAACCTTATGACGGCCGCGCCACTGATGCGTGGGCTCTAGGCGTCCTTCTTTACGCCCTCATGGAGGGCCGCTTACCATTCGACCCACCGCCTGGGAAAGTAGGGTCTCGTAGCAGAGCGGCCCACCGAATTGCGAGGTGTGATTGGGTGTGGTGTAAGTTTGGTGACCAAGATGGTGAGTGGGATCCAGAAAAGGGCGATGCTTGGAGTGGCGCCAAGGAGTGTGTCGAAGGACTCTTGAAGAAGGTCTCTCGCGGCCGCAAGAGTCTTGAAGAGATCGAGAACATGGAGTGGGTCATGGGAGGGATCACAGTTGAGGGCGGTGTTAGGAGAAGGATCGAAGACGAAGACGTCGATGAAGAGACGGGAGAGGTTGCAATGAGGTGATTGTTATTGAGGAGCAATCTTAAAAGGCCAAACTATGTCTACACTCTGCCCTCCTATCTCCCATGACAAACATCGGCCAGCTTCAGCATCACTGATGCGCCATTAACGCGCCATGGCCGTACTACTGTATTACTACCGGACTGTCCACTTGTTCCTTTGTTTCCTTTATATACTTCTCGCAGAGCTCGGAGGCGGGGTTGGATAAACGAAAAGATACCACATCATTGGGGGAGATGAAGACCGGCGTTATCGAGACTCTTCTCTTTACAACTTTCATGCTTCATTTTCTTTCTGCTTCTTCCTCTGTGTGATATCCTCATCTGTTTTCTTGATTATACTTTCCACATACTAGCGATCATCTGTCTTATTCTGTCGTTTACTGCATCTCCGCTGCATCCCGTTCGCTTTATCGCTCTGGAGCGTTGATTTTTCATTTCCATTCGTTCTGGAAACTGTTCAGAAAATGCATGTAGACAAAAGCAGGCTTGACTCATCATTTGGATTGGAGCAAGGTTTGCACGACTAGAAAAAATCAATGAAGAAAGATGAAAGATGGAGAAGTTGGGTTTGCCCCCCCCGGCGCAATCATCAGTGATAGACCATGCGTGCTTCGCATGTGACTAACATATTACAGTTTCTAAGAGCTCCCGACTTCATACTTCTGCCACAGATCAAGCCATTTCTAGCCCCCGATGCAAACTCTTCGATGATTAGGTGATATCAGGAGTATGTCACGCCGGGGCCAAAATTAAGGCAGGCTTTTAAATGCCTCCTCGCTCTAGGCTATTCACCGCTCTTTATTGAATAGAGAGGTACCATCGCGTGCCACATTTTCCTGTCACACCGCGGTGTGGACTTCTAAGGTTCTCATGTAGCGTTTGGATTTTATATCACGTGTCAACTCCCTTGACCTTTTCTTCCGCCTATATAAACCCCGTCTCCTTCTGCTTGACAATACACATCACACAGAAATACCTACACTCCAAAGGCCTAGAAGCAAGAGACGTGGCGTGGTTTGTAATATGGAGGGTTTAAAAACTGCTTACGCATCCGGAATATGTCAATGCTTTGGTCTTTTGGGAGCTTCTAAAATCAATGTCGAGAAGCAAGATGGCTCATTGAAAGTATTTGCATTAATGGCCAAAGGGGAGATGGATCTGACTCGACACCAGAAATCGGAAAGTGCAACCGGAGAGGGAGTGGTGTTTATGATGGCCTTCATTATACGTTGAAGATGCTCGTCATCACTATCCTCTGCTCTGACGCGCACAGTTCCTCTGCTTACAGTTCCTAGGGCCCATGGCCAACACCAATAGCCCATCACGCTCTCCGCCTATGATTGTCGTTGACAACATCAGAATCTCAGTCCACACAAGCCCGACGCCCATGTCCTTATAGCCGCTCGTTCCTTGGAGAGAAGCATCGTAGGTCCAGAATCTCTAAATGTCAGTTCTCCCGGCCATCGCCATATATCAATCGATATATAACCCCACAACAGACATACAATGTGTCTGTGTTGTTTTGGAGTTGCTCCGAGGCTCAAGGCTCTACTGCCCTATGCGTACTGATGTAAAGCGGTTTTCATTAACAACTACAGAGTATACAGCTGCTAGATCTCCATATCCGTGGAGGGTTAGTGAAAGAATTTTTGGACGGGACACCATTGCCCATGGATCCAGCAATTTCAGTCCCCGGCCCATGGTTCTGGATATGTTCGATTTCGGACCCAGGAAAGACATGACGGTTGTCTGCATAAACTTAGACATAATGGATCCAAGTCTCCAGTCATTCATTCATTCCGTGCAGGATTTGGTCGGTGTTTTCCCAGGAGCGCAGGACCTGTCATACGTTCTCTTACCCGAAAATTTTGATCCAGGCCATGTGTTCCCATAGATGTTTTTTGAAGAGCAGTCATGTCTTCCTCTTCTCGGTGTTTTAAACCCGAACCGAGTACCCGCCATTTCTGCTGCTTGAAGCTTTTCCTTGGTCGAGACCGTGCGCTTCGAGGGAGTTATATTTTGGAGGCTTCCATACCTCCATTCGCGTGATGTTTCCGTCCGAGTATTGAGACACTTTCCAATTCCATACTCTTGGAGCTGTGGGAATTTTAGTCTATATATTAGAATTGGAAGTTCGCGGAGAAAAGAACGGGTTCGAGGCTCGACAATGGGATTTTATAGACCAGGAAGAAGGGGGTATGAAGCTAAATGGCGAAAGGGTTACGAGATTGAGAGATCACATGCTCTAGGGTGAGGAGTTGGCTGAGTGAAATGTTTTATAACTCCCTTCTTCACTTTGATGAGAATCTAGTTTTTACTACACACTTTAAGTCTGTAGATGAGCTTCTAAAACTAATGATCATTTGGATGATGAAGTTACTGCGTTTTCATCCGGGCTGGACTAAAATCACTGGGAAAATCTAGAATGGGTGCTTTTTGGATTCAAAAGCACACCGAAAATAAAACAGATCCGGAATCTTTCGCCGCTTAGGAATGATAAAAATAATTGCAGTTGAGGAGGCATGGGAGTCGTGCGCTGGCAGAGTTGACTCCGATGGAGAACCGTGAGTGTTTGAGGTTTTACTTCCGGTCGAAAAAGGTGGTGAGTACCGTCCCCTATGACCCGATTCTATGGTTATCACCCAAAGCAAATGTTCCTTGGTACCATGTGTCTCTTCAACGCCCAGATAGCATGTACCTTGGAGAAATCTAACATCAGCACACCACCAAACACCTCCCATGAACTGTCCATTACCAGATTCCGAAATCCACTCTGCACCACACCCCCCCGCACAACTCCCATGTTCACTTTGTAGCTACGCTTTTATTACCACATTTAAGGTCGCTGTTTCAGTTCACCAAGCTTTCGTTCTAGACATTTGGAGCGCCAAATCTCTCCGTTGTAGGGTCTCTAAGTATTTTCTGAAGAAACCGAATCTCTCATGAGAATTTGCGTGAGCGACTTTTTGATCTAGGGATAGTCCCTCATGATAATCTCTTGACGATGGTTTTGATTCAGATCCACTGGTCTCTCATGTCTCGGCGTTGGTGATTATATGGTCCAGCCAACAGTGTCCCATTCCGTCTCCTCATGCTCTATTTTTATTCAAGTCCGCAAGACTTCATGCTACCTTGCCTCATCTTGTTTTGCGCTAGCAACAGTCTCCATGATTTGATCTTGAAATCTTTCAAATCCCAGGATCCAAAAGACATGGAGTGATGGACCCAGTTTTCCTTTTTGTATCCAAGCCATAAGAATGTGGTTTATGAGGAAGAGCGGAAGAAGCAAGGTAGGAGGGCAGAATACTTTATAGAGACGAAGAGCGAGAGGAACAGAAAGGTGAGGCATCACGTGTCATGTCAAACCACTAGGAGCAGGAATGTTAGCATGAAGAAGTGAATTCAGAAATTGCGGAAATATACATATCCGACTGCTCCTTAAAGGTGGTCTAGTATTAGCAAAAATAATCATCATCCATTTATCCAACTTCAACCGCCGTTGACCACGCGCTTCGAAATCTCGCAACCCGACCAGGGCTCTCTATGCCCCAGTGCTCTCCTTCTTTTAGGTCCCCACTCTTCTTGGTCCCCACTCTTCTTCTACCATGTATTCGATAGCGGCTAGATTTAATATGGGCTTCCAATCACTCTGCTACTGTCATAAAAGTTGCAGGTCTCGGTTTTTATCCCCCAGCAAACTTCCATGGAACGCCGGTAAGTCCCTTTTTGATAAAGGCCAAAGTTCCCCCTTCTCCCGTACGGTTGGGCGAACTGCATTTTTAAATAGCTCGGCCCTCTAGCCGTAGCCATTAATTATTCGTTGGATATTTTTGAACCGTGAATTCGGGGTTGGCGATTTCTGGTCCAGGTTCAAGAAGAGGATACCCCATCTGCAGCAAAAGGAATCGACGGGAGGTCATACCATGTGAAAGTACGGTCATGGATTGGTAGCTTTACAGATATTGTGCGAGATTAAATGAGAGTGCAACTTGACCCTGACTCGACACCTGCCAAAGGGTTTCGAGATATATAATGATCCGGTAAATGGCTGAAGAAGAGCTGACTGATGTTGATTTAATCGATGAAAGTTTAAATGATTAATTGATGTGACTGACATTTCTTTCTGGATGCAACTCTGTCCCGAAATGCAATCCACTTCGACAGCTCCTCACGTACGTCCTAATCAGGAATCATCATCAAATCCAAACTTCTCATACAATGCTCACATTGTGCATAGAATTGAATGTTTAAGTGTATAGATAACTTTATTTTATAAATCCTCATTGTGTACTCACGATGCAGACCATATAGATATCAGAATCCTAGTACTTAAACTTCTTACAGTAGTTCTCCTAGTGTTTCCTCATACCTAAGAAAGCTGACAGCAAGACATAGCAAGCATACCAACAACTACTCTTCCTTTCAACGGAGTGATGGATCTTGTTCGCACGTAGAGCATCTTCAAATTCAATGCTGGTATCTGTTGCTGAGCAAAATGTACTAGCTTGCTCCGTATCCCAATTGCAGTTAGAAATGAACCAGTCAACCCACACTTCCTCATCTAAGGGTACGCTTGGTTTATCGAGCTTGTTTTCTTGCAGCTAGACGCTAGACAGTTAAAGATTGGCTAGGACGGCCAAGCGTTGACAGGAAGCGCCAGGACATGCAACTCCCCCGCCAGTATACTCAACTCGCTTTAAAGCCCCAGCATCACACCGTAAAGCGAGACGACATCCGCGCCCCCAGGGAAAACAGCCCCAAAATTGGAAGTGGCACTCCAGGAATTCGTTCAGATAGCATATCCCGATCCCATCTTTTCATCATTCAGCGATCTCGGCAATGAAAACCACCCAGCAACGCTGGCGGACTTTTCTGTCAGAAGATCTTAAACCAATCTGGGACGATCTGTATGAGACTATGAGGCCTACGCCGCGCCTCGCGGGCCTTCTTATCATCGAGGAGAAGGTCCTTGACTTCTTTGACCAAGTCGCAAAAATGGATTCATCGTGGGAGACGAGAATGGAGAAGATTACCTTGTGAAGGGCTCCTTAAAGGGAACTCTTGATGGCCTTGCATGGGTGAGGGCACTCTTCACCGAACTGTCTCATCTCATTAAATTCAGGTTGTATGATGACGGCAGGGATGACCATTACGCAATTGTGTATGGTATAGTGCTTCGAAACGGAAAGTTACAGCCTAAAATGGTGCACGGAGGCTTTGGCGTAATCACCATTCGGCATGACTTCATGCGGTATTTTGAAGAGCAAATGAGTAAAGATAGGGTTTCCTGGTAATTAAAAACTCTCTATGATTTTGCCAAGATACCTGTTCATGAGATTGCCCTTGCATTTTGGACGTTCGCCCATAGCCGTCAAAGGGCCAACCGAACACGTTATAGTCTTGAAACAAATCTACGGGAGACGGGCAAAAGTTGGGAGTTATGGCTCCATGGAATGTGGGTTCGTGACCTGAGACCACTATCGTCAGACCCGGAGGAGCATTGGTATCCTGTAAATTGTGTTGGCACCTGCAGGCACTGGGGTGTCGATTGTAAGAACCCCAAAAGGGCCGAGGGCAATTGGTTATCGTCATATCATGTCATGACTCCTGGCTAGATTCACGGCTGGTTCCTGAAATCGACCTGGGAGAGGATGAAAAGCGCCGGACGTCAGTTCCTGGTGAAGAAGGCCAAGCGCGGGACGCTGACTAAATGCTCCTCTGGAATAGGTCCGATGTCTTTAGTTCGCGGAGACTTGTATTTGGACGGGAGGCCATGAAAAATGCTACGATATGTTCCCTGCATCAACATCCCAGTTGTGGAAACTAGTGCGGATCTCTGGGAGGCGATCAATCAGCCCGGTAAGAGGAATATCAAAAAGTAATCTTCGACCAGTACTTCAAAGAAGCAAGAAACGTAGGTCAAAGGCCATAGAAAATGATGGACCGTAGCGATAATATGAAGCACACTACAGCGAATAATTTCTTTCCACCGATTTGTTTAGTACATGGTTACGGTTAATCCCCGCATCTTCGCCTTGAATCACTGATCACTAATCGTGGCATCCATGTCCTATGAAGCTTATAGTCAGCATCGGGATAAATGCCAACCCATATTTGTGTTCGTATGACCTTTAACTCCTCTACATATATTCTAGATGGTCACAGCTAACTCACCAATGAAGTGGACATCTGGACCAAGTATATAGAACTGATTAAATTGATAGAACGTATGACCATTGGTGAAGAGAGAGATGCGAAACAGAATGTCCATTATACACAGCTCTTCTGAGAGAATATGAGTTCTAGTGAAAGGAGAACAATCATACTGGTCCAAAGAGATCAACGATATGAGAGCCTTTCGATGATGCACTATCTATCTGAAATAACCAAGGTGCACACTTGGAACCCTGTACGTATGATCAAGCAGAAGAAGAGCCATAGAGGTCGAGTGATGCAAAGGCAAAAACTTGAGGGATATTCCCCAGCCTTCCACCTTCTCAGTCAATTATGAACAGCGACCGTACCCGTAATCCTGTCGGGTTTGGAGGAGAATTCTTGTATTCCGTCTTAGTGCTGGTGAAAGGACAGAAATAATTTCCGTCTTTATATCTGGCCCGGTTTTCCGTGAACCTGGCGAAGAGAGAGATGGTGGGGTAGCTGCGCTTGTGGGCAGCTGCTCGGCGCTGGAGAGAGGAATAGGTGCAGGGTTAGGAAGACTCGAACCTATCATTGACGTCTGCAAAAGGCCTCCTGTCTGCGGGAAATTCGACGCAGCGGGGCCTGCCGTAGGAGTCGATGAAACCAGAACGAAGGTATTCCCAACATCATCTCCAATCCCGGAAGCCTTGTGCATAAGTCAGTCAAAAACAATATTACTAATTAGGAACTCCTAATACTCACGGAAATGTGTATATCGTAAGGATTAATTATGATAGCGGGCGGTGCAATACACTTGCCATCCTGTGCCGGCGGATGTGTAGCAACTTCAGTAATCTGGCCACTACCCACGTCAACAACTATAACGCAGCCAGTCACAGTCGTTGTGACTGTTTCTGGTGCGGTCGGGGTGGAACCAGTCCTTACCGCGTTTGTAATTAAAGAGGATTGCATTGTGCCAGCATCCGTTAGGGCGATGCTTGTAATAGCCGATGGAGCCGGCGAAGGTACAATCCTGCTTGGGACAAATGACATATCGGAAGCAGCTCCCGTTTGCGACATGCGAGTGACTGGGGAAGATTGCAGATTCTCCGTCATGGGAGAGCTACTTGTAATGGGCGAGACAGGGAGTTCGAAAGGCACAGTGCTACTTGCCTTAGATGACCCGTTCAGTGTTGGCCATGTGAACGCGCCCAATGTGCCATTCCTCGATCTAAAGGTTGGTGGTGGATTCGGCATGATAGCGGGCGGGACTGGTGCTAGGCAGGGTAATGAATGTACTTGGACCAGGCATGATGCCTGATTGGGATGAGTCGGACGCCGTGAACGATGCAGACGAGCCTGGAAGGTCAGTGACGGATTAGAGATGATTGGAGCTGATGTAAGTGCGTCGGACGCGTTGAACGATGCGGAAGGAGGTGGGCTAGGTGCGTTGAACAACGCAGACGGAGGTGAGTTAGGCGCTTTAAAGGACGCAGACGGAGGTAGGTTGGGTGCGTTGAAAGATGCAGGTGGAGGCAGGTTAGGGGCGTGGAATGATGCAGATGGAGGTCCATTAGACGCGTGGGATGAAACTGATGGAGGTGGATTAGGTGCGTTGAGGAACGCAGATCGAGGTGGTTCAGGCGCTTTGGGTAACGCAGATAAGCCTGACAGAGTCGGTGATGTATTAGAGCCGATCGGCGCAGGCCCTGAAGTACAGCTCAGATCTTTGAGCCGAAGCGTGTGTTTCCTTGTCGACAATTCCCTAGTCTGGCCCATCATGGCTATCGCCTTCCAACTGAACCCATCACGTATTGTATTTCCCGAATAAAGAGCAGCCTACATCTTTCCAGTCGTGCTGCATGTTGTCGAGACTGGTATCTGTAGAGCCTTGCTGTGGCCCTTGAAAAGGCCAGCCAGTTTCCGTGATCCATACAGGCCTATCACCCGCGTGCTTTGCCACATCATTTAGGCTGCCCCAAAAGCTTTCGTTGCCATTGTCGATGGAGTCCTTGTTCCAGTATAGTAACGCGGTCATTCCTATGAAATCGCTATTCTTGATACGGCGTACTTAGCTATATCCACATGTCCAAACGAAGGCTTCTCCTTGAAAAATTTCGCATGACAGTATCGCGGATTGTTGATGTGTTTTCGCACGCAGTCGATTTTGTCCACGATCTGATCCAACTGTGCTCCGCCGTCACAATCTTTCTGGCAGTGTTTCGAGCCGCGATAGATGTCCTCGTTCCCAACGGATATTCCCATAATGAGGTCCGCGAACTTTTGCCCATACAGTTCAAATGCATTGTCAGGAGTAATGGGTTCGTCATCGAGTATGGAAGCCCATGGGCTTGGGGGGAGACTGGTGTTGGTTTCTATAGCCGCTTGGATAGCTGAAATTGGCTTAGTCTTCGTCTTTCATTGAACCCGTAGTAAATAAGCGGGCGCTGTTAAACGGCGTTGATGTATTCGAGAGGCTTTTTGCCAAGTTGAATAGCCTTACGAAATGTTCCTTCGTCTTTGGCCGCTCACCTCCCAGAAAGCTCCATAGCTGAAACCACTGTAAACTTTGGCAGTCACCAGCGGCAACCACAATACAAGGATAAGTAGGAGTATGAAGGATGTCATGAGGGTTCAGAAAGTGGAGTATTTCGTATTGAAAATCGATACAGGATAGTAGACTTGACGTAGGCAAGTTATACAATAACGTACGAGTTTGGAAGAAGTTTATGCCGAAATGCTATAAAGAATTCAAGGCGTTGCTAAATAGATATAGATAAGTTGCTTAGCTAGCTTAATCCCAAATTCACTAACCAAAGAAATTGCATGGCAGAACGGGAAAATGTATTGAAGGGAATGACAGGATCTCCGTGAATTTAGAACTCGCCGCTGGTTTCACTGAAGCGATGTTCAAGAGATTATAGGGAGGTCCAATAGGGAGCGGATGGTGAATTCAATCGTGACAACCCACATGTGACTTGCTATAGAGGTGAAAGCTGAACATCAAAGGTAACGTACCATTCCAGCTCTGGCGGGACACACCAGGGTACATCTTCGACGTTAGTCTGTACCCTATCCTACATTTCCAGCTAAATCTAGAACCTTATTATCTAGATTTAACTCTTTAAAGCTCCCTAGAGTCATCATAATAAGATGCGTGGAGTCAGAGGAAGGGTGTTGGAGGTAATGTTGTTTGGGGTGTCTCACCCGCGATTGAAGGTAGCGGTACTAGTTATGACTGCTCCAATCGCAGCAGGTGTCTGGGGTATGCTTATCCTCGTATGCGACTCTCCTATGCGATGGGTGGTGAATTGATGAAGTGAGATCAGATGCCAATTCCTAGGGCCAGCAGAGCTGGCTTGTAGGGATTAGGGATTTCTGAAATAAAGATGATTACGTAATGAGTGAAGTCAGTTTACGGAGCAGTACGAAGCAGTATAGAGTAGTATAAATTAGAATAAAAGGCTGTATAGAGCATCATAAAGTAGTATAAAGTAGCATAAAGCAGAAATTATATTATATTATATAATAAGAACTACTTATTATCATCATTATTATTACTATTCTTTTTTATAAAGTTTATAAGATTATAGAAGGTAGTAGTAATATAGACATAATAGAAAAAACACATAAAGCTAGTAGAAATAAAGAAAGTAAAAAAAGAAACTAGAGAGATATAAGTAGTAAAGAAGTAAATAAAAACAAAAACAAAAACAGTAACAGTAAAAGCTATTTATATATTAGTAAAAAACTATAAAAAGTATAGTAGATTTAGAAACTTACTATAAAAAAAGCAGTAAATATCTTTACTACTATAATAATAATTAATATAACTATTTAGTAATATTCTTTATATTACTACGTACTATATAAAAAGACTACTACTATAAATATAAAAGCTATACTAAATAAAAGTAAACATGCTATATAATTACATAAAAATAGTTTTAGTATTAAAAAAATAAATAATAAGAATATAAACATAGTAGATACTTTAAGTATAGTATAACTAAATACTATAATAAAGAAAGAATATATAGAAAATAGTAATAATAAAGATAGAAATAAGCATAAAGGTAGCAGTAGTATTAAAAAAAAAAGAAATTTTTTTTAAGAAAATTAACTAGAAGAGACTAGTAGCAGTATAATAGAAACTAAAATATAATTAATACTATATAAATATAAAAATAAAACTAAGAAATATATATAAAGTTACTATAGCTACTACTAGTATTATTATTATTATTATTATTATTATTACTACTACTACTACTGGCTACTAAAAAGAGAGATATAAAAAATAATAAAAATACTTAAATCTAAATCTATATTAATACTATTAATAGTAAATACTTGTAATTAATATATATACTAAAAGTAGTAGAGATAGAGGCAAAGGCAGTATAATAATATAAACTAAATAAAAATAGACTATAAAAGCTTATAATAAAAACCTAAAAAAAAAAAAAAAAAAAAGGAAGAAAGGAAATTAAGTAGTTATAATTAAAATAGCCTATTTACAGTCACGTGACTTACTATAATAGTAATAAGTAAAAAAAAAAACATAATTTAAAATAAAATAGTATAAATATAATAAAAGTAGATATAAATTACTATAAACGTAATAAAACTTCTAAATATATAATATTTTAGGTTATAGACTTTATAAAAGGATTTAGTGTAAAAAAAAAAAAAAAAAAAAAAAAAAACCTTACTATAAACGTTATTTATAATATTACTATATAAAGCTAGCTATACGTGAATACTAGGTAGCGTAAATTTATACTAGTAATACTTAATAACTAGTCTTAAAACTTATTTACAAATATAGTAAAGCAAAAACAGATAGGAAACTAATACTATATTATAATAAATAAAAGCTTATTTTTTATAAATAATAGCTTAATTTATAAGAGTAACTATACTTAGTCTATAAACTTACTAATTAGAATATTTATTTCTAGGTAATAGTAGCTAAACTTTATAATAACCAAGCAGATATTATTATAAAGCTTTTTTTTTAAATATAAATTTTATAGTAAAATAACAGAAGTACTTACGTATAAATATAGTTATAATAAAAGTAAATTAACTAGCTTTAATAACTATAGTAGCTTAATTAAAAGCATATTCTATATTATATTTTTTTTTATTTTTATAGTGTTTATAGATATTAGTTTTATTTTTATATCTAAAAGCTATAACAGTAGCTAATAGTTAATTACTATAATAAAGTTATTATAAATAATAAGAATTATATATTCTTAGAACACTTGTTAGTTTATTATAACATAAGTTAATAGCTCTGTAGAATATATATAAACATAAAACTTATATTTATTATAGAATATAGCAATAGAGTTTAGTAGCTTAATTAGATTTATTATTATTATTATTATTATTAGTAATTAAACTTAGGCTATAAAATGCTTATTTTTTACTTTATTATAAACACATATATTCTTCTATAAATAAAGTATAAATAATAATAGCTATATAAAAAAGTACTAGAGACTAGTGTTTATAATAGTAGATTAATTCTTATAATAAATTATAAAAAGAATCTATATAAAGTTACTACTAAAGACTGTAAATAGACTATTAAAAAGAATATTATTTAAGTAGATATCTATTAGTATATAATAAACTACTTTAAAGTAGTAGTAGTATTATATTAGTATCTTATTTTAAATAATAAGTGTAGCTTATTATAGTAGTTCTGTTAATTTTAAATTCTTAGAAATAAAGCATATAAAACTATTATAAATATTTAGTGAAATTTAGAAATAAGAGTATATAGTCCACCTATTTAGTAATAAAATAATAATAATTTTAAATAACGTAATATAAAGAATAATATTACCTTATAAGTAATAGTATAAGTAGAAATAGTATTAAAGAAATGTTTTATTTATACCTATAAAGCTCTGTAGAAAAAAGTAAATAGTTTATAAATAATTTATAATAGTATCTATAATAGTGTTAAATGCTGTATACTAGTTTTTATTTAAAAAACTATATATATCCTAGAACTTATAGTTCTTATAGTTTAGATTATATATAAGCTTAGTAGTTAGTAGCTAGTTACTATAAGTATTACTTTAGTAAAATTAATAAAATAGAAAGTTAAAGTTACTAAGCTTTTTTCTAGCGTCTATAAAAAAAACTATTAAAAAAACTATAATTTAAATACATATTTAGCTTATTAGATAGTTAATAGTTTAGTTTTATAACTATATAGAGAAGATTATTATAGAATAACTAGTAAAACTAATTCTAAACTACTATTAGATTTAAAATTAGGCTATGGAAGAGTATATTAGTAAAAAATAATTATTACTAATATTTACCTATAAATATAACAACTTTCTTAAAGTTATAAAATTATTTTCTATTATTATCTAACAGGCTACAGTTTATACATGTGGCTTAAAAAATTAGATATTTTATACTATATATAGTACAAAAATCCTAAAATAATATTAAACTATATATAATAGTTAGTAACAGCTAAAAATAGTATTATTTACTTTAAAACAAACTATAATAGTATATGTAGCTAATTATAGTTTTTTTAATTATAATTTTTAGATAAAAGCCTTTACATTGAAGACGTACTATAATAGAAAGTTTTAATAAAATATATTACAGCTATTTTCGTGCTTTATATTATATTAAAAAATTATTATAAAAATTATTATAGCCTATTTAAAACGCTCTGTAAGCTTCTTTATAGTAATATTTTTAAGAAATATAATAATCTACTAGCTAAGAAAATAGACTATAAGCAACTATACAGGCAGCTATTTTTTATATATAAAGAATTTAAAAATCTATTAAAATATCTTTAAAGAGTTAATATAACTGCTTTATAGATATTACTTTACTTTATTACTATTTATAATACAAAATACGGCACAATTTGTCCTTTTGTAAATATATTTATAGATATATTTTATAGTATATATAATTCTATAAACCTTAACGTTAATATGCATAATATATTTATAAAAAAACTATAAATAATATAATATAACCTAATAATTATCTAATAAAATGTTTATTTTATAGTAATAAATAGTAAGTATTTTCCTATTACTATAATAGCAGTATTCTAAATACCTGTTTATATAAATAACTATTTTAAAGTAAAATAGCTTTAGAAATCTTTTTAAATACTATAGTAAATATTTTAAAGTATTTATTATATATAAAGTGTTAAAGTTATAGACATTATAAGAGCTATAAAGTATATATATTTATATAATATTTATAAGCATTTTTAAAGAATTGTCTTCTACTATAGAAATTTTTATATAAATAACTAAATTAATTATAATAGAATCTAGATAGCGCTCGCGATCGCTTAAGTTTGGAAAAAAAAAATATATATATATAAAAAACTATACTTTTAGTACTTAATTATATATATATTTCTAAAGTAGTAGCTAAAGTAGTTTTAATTATAAATATTATAAAATAGCTTATATACCTTTTAGCGAAAAATATAAATAATAAGATTAAATTAGTTTAAATTTATTTCTTTTATATAAAGCTTACGCTCAATTTCCGGCTACTATAAGCTTATTATAAAAATAATAAAAAAAATAGAATAATTATAATAATAGATAATAACTATAGAATTTTAATAATACTAACTAATTATTACAGCTAGCATGAACTTATAGGTAATTATAAGTAGTTATAAGTAATAAAACGCTGTATTAAAACTACTCTAGTATAAAAAAAAGAAAAGAGTATAAAAAGAGAGTAGAAAAGGATTATATATACGTCTATAACATGCATATAAAAGCGTAGTATATAACTAATAGTATTATTTATAATATAATAATATAATAGCGCGTAGTAATACTTTCTATAAATATATTATATAACAGGCTGTTATATTACTTCTCTCTAAAAAAAAATAGAATTATCCTCAATTCCGTTGCAAAATTAGTAAAAAGTAAAATAAAATTATAAACTATTTATTTTTATATTATTTCTTCTTTCTTCTCTTTATCTGTTTATTTTTTTTAACTGCTAAATTATCTTTATCTATTAGTTCTAGTATTTCTTTTTATTAATAAGCTTTTAGCTAGTCTTTTAATTATATAGGTAGTTTAGTATAATTTAGATACTACTTATAGAAGTCCTATACTTTATATAATACGCTAATAAAACTTTTTATGTTATATTATATATTATTAAAATTATAATTTATTTAGTTAGCTTTATATTATAAGACTCTCTTATAAATACGGCTTATAAGAATCTAATTAACCTTATACTTTAGCTTACTATTAATTTTAATAAGGTTATTAAATGCCTTGTTTTAGCTAAGTAGAAAGTTACTAAAGTCTTTATATAAGTAATTAGCATAAAAAATATTTAATATCTTTATATAAAAAAGCAGGTTAATAATATAGGAGTACTTATTTATACTAATAATAGAATATAACTTTACTATTTAATAATTAAGCTTAACACTAGAATAATTTATAGTTTATTTTTTTTTAGTAATATATATTTTATCTTCTACTCTAAAGTCTAGCTTATAATAATACTTATTAGCTTACTTTATTTAATAAGCTTAAGCTTTTACTAGGTTATTATATACCTATTTAATTACTTTATAAGTTCTAGAGGCAAAAGTCTGGGCTTTTTTATAAATAAATTATTTATAAACTATAGGTAATTTACATATACGCTTATGCTAATTAAAATATAAATAGAGTTTATAACTAAGCTCTAGCTTATATAGTAATAGATTTATAAATTTATGAAATAGAATAGTTTATATAAAATCCATAAAGGATAGCAGGTCAGACTAGTTATTCTAATAATAATTAATAAAAAGTCTTAGCCTTTAGTTAATATACTAATTAAAAATCTCTATATTTTTATTAGTTTATGAATAATAGGCTATAGAGAGTTTCTGTTTTATACTAGTAAACTTATAGAGTTTATCTATAAATATAAAGATAAATTAAGGGCCTTAATCTGATATTACTATCTTAAATAGGTTATAAATATACTAGATATATTTATAATATAACCAAGCTACTTTTAATATAGTAACTTTTTTTATATAAGGTAATAAAAAGGCTTATTTATTTAAATAATTAATAACTATAAAAGCATTATCACGCCCTTTTTTATCTTTTAGGAATATCTTAAAATTAAAAAAAATATACTGCTAGCAGCGCTCGCCTATTAATAAAAAATATAATAACTTTAAAGTTTTATTATATAAAACATACACATAACAACAGGTTCTATAGTTAGTAATATAGATATTAATATTAGATAATAGATTTAGCTAGTAATATTAGGCTGAGAGTAGCTATTTAGTTTTTCTTTTTTTTAAATAAGCTATAACCTAGCGAGCGTGAATCTCTTTAATAAAATATATTCTTATATTATTAATATTAAAGACTATAAGTTTTCTTTCTTAAGTTAGTAAGTTTTTTTTTTAGCTTTTAGTCCTACTTACTCTACTCTATTAGCTCTTAGTAAAACTAGAGAATATTACTAAAATAATTTACTTTTAAGATAACGTCTATAAGCTTATACAGAGTCTAGTTTTTATTACCTAGAATAAGAAAGATACTGTTTATAGATATAGGTACTAAATTAAAAGAGATAATAGCTATTATTAGATTAATAAAAATTTATATACGTATAGTAATGTTCTTTGCTTTTTAGATTTTAAGATTTTTATATTTATATATAAAAGTATCTGCTACTACATTAGCTAATTTAAGCTAATAAGTAATATAGAAATAGTAGTTAGTAAAAGTATCTACCTATTAAGCTTACTATTAATTAAGTAAATACTTAGTACTAAAGTATTCTAAAGTATAATAGTTAATAATTACTATAAAAGATGTTATTTATAAACTTATTAACTATAGCTACTATATCTCTAGCTTTTATATTACTATAAATATTTCTTTATTATAGATTTTATACCTTATCTCTGCTTTCTACATAATTTTTGAAAAGAAAGCTATAAGCTTCTAAGCTTTATTATCTTACTTTTAGCTTATTATACCAGCAAGAACCCCATCACTTATATTAATCTTAATTTATATTTAATAAAAAGGTAAATAGTAAACTAGAATACTCCCTAAAAGCACTAAAGCTTTAATATTTTTAAAAATATAGAGCTTAGTATTATCTAGTAGGTGCTATACGCCTTTTTATATAAGTTTAGTAAAAAATCTAATAATCTGTCTATAGTCTTTTAAAAAGAGTTTATAAAAATTATAGAAGCTAAAAAAGAATTATACTCCTTTAAGTATTATTAATAGCTTTTAGTTTTTAATAGTAATAACTTTTTTTAGATCTATAGTAATTCCTAACGTACTAATAATAAATCTAAGGAATTTTATAGACGTGATGTTAAACTTGCTTTTATAAATATCTATTTATAAACTAATTTTATTTAGTTATTTAAGAACCTTGTAAACGTGCACATTATACTTTAGTAGGTTTTTAAAATAAATAAAAATATTATCTATAAAAGCAGTGCAAAAGTCATCAAGGTAGTTAAATAAAATATTATTAATATATTATTAAAAGAAAGTAGGCTTATTATAGAGGCTAAATAATAATATATAGTATTTATAAAAGCCGTATTTTATTTAGAACGTAGTAAAATTCTTTACTAATTCTTTTAACTAAATATAATAGAATGCTTACCTGATATCTAATTAGATAAAAATATGTATACAAAAAAGCCAGGCTAAGGTTTCTTTAATAAAAGAAAATAAATAATAGTTTTTTTTAGTAATTATATTAAGTTTCTAATAGTTAATATAAAAGCGCTATCTTTTTTTAGGCTTTTTAGTAAAAAGTACTAGTATAATAAAAAAAACATCACTTAAAATAATAAAGCTTTTTTATAGATAGTCTTAAAGATAAACTTTAATAAGCTTTAGCTACTTAAGTAATATATTATAAAAAAGACTTAAAAAAAGCTCTCTACTAGTATTTTCTTCTAAGATAATATTATAATTAATATTTTTATAATATAGTAGTAAGATATTAGACGCTGCTTATAAAAATACCTAATTTAAATTACTTTAGACTATAAAAAGCTTCTTTTTAATAAACTCTTATAACTTCTTAGTATTATCCTTTAGTATATCTTTTTAATATTAGTTATTAATAAGCTAGTTAATTTTATATAAGCTAGTTATTTTAATTACTATACCTTTTCTTTTAGCGCTATATAGAAATAATAGTTTTTTAAATAAAGTAAGATTAATTCCTGCTTTACTATATTATATAGAGCTAGTTTATTTCCTTTTAATTATTAGCAGAGCTTTAATAGGTAGTAAAGGATATAACTATTTATTTATTTTATATAAATTATTACGCTAATTTATCTGCTATAAGGTATATATTAATATGAATATAATAAAAGCTTACTGTCTTTATAAGAGCGTAATAGAAGCTTGCTATTTTAATAAGAGTTTAATAGTTACTATCTCTAGCAGCTTATCTCGCCTGTTAGTATTCTTTTAGTATACTAAATTAATTATAGGCCTTATAAACGCACTATAAGGTATTATAATATTATATTTAGTATCTATTTTAGCGTCGTCTAGTTAGACTATTTATTAGTTAATAGAGTTTAGTATTACTTTTATTAATTTAAACTATTTTCAGCCTATAATCAGATTATGATGCTTAGTATTGTAAAAAATAAACTATATAATAGTACAACACTTATTAATCACTAGTTAGGCTAAAAAGAACTAATTAACTATACTTATTTATTAATTATTATGCCATACTACAGGGATGCTTTTATGTAAATAATAGAATATAAACTTAAAACGTTTCTTAATAACTTAGTAGAGTTAAGAATAGATAAAGACTATCTCTTTAGCTTTTATATTTAGTAATCTAGAGATATTAATTACCATACTATTAAGAATAATTTAACACTTTATTATAAAAGTATAGCTGCTAATTATGTTGTTTAAGTATATAAATATACTAGTTACTCTAATAAAGGACCCTAAGCAGGAGACTTTACCTAAAGTAATTTATTTTCTAAGCTTTTAATAAGCTCTAGGACGTTATCTAAGTACTTAATATACTCTTTTTAATTAACTACTTTATTCTTAATTCTCTTAGGTATTAAGTAATTATATAAGAGATAATTAGGTCTATTATAGCTATAATAGGTTTACTTAGTAAATAAAGCTAAAATAATTACTAGTTTAATATTAAGAGCTAGTATAAGCTTACTTTTTTTAATACTTCTTAATAGACTTTTTTTAATCTAAAGACATACTCTACGCTTTATATACTTAGTTAGATTAAACTAGTTTTCATACTATATACTAAGCCTTACTATAGTATATCTTAAAGATATAGTACTTTTAAGTATATTTACTTTCTATATATATATATAGCTTACTATATAGTATTTTATAAAGATTTTTTTTTTTTTACTAGTCTTATAGTATTCTAGTAAGATTAGTAAGCTATATAAAGTTTACTAGAAACTAGTTAAAATTATTAAACAGCTTTATCCTAAGAGACCTAAGCTTTTATTATGTTTTAATATATTAATTAAGGTCTTTAAAAATACTCTAGAGGTATTTTATTATATCTTTTATAATAATATTTTCTCCTAAGTCTTCTCTAGCGTTAAGAAAAGGATTAAGAAAATTACTAGCTTTATTAGTAATATAGGTTTAAATATAAGCCACTTACGCTACCTTTATAGCGTTTAGATTATTATATTTATACTAGTTAATATTAAGCCTAAGCTTATTTCTTATCTACTTATTTTAGTTCTTAAAGATTAAATTAATGCTGTTATTAAGAATAGATAGATTAAAAAATTTAGTAGATCTTTTATTCTAAAAGACACTTAGCTAGGTAGTATATACTAATTCTAAAGTTCTTAGTTATTAATTAGTTATATCTAGAGTATAATATAGGGTAAGGCTTAATTCTCTATAAAAAGAAAAAAACCTAGTATTCTAGCATGTCTATTATTACTTAGTAGACTATAATAGAGTTTTATTAGTCTTAAAAATTACTTCTTTTTTTTCTAGTAATTAAATTAGCTTTGGCTGCTGTTAAGTCTTTATAGTTTTTCTACTTAAGTTTTTACTCTAGATAGACATAGAGCTTCTATAATCTTACTCTTAGTATATAAAATATTATTAGTAATATAGAATAAAGTATTAGCCTACTGCTTTAGTGTTTTAATATAGAGAATTTACTTATAAAGCTTATTAATAATCTCTATTAAGTTTATTTTAATTTATATAGTAATATTAGTAATAAGTATTTCTCTATCTTTAGTATGCTTTTTAATAGTTATAGAGATACTCTTATCTTTTACTTATTTTTCTAAATATTTAAGCTTACTTTATTAGTTATTTTTAAGCTTTTTTATTAATATTAATACTTAAAAAGGCCTTTAGCTCTAGAGTGGTTATTTTTACTATTTTTATTTTACCTTACACTACTATAAAATTTACAGGAATTATTATAAGGTTTAATGTTTTTAATTATATAAAGTAATTTAATAGCTACTATAACTCAGTAAGCTTATAAGTAGGGGTCTAGAAATATAAATTATTTTAACTTAATTTATAATTAGGTAGTGCTAGTAGTGTTTGGCTTTTTAGTTTTTTTTTTAGTTTTTTTTTTTTTTTACTCAGCTGCCTTTTAACGTGTACTAAGATTATTCTTATATATATACTAGCTGCTTTATAATATATACTAAAATTATATATATATCTATTAGCTACTTGTACACTGTAAACGTAATAATACTTATTAGAAAATTATTAATTATTATTATTTTAATAAGAGCCTACAGGAAGTGCGTTTTCTAAGAATAATTAGTAAATAAATATTTTAGTAAAAGCTCTTAAAGCCAGCTGTTTATTACTTTTTAAAAATAACTAAAAATTTAAATATAATAAAAGTTTATTATAAGTTAATTACTTATTACCTACTAATTTAAGACTTTATTATATTATTTTATAGTATAATTAAAGTTGCCTAGTATAGTAAAACTTAAAAAAAGTAAGAAAGTTATTAGTACTATAAACTATATTTAAGTACTTAGTTTAACTAATATTATATTATCTTTATAGGCTAAAGAAGGGGAGATACTAAAGTAATATTACAGCTAGTATAAATTTATAGGTAATTATAAGTAGTTATAAGTAATAAAATACTATATTAAAGCTACTCTAGTATAAAGAAAAGAAAAGAGTATAAAAAAAGGGTAGAAAAGGATTATATAGGCGTCTATAGCATACACATAAAAGTATAATATATAACTAGTAGTATTATTTATAATATAATAATATAATAGTGTGTAGTAACGCTTTTTATAAATATATTATATAATAAGTTATCACACTAATAAACTACACGCTACTAAAATAGAAAGATAAAAAAATAATATAATAATCTAATATCATTAAATTTATATTATTATAAGCTAAAGTATTTATAATATTATTATAAAAATTAGTATAAAGCTACTACTAGTTATTATAAATTTAATTAAAATAAAACTAATTATAAAGTACTCACACGTCAATAATATACTACTAAAAATAATAATAGAAAATAAATAAAATAGTAGTTAACTTAAGCTATAAATAGAAATAATAGTAGTAATAAATTTATTATATAAGTATCTTTTATATCTATTTTCTAATTAGATTTAAAAGCTATAATCCTAAGAGCTAGCTAAAACTACTTATAAAGAATATTAGTATATAATAAAGTAATATATACATAAAGTAAAAAGTACTAATTTATTTAAATAAAAACTTATTTATTTTATTATAAGCTATAAGAATAAAGAGCTATATATTTTCTAATATTATAAAGTCTAGAATAATAAGTATAAGCTTATTATTTATAGAAAAATTCTTATAGCGTTAATCTACTCCTATTTTTAGTATAAAATATAGTTATAAAATAAAAAGAACTTATATAGCCCCTTTTATAGACTATAGTTAGTTATAAGCTCTTTAGTATATATTAATATAAAAATTATATATCTTATAAAGTATTACTATAAGCTCTTATAGAAGCTAAGGATTTAAATAAAAATTTATCTATACTTAAGTAGCTATAGTATACTATAGGTTATAAAAATAAAACTAAATATATTATAAAGTTATATTAGGTTTAGGTTTTAGTAACTTTTATATATAGTAAAGTATATTATAAATTTAGAATACTTATACACCACTAGTTATACTATAGTTTATAAATATATAATTAAGTAATATAAACGTAAACATAAAGTTATAGTTATAGAGGTTTGTGTAAAAATACAGTAATTATAAATTAACCCTATAAAAAAAGTCTTATAGAAACTTTAGTAATAAACTAAATAGAAATAATTTTATCTAACTATTAAAACAACAGGACTTAAACTAAAGAGAAGATATAATTAATAAATAAGTATACTTTACTATTTAGTAAAATACTCTATAAGAGATACAAAATACTATTATAGGCCTAAAATTAAAAAAATTAAACTAGTTATAGAATAATATAAACTAAAAGTAGAGTAATAATAAAAGCTAGAGCTAGAGTTAAAGCTAGAGCTTAAAAAGTAATAGGAAAAATAAAAGCAGGAAAAGTAAGAACTAGAAAAGTAGAAATAACAGAAAAAGCAAAAACTAGAGAAATAAAAACTAAAAAAGTAAAAACTAGAGAAGTAGTAAAAAAAGTAGCAGAAAAAATAAAAATAAAGTTATTATTATAACAGCATTAATAAAAAAATAATTTATAATAATAGACTATTATAAACATTAATAGAAACTAACTATATTTATAAACTAAATTAAATTAGCGGAACTGTAAAAGAAGTAGTAGTAATAACTTATAGTTAAATATTCTATATAAGTATTATATAAAGTACTAATATAGTTTATTTAGAAATTAGAAATAAAATAATAGCAGCTATATATAGAGTAGTAACTAATATTATATAATTAGCTTTATATAAAAAAATAATTAAAAAACTATTATAACTAGCAGTAACGCTGTCTATAAGTTAAAGAGAAAATATCTATATATAAAAAATTACAGTAAATATAGTAGTTAGAAAAATAAATACTATTATAATTATAAATAAAAGCTAAAGTAGAAAAAGTATTAAAGTATAATAACAAACTTAGTCTTTATATATTACAGTATAAATATAGGTTAATAGAATAAATTAGCTTTATTTTAGCTATATTAAGATAAAAAGAAAGAAGATATAAGAGAAGCTTACTTTTAAATAAGGTAGTATATAATTTAAGCATAAGCTAGTTATACTTTAAGCTTTATACTAAATTATAACTAATATAGCTAGTTATAATATTATATAACTTATAATAAGCTAAATAAATAGTACTGTTATATTACCCCCTTTTTAAAGAAGGCTTATTTCTAAGTTTTTAGATTATAATCTCTTTTTTACTAGTCTTTATACTACTTTTATTTTTAAAGTTGCTTTATTATTTTCCTTTATTACTTCTAGATTCTTCTCTATTTTATATGCTTTTAACTGGGCGTTTAGTTATACTAGTAGTTTTATTTTCTCTAAATAGGTCTTATAATAATCTCTTATTTTATATAGGGCGCCTATAAAGCCTTAGGTGTTATACTAAATAAGATTTAAATTATAAGCTAGCTAGAATACTTTATACTATAATTAGCTATAAAATAAATAGCTATTAAGGATTTCCTGTACTAGCTACTTAAGATATCTGTTAATCTTAATAAACAGTTTTTTAAATTTAATTTAGCTAAACAGTAGGTAAATAGAAGTTTTCTATAAATAGTCTATATAAAAGATATTAAATATACGTATATATAGTAGTAGCTTAAGGTAATAGAAGTATCTTTTTATATTTATAATAGAATAAAGTTTATATATCTATTAGTTAAGCTTCTAGCTAGATTAACTAGTGGTAAAGTCTTTAGATATAATGTATATTTTATTTTTTTATAAAGAAGTTTAGCTTATAGCGCTTTTTATTAGCCTATTAAGTCTATTACTTTTATACTTAAGTAATTCCTTATTAAGCTATTTTTATAGCTAGCTTTATTATATTATATTAAGCTTTAGCGTAGCTTTATACTTCTTCACGATATATTTATTTATAAACTATAGTAAATATCTTTATATATTTCTTCTAGTTCTAGTAATAAATTAGCTAGTAACTAAACTTAATTTAATAGAATAACAAGCCTATAGTCTTATATAACAGAATTATTTAAGTTTAGTCTATATAAAGTAATAAATCTAACTAGTTATTTTAATAGTAATTAATAAATAAACATAGGCGCTAGTTAATGTACTAATTTAAGACCTTAATATTTCTATTAGTTTAAAGGTAATATAGTATTATGAGCTTTTACTTAATTCCTATTAGTTAATATAACTTATCTATAAATACTAAGATAAACTAAGGATTATAATTAGAAACTATTATTTTAAGTAAACTAAATACTTACTAGATATAATAATAGTACATATTAGCTACTTAAGCGGCTGTAGTAGTTTTATAGTAAGATAATAAAAAATAGCGCTTATTTAGTTAATTTATAATAATAAAAATATAGTTATATTCTTTCTTATTTAAAAGGAAGAACTTAAAGTTTATAGAAATATTTTACTATACTTACTTAAAAATTAGCAGTAATTTAAGTAAGCTTAGGGTCTTATTATAAAATATATAACTCTATTTATAAGCTTTATATATAGCTATATAATAGTCTATATTTTTACTTATATAGTTTTAGTAATAGTGGTTTTAAAGTAGCTTATTTATTTTTCTTTTATTTTTCTTTTATTTAAGTAAGTAATTACCTAAGTAGTATAAATAGCTTAAATAAAATAAGTTTTTAAAAAGTATATAATAAGAACTACTAGCTTACTATAGTATATAAAAAGATTTTAGTTAAGTTTTTATATTAGATATTTACTAGAGAGGGTGTACTCTTAGAATGGCTATAAACTCTCATAACTATAATTCACCTCAATAATATAATTAATTAGTAAGTAAGAGTTATTTAGGGGTAATAAAACTATAAAAGTATTAATAATAGTTACTTTAATTATATTAGCAGCTAGTATGTTTTTTACTAATAATATAGCTAGATTATCACTTACGGCTTTAATAAAGCTAATATTAATTTATTTTATTAAAAGAAAAACACATATTTAAGCTACTTTATTTTTATTTTTTTAAATTTTTAGTTTCTTTTACTTATATAAGAGCGTGTCAGCTACTATATTAGTTATACTAAAATAATAAATAAGTATTAAGTAATAGTTTATTATACTTATTACTTAGTATATTTAATAAGGAGTAAGCTTTTGCTTTATAGAGAAATACTTTAATATATAATAATTAGTTAGAGTATTAAATAACTTTATAGTCTATAAGCTTATAAGCTATAAGCGCTATTCTTAAAAGCTATAAATTATAGCTAATTTTTTTTTTATATATATTATAGTTTATCTAGGGCATACTTATAGTTTTAGAGTAAAAAACTATAAGTTACTAAAAGCTATTCTTTTAAAGCTATAATAGTATTTTTATAATAACTTTATTACTTACGTCTGTCTCCATACGCGTTTAATAATAAAATAAGTAGTAAACTAAAATATTATCTAATAGTATTAAATCTTTAGCTTATTAGAAAACTACTAGCTTATATTTACTAAAAGTGTGCTATATACCCTTTTTAAGTAGTTTAATAAATAGTTAAATAATATATCTATAGTTTTTTAGAAAGGCTCTATAGAAATTATAGAATTTTAAGAAAGATTATAGGCTTTCAACTAACGTAGGTACTAGCTATTTTTATATAATAGTAATTTTTTTTAAAATTCTTTTAAATCCCTTCTATGCTAATAATAAGGCCTAGGAATTTTATTCTAGTAATAGTAAACTTACTTTTCTTAATGTCTATTTAGAGGCCTATATTTTAGAAATATTTTAGTATTTAAATAATATACTCCTTATACTATAGCAGGTCTTTAAAGTAGATTAGAATATTATTAAAATAAATAGTATAGAAGTTATTTAATAGACTATAAAACACCTTATTAATATAATACTAGAATATAGTAAGGTTATTATAGAGACTAAATAGTAGTATATAGTATTTATAGTTTTTATACTAAGTACAGAACATAATTAGGTCCTCTATATTTTTATTTAGATATATATAATAAAAAGTTTATTATATATTAAGCTTAGTAAACACTTTTATACACGCTAACTAAATAAAGATCTTTTAAATTAGTAAAATTAGATAGGTATCTTTCTTTATAATAGTATTAAACTTATAATAATTAATATAAAAGCGCTACTTTTTTTTAGACTTTTTAGTAAATAGTATTAAAAAAGTATATAAAGCATTACTATAAATAATAATACCTTATTAAAGGTAGTTATTTAGATAAGTCTTAATAAACTATAGTTACTTAAAAGATATACTATATAGTAGACTTAATATTAGTATATTTTTAGTTATTAATTTAATATTATAGTTAACACCTTTGTAATATAGGGGTAGTATGTTTAAATTCTTTTTTAAAAAAATAGACCTAAATTATACTAGCGTAGCTAAAGTAAAATAGTTTTTATTTAATAAACTACTAAAGTTTCTTTTCTCTTATAAGGTTTTTATTTAATTAATAGGGCCCTTCTAGTAAAGCTTTTACTAAGAGATTTCTAGAGTTTTAAGAAAAAAGCTTTAAGTCTAGCAGGCTAAGTTTATCTCTATAGTTCTAAATAAACTTATTTATTTTATAAATACTAATATACTCTAGCATAATTTCCTTTTATTATACGTATATTATAAAGGTAATAGCTTTTATAGTATTAATTTTAAAGCCTACCTTAAAGAGGTTTTTGTGTGAGATAGGCTAAAAATAAAAAATTTACTTACTTAACTTTAGCTACTATTATAGATAAAGCTACTCTTCTATTTTTTTTAAAAAATTCTTTTATTATATAATCTACTAAAGTAAGCACTAAGGTAGCTTATAAGTATATTATAAAATTACTATATTTATTAGCTTATCACGTCAGTTAGTATTAGCTTAGTATAAAGGATTAATTTTAGTTAATAGATTTTATATTAAAATAATAATATTATGCTTATAGTTACTTAGCTTATTATTTAGCTATTTAAATATTTACTTCTTATAGTTAATTAAAGCACCTATATTTTTAAATAGCTTATAGCTAATTATAAGATTATAGTAGCTAATATTATAAAAAATAAAATAAATTAATAAATAATAATTATCTAATACTAGATTAGCTTGAAAGTACTTATTTATTTATCTATTTAATCTATTATTATAGCTAGTTAAAGGGATAGATTTTATTTAATAAGTTTTTATTTTAAGCCCTTTTTTAATAGCACGTATGTATTTTAGGTATACTAAAATAAAACTACTAACTTTAGTATTAAAAAGATTACTTAACTTAATAGCTAGTTTACTAATAGAGATATAGTAAAATAAGGTAAAAGCTAGTCTACTAAATAGTAGTTAACAAGAGTTAAACTAATTAATAGTTTTAGAAAATAATTTTAGAAAAAAAACTTCTCTTAAAGTGAGTCTTCCCCTAATAGCTCTTTTATAATAAATTAAAACTTTTTATTATTACTAGTATCCTAAAGCGTATAAAGCTTTTTATTAATATTTATAAGCTTAATTACTTTAACTATAGCTTAAATAAATAGTTAGTAGTTTTTTATAAAATAACTAGATTTTCTATAATTATAACAACTAGCTAGCTTAAGAATAGTTATTAGTAAAATAGTAGCAACTACTATATAAATTAGACACTTAACTTTTAAGTAAAATTATTAAGTTAATAGTAGCTAAATCTTTTTAGTTTTTCTATTAATTTATTTAGTAGCTTTTTTAGTGCTGAAAGCTAGCTCTCTAGTAAAGTCTTAAGCTAAGTCTATATACTTATTATACTAGTTATAATATTACTATTAATAGATGTCTATTTGTGTACGTAGAGTGTTTAAGAGCTTCTTATAAAATTCTTTTACCTATTAGTTTATAAGTAGACTATATTTTTAAGCTAGGCAAAAGAAATTACTCTAAAATATAATAAAGTTAGTAAGGTCTTTAAGATAGAGCTTTTAGAAATTATAATAAGTATTAAGTTTTTTATATAAATCACTATATATTCTCTCTAGGTAATTTATTATATACTAGTAGTTAACTAGCTACTTATTTTTTCTTACTATATATATATAAGTATTAAGAAATACTAGTTAATAAAACTCTCTATACGTGTACACATGTAAGAGATAATGTTTTTTTAAATAATTTATTTATTAGCTTTAGTAAACTAGTCTTAGTTAGCACATATCTTATTCTTTAAGATATTCTTTTATTAATTAAAAGTAACATTCTTACTGTTTTTAAGTCTTAGTAAGTTAGGAAATTATGTTAAATAGCTATTATTTTAATAGCTATTTATAATAAACGTAGCTAATAAAATAGCAGGTAAATAAAATAATATTTAAAAAATTTAGTTACTAAAATCTTTTATATTAGAACTATTATTAGGTTTTATAGTAATATAATTAGTCTAATTCTAAAAAGTCTATAGCAGAGCTATAAAGTGTGTTTTTTTTATTAATATTAATAATAGCACTAAGCTAGCCTTTATAAAGAGAAAGAAGTATATATTATATATAAGTTTTTTTATTTATACTTTTAGTATTTTAATTTCATTCTCTTAATTAGCTACGTGCTTAAGTGTGTTATTTAATAGCTAATAAAGCTTAATAAACTTATCTCTAGCTTTATTAAACTTAATTTCAGCTATATTAAGCGCTTTTCTTAGTATATTAGTATAATTATAATATATAAATACTTTAAAATAGCTATACTCTAGCTTACTAGTAATTATTACTTAATTAAAAGTTATTAGAGTAGAAAGCGTAATCTCTATTTTCTAAAATTTATAAGTATTAGTTTTTTAAGTAGTGCTCTCAGTAGTAGCTATAAAAAGTTTCTTATTATATTATACTTAAATATAAAGCTTTTTAATAGTGTAGTCTTTTTTAATTATATTATTAAAATAGTATATAATAGTACACCTAAGTAACTTAGGGATAGATATATAGTTATTACTAGTAACTATTATTTTAGAATTAACTTTCATTTCTAGCATAAAGAGCTTTCCTATAATTCTAATCTATTTATTTATATATATATATAAAGCTTCTAGTTTCTAGTAAGGTAAAGTAATTAGCTAATTCTCTAATAAAGAGAAAATAAACTAATAATACTTATAAAAGTTAGTTTCTCTAGTATAAAGAAAATAATAAAGAGGAGTTTACTAGAGCTTTTATAGCTCTTTTTTAATCTAATAAATATATTACCTACTACTATAAATCTTTTAATTACTTATTAAGTTACTTTTAAGGCCTATTATGTAAAACTTATATAGACTATTACTTAAAATTTTAATTACCTACTACTATAGGGCTTTCTAGTAGAGATTATATAGTTAATAAACTAATAACTCAACATAATCATGTAATTAATCCTTTAGGTATAATTATTAATAAATTAAATACTTAAGTTAAATATATAGTTTAATTTTAATATTATATCACTATTATCTAGCTAAGTTAAAAAGATTTTAGTATAATATAATAATAGACTTAGTCTTTACGCGTTATAGTATAAATATAGGTTAATAAAATAAATTAACTTTATTTTAACTATACTAAGATAAAAAGAAAGGAGGTATAAAGGGAGCTTGCTTTTAAATAAAGTAGTATATAATCTAAGTATAAACTAGCTATATTTTAAGCTTTATATTAAGTTATAGCTAGTATAGTTAGTTATAATATTATATAATTTATAATAAGCCAAACAAGCAGCACCGTCACATAAAGTAAGTATTATAAATAAAAAATATTAATAGTATAAAGATAGTAGTTATACAGAACTAGTTAAAAAAGAAAATAAAAGAAAATAAACTATATAAAGAAAAAAAAGACTACGTAGAAAAAAAAAAGGGGACTATATAAAAAAAAATAAACTATAAAGTAAGTAAAAACATAGTGTATAGATATAAATACTAAAAACTT
This sequence comes from Zopfia rhizophila CBS 207.26, assembly GCA_010093925.1. Taxonomy (NCBI): domain Eukaryota; kingdom Fungi; phylum Ascomycota; class Dothideomycetes; family Zopfiaceae; genus Zopfia; species Zopfia rhizophila. The sequence continues at coordinate 124,470 of ML994656.1, read as the reverse complement.
AAATTTTATATATCTAATATATAGTGTAAAAGAACATAATGAAAAGTAAAAATTACAGAAGGTTATAGAGACTTAAATATGGTATTTTTTAGTATAAATATTAATTTCTAAAATAAAGATAATTACGTAATAAGTAAAGTCAGTTTATAAAGTAGTATAAATTAGAATAAAAAACTATATAAAGTATTATAAAGTAGTACAAAGTAGTATAGAGTAGAAATTATATTATATTATATAATAAGAATTATTTATTATTATTATTATTAATATTAATATTAATATTATTATTATTATTATTATTATTAATATTAATATTATTATTATTATTATTATTATTAATATTAATATTATATTATTATTATTATTATTATTATTATTATTAATATTAATATTAATATTATTATTATTATTATTATTAATATTAATATTAATATTATTATTATTATTATTATTATTATTATTATTATTATTATTATTATTATTATTACTAGCTACTAGAGAGGAAAGTATAAAAAATAATAAAAATACTTAACTCTAGATTTATATTAGTACTATTAACAATAGACACTTGTAATTAATATATATACTAAAAATAATAGAGATAAAGGCAGAGATAGTATAATAATATAAGCTAGATAAAAGTAGGCTATAAAAGCTTATAATAAAAACCTAAAAAAGAAAAGAAAAGAGAAAAAGAGCTAGAAGAGAAAGAAATTAAATAGTTATAATTAAAATAGCCTATTTATAGTTACGTAATCTGCTATAATAATAGTAAGTAAAAAAAAAAACATAATCTAAAATAAAGTAATATAAATATAATAAAAGTAGATATAAATTACTATAAATATAATATTACGAGAGTGCTACGTACAGGAGGTTAAGAACTTAAAAAAAAGTATTAATTAATTACTATATATAATACCAAGTAATAATTCAAAACGTTGCGTGAAGAAAGGAAGAAATAAAATAGACTATAAATAAAGTATTTAAATAAGAGCTCATGTACTAGCGCGAGGCTAATATATAAATATATAATATAATAAAAGAGCTTATAAGAAAGGCTTTTTTTAAAAGACTTTTATAAAATATTATAAATAGTTACCATAACACATAATAAGACTTTTAAATATATAATATTTTAAATTATAGGCTTTATAGAAGGATTTAGTGTAAAAAAAAAAAAGAATAGAAAAACTTACTATAAATATTACCTATAATATTACTATATAAAGTTAATTATATATAAATACTAAGCAACATAAATCTACGCTAGTAATACTTAATAACTAGTTTTAAAACTTATTTACAAACATAATAAAGTAAAAACAGATAGAAAACTATTATTATATTATAATAAATAAGAGCTTGCTTTTTATAGATAATAGTTTAATTTATAGAAATAGCTATACCTAGCTTATAAACTTACTAGTTAGGATATTTATTTTTAGGCAATAGTAGCTAAGCTTTATAATAACTAAATAAATACTATTATAAAGCTTTTCTTTTAAATATAAGTTTTATAATAAGATAATAAAAACGCTTATATATAAATATAGCTATAATAAAGATAGACTAGCCAGCTCTAGTAACTATAGTAACTTAATTAAAGATATATTCTATATTATATTATCTTTTATTTTTATGGTATTTATAAATATTAGCTTTATTTCTATACCTAGAAGCTATAACAGTAGCTAATAATTAATTACTATAATAAAGTTATTACAGATAATAAGAATTATATATTCTTAGAATATTTATTAGTCTATTATAATATAAGTTAGTAGCTCTATAAAATATATATAAATATAAAACTCACGTTTATTATAGAATATAGTAATAGAATTTAGTAGCTTAATTAAGCCCTTTCTTATTACTATTACTAGTAATTAAATTTAAGCTATAAAATACTTATTCTTTACTCTATTACAGACACGTATATTCTTCTGTAAATAAAGTATAAATAATAATAGCTATATAAAAAAGTACTAGAGACTAGTATCTATAATAATAAACTAGTTTCTATAGTAAATTATAAAAAGAATTTGCGTAAAGTTACTATTAAGGATTGTAAATAAACTACTAAAAAGAGTATTACTTAAGTAGATATCTATTAGCATATAATAAACTATCTTAAAGTAATAATAATACTATATTAATATCTTATTCTAAATAATAAGTATAGTTTACTGTAGTAGCTTTATTAACTCTAAATTTTTAGAAATAGAGTATATAAAACTATTATAAATATCTAGCGGAATTTAAAAACAAAAGTACATAGTTTATCTACTTAATAATAAAAGAATAGTAATTTTAAATAACGTAATATAAAAAATAATATTACCTTGTAAGTAATAGTATGAGTAGAGATAATACTAAAAAAAAATCTTACTTATACCTATAAAACTCTATAAAAAGAAATAAGTAGTCTATAAGTAATTTATAATAACATTTATAATAACATTAAACACTATATACTAGTCTTTATTTAGAAAGCTGTATATATCCTAAAACTTATAATTTTTATAGTTTAGATTATATATAAGCTTAGTAGCTAGTAACTAGTTACTATAAATATTACTTTAATAAAATTAATAAGATAAAAGATTAAAGTTACTAAGCTTCTTTCTAACGTTTATAAAGAAACCTATAAGGAGAAAAAAACCATAATTTAAATACATATTTAGCTTATTAAATAGTTAATAGTCTAGTTCTATAATTATATAGAAGAAATTATTATAGAATAATTAACAAAACTAATCCTAAACTGCCGCTAGATTTAAAATTAAGTTATAGAAAAATATACTAGTAAAGAGTAGCTATTACTAATATTTACTTATAAATATAGTAGCTTTCTTAAAGCTGTAGAATTATTCTCTATTATTATCTAATAGATTATAGTCTATATATATAGCCTAAAAGGTTAGATATTCTATACTATATATAGTATAAAAATCCCAAAACAACGTTAAACCGTATATAATAGTTAGTAATAGCTAAAAATAGTATTATTTACTTTAAAATAAGCTATAATAGTATATACAGCTAATTATAGTCTTTCTTTATTATAGTTTCTAGATAGAAACTTTTGCATTAAAGACGTACCATAACAGAAAGTTTTAATAAAGTATATTATAGCTATTTTTATACTTTATATTATATTAGAAAAATGTTATAAGAGTTATTATAGTCTATTTAAAATACTCTATAATCTTCTCTATAGTAATATTTTTAGAGAATATAATAATCTACTAGCTAGAAAAATAGACTATAAGCAACTATATAAACAGCTACTTTTTATATATAAAAAACTTAAAAATCTATTAAAGTACTTTTAAAAGGCTAATATAATAGTCCTATAAATACTACTTTACTTTATTACTATTTATAACGTAAAGTATAGTATAATTTATTTCTTTATAAATATATTTATAAATGTATTTTATAGCATGTATAGTTTTATAAACTTTAATATTAATATATACAGTATATTTATAAAAGAACTACAGATAGTATAATATAACCTAGTAATTATTTAATAAAATATCTATTTTATAATAATAAATAGTAAGCGTTTTCTTGTTGCTATAGTAGTAGTATTCTAAATACCTATTTATATAAATAACTATTTTAGAGTAAAATAGCTTTAGAAACTCTTTTAAATACTATAATAAATATTCTAAAGTACTTACTATATATAAAGTATTAAAATTATAGATACTATAAAGGCTATAGAGTATATACATTTATATAATATTTATAAATATTTTTAAAGAGTTATCTTCTATTATAAAAATCTCTATATAAATAACTAAATTAATTATAGTAGAATCTAAATAGTTTTTATAATTACTTAAGTTTAGAAATAAAAAAAGATAAATATATAAAAAGCTATACTTTTAGTACTTAATTATATATATATACCTAAAGTAGTAGCTAAAGTAGTTTTAATTATAAATATTATAAAACAGCTTATATACTTTTTAGTAGAAAATATAAATAATAAAATTAGACTAGTTTAAGTTTATTTCTTCTATGTAAAGCCTATACTTAATTTCTGACTACTATAAGCTTACTATAAAAGTAAAAAAAAAAAAATTATAGTAATAAATAATAATTATAGAATGTTAATAATACTAGCTAATAAACTGCGCACTACTAAGATAGAAAAATAAAAAAATAATATAATAACTTAATATTATTAAATTTACGTTATTATAGGCTAAGGTATTTATAATATTATTATAAAAATTAGTATAAAGCTACTACTAGTTATTATAAATCTAATTAAAATAAAACTAGTTATAAAGTACCTATATGTTAATAATGTACTACTAAAAAAAAAAGTAGAAAATAAATAAAACAGTAATTAACTTAAGTTATAAATAGAAATAGTAGTAGTAATAAACCTATTATATAAGCACTTTTTATATTTACTTTTTAGTTAAATTTAAAAGCTATAGTCTTAAAAGCTAGCTAGAACTACTTATAGGAAATATTAGTATATAGTAGAGTAATATATACGCGAGGTAGAAAGTACTAATTTATTTAAACAAAAACTTATTTATCTTATTATAAGTTATAAGAATAAAAAACTATATATTTTCTAGTGCTATAAAGTCTAGAATAATAAGTATAAGCTTATTACTTATAAAAAGATTCTTATAGCGTTAATTTACTCTTATTTCTAGTATAAAGTAAAGTTATAAAGTAAGAAAAACCCATACAGCTCTTTTTATAAACTATAGCTAGTTATAAGCTATTTAGTATATATTAATATAAGAATTATATATCTTATAAAGCATTACTATAAGCTTTTGTAGAAATTAAGAATTTAAATAAAAATTTACCTATACTTAAATAGCTATAGTATACTATAGGTTATAGAAATAAAGCTAGATATACTATAAAACTATACTAAGTTTAGGTTCTAGTAGCCCTTATATATAATAAAATATGCTATAAATTTAGAATACTTATACACTACTAATTATACCATAGTTTATAAGTATGTAGTTAAGTAATATAAATATAAATATAAAGTTATAGCTATAAAGGTTTATATAAAAGTATAATAATTATAAATTAGCCTTATAAAGAAAGTTCTGTAGGAACTTTAGTAGTAGACTAAATAGAAATAATTCTACCTAACTATTAAGGCAATAGGACGTAAACTAAGGAGAAAATATAATTAATAAATAAATATATTCTACTACCTAGTAGAATATTCTATATAAAATACAAGATACCATTATAGGCCTAAAATTAAAAGATTAAACTAGTTATAAAATAGTATAAACTAGAAGTAGAGTAATAATAGAAGCTAAAGCTAGAGCTAAAGCTAAAGCTAAAAAAGTAATAAAAAAAACAGAAATAGAAAAAGCAGAAGCTAAAGAAATAGAAACTAAAAAAACAAAAATAGTAAAAGAAATAAAAGCTAGAAAAATAAAAACTAGAAAAGTAAGAACTAAAGAAGCAGCAAAAAAAGTAGTAAAAGAAATAAAAGTAAGATTATTATTATAATAGTATTAATAAAAAGGTTAATTTATAGTAATAAACTACTATAAATATTAATAGAAACTAATTATATTTATAGACTAGATTAAATTAGCAGAACTATAAAAAAAGTAGTAGTAATAGTTTATAGTTAAGTATTTTATATAAGTATTATATAGAGCACTAATATAGTTTATTTAGAAATTAGAGATAAAATAATAGCAGCTATATATAAAGTAGTAACTAGTATTATATAACTAGCTTTATATAAGAAAATAATTAAAGAGTTATTATAGCTAGCAGTAACACTACCTATAAATTAAAAAGAAAGTATCTATATATAAAAAATTATAGTAGATATAGTAGTTAGAAAGGTAGATACTATTATAATTATAAATAAAAGCTAAAGTAAAAAGAGTATTAAAGCAAGTATTATAAATAAAAAATATTAATAGTATAAAAATAGTAGTTATATAAAACTAGTTAAGAAAGAAAATAGAAGAAAATAAACTATATAAAGAAAAAAAGAACTGCGTAGAGAAAAAAAAAAGGGAACTATACAAAAAAAAAAATAAACTATAAAGTAAGTAAAAACATAGTGTATGGATATAAATACTAAAAACTTAAATTTTATACTTCTAATATACAGTGTAAAAGAACATAATAAAGAGTAAAAATTACAAAAGATTATAAAAACTTAAATATAGTATCTTTTAGTATAAATATTTAAAAGTTAAAACCTACTACGCGGGCGTTAACTTTAGTTTATTTATTAAATAAATACTAATTCCTAGAGCTAGTAGAGCTGGCTTTTAGGGATTAGAATTTTCTAAAATAAAAATAATTATATAATAAGTAATGAGATTAGTTTATAAAGTAGTATAAGAATAATATAAAGAACTTTATAAAGCTATAGAAGACTCTACTAAAAGCTTTATAATAGGCTATATTAAATATAAATTAAGCTTTATATTAAGCTATATATTAAGGTCTATACTAGACGTTATATTAGTTACTATATTAAATTAGAATTAAATTAAGTCTTAAGAGCTCTGCATTAAGCCACCTTTAAAGCTCTATATATTAAATTTAAATTAAGTCTTATATTAAATTAGAATTAGGTTCTCTATTAAATCTGAATTAGGTTTTATATTAAATCAAAATTAGATTCTCTATTAAATCTGAATTAGTTTCTATATTAAATTTAAATTAGCTTTTTTATTAAATCTGAATTAACTCTTCTATTAAATTTAAATTAGTTTCTTTATTAAATCTGAATTAGCTCCTACATTAAATCTGAATTAATTTCTATATTAAATTAGAATTAACTTTTATATTAAATTTAAATTAATTTCTATATTAAATTAGAATTAGCTCATACATTAGATTCAAATTAACTCTTATATTAAATTTAAATATTAAGAGAGAGATTTTTTTAAACCCTTTTTTCCCCTATAAGAAGCCTAATTTAAATTAGATTTAATATATATTAAAGAAAAGACCCTTTTAGACCACTCTTTCCTTTATAGGAAGCTAAATTTAAATTTAATGTAAATCTCTAAAAGCAGCTTAGTACAGCACTCTAAGAATAACTTAATATAATATTTTAAAAATAACTTAATATAGTACTCTAAAGATAGTTTAATATAGTATTTTAAAAATAGCTTAATATAGTACTCTAAAGGCAGCTTAATACAGCACTCTAAAAGTAACTTAATATAAGACTTTAGAGATAGCTTAGTATAAAGCTCTAAAAATAGCTTAATATAAAGCTCTAAAAGTAGCTTAGTATAGAGTTTTAGGAATAGCTTAGTATAGAGCTTTAAAAACAGCTTAGTATAAGTCTAAATATATATTAGTAAATAAATTAGTAAAGGCCTAAGTAAAGCTAAATATTAGCTTAATATAAATATAAAAAGAAAGCAGGACAGTAATAACTTTAGAATATTTATATAATAATAAAAAGAGAAGAATACTGCGGCTAGAAAAAGAGAATAGAAAATAAATAAATTATAAAATAAGTAAAAACATAATACACGGGCAGAAATATTAAAAAATATTAGAATATAAAGAAAAATTAAATTAAAACACTAGAGCTATATAATATAAAAGTGGGTTAAATAGCTTAAAAAAAAGTCAGAATAGTTTTTACTATAATACTATATTTTTTAGTATAAATATTTAAAAGTTAACACCCGCAGAGCAGGCGTTGACTTTTATTTATTTATTATATAAATACTAATTCCTAAGCCACTATTAAGTAAAAGTCTAGAAATTAAGAAATTAATAAGTATTATATAACACGGCAGGTTCCAGTATAGTTTCGTTATAATATTTATAGTATATATAGTATAGTTTTACTTAGTTTAGGGCAGTAAATTATGTGAATTCTTTATTAATTAAAAAACTACTTATTATCTATATTTTTATTCTTATTCTTGTTCTTATTTTTTTTCTTAATAAAACCAGTAAAGTCACGGAGGGTGGCAGTAATATAAGTATAGTAAAAAAAATAAACAAAACTAATAGAAATAAAAAAGATAATAAAAAGAAGAATAGAAAAAAAGTAGAAAGAATAAACACAAGCAGTAGAAAGCTACTAAACTATAAAAGTCTATAAATATAAGTAATATAGATAGTATAAAGTAATAATAACTTATAATAGAAAAAATAGCAGGTATTTTTACTACTATAATAATAGTTAATATAACTACTAAGTAGAAATCCTAATATAATTATATATTTTATAAAAGGCCTAAAGGTACGGGCGTAGGAGCTATAAGAGATAAAAATAAACTAACTATATAACTAAATAAAAATAGTCTTAGTATTTAAGAGGTAAATAGTAAGGGCATAGATATAATACACACTATATTAAGTATTTTAATAAAGATAAAAGAGGTAGTAGTAGGAGAGAATATAAAAAGCTATAGCTATAACTATATTAACTATAATAACTTTAATAATAATAGTAAAGATAATAAAAAAGAGCTATTAAAGAATATAATTAAGTAAAACTATAATTTAATTAGCATTAAAACAGTAGTAGAAGAAAGATAGTTATAATTTTATAATAATAATAGTAGTAATAGTAATAATAATAATAATAATAACAGCACTATAATTCAGTTAGTAAATAAATAGAGTTATAGTAAAGAATTAAAAAATACTTATAAATTTACTATTACTACTACTACTATAGCAGTAGTAATAGTAAATAGATAATAATAATAAAAACTATAAAGATATTAAAACTATGAATAGAGAATAGTTTTATAGGGAATACTTATAGTTATTAGAGTAAAAGCTATTATAAAAGAAAATAAAAGCACTAGAGTCTATAATAAAGTTAGTATAAGCTATAGTAAATATTTATAATTAATATATAAACTAGCAGCAGAGGCGGAGGCAGTGTGGTAATAGTTATAATAATAATTAAATAAATAAAAAAACAGCAGCATGCTTATAATAAAGATATAAAAAAAAAAGGTTTAAGATAAGAATTAGAGATTATATATATATAATAGCTATAATACTAGTAGTAGTCTTAAAGACTAATATAATAGCAATAATAAAAAAAATATAATAATAGTAAAGGGAAAATACAACAGGTAGTAAAAAGAAAGTATAATAAATAATAAAAATAGAATAAATTATAAAGAATATAACTCTATACTACAGGTGTAGTAAAATCTCTGGATATATAATATTCTAAACTATAAACTCTTATATATTCTTTATATAAGATAGAAGAACTAAAAGGCCTGTTATAGTTATTACTTATAATAAAACAATATACAGCTAGCTATATATAAATATAGGACATTATATATCTACACTAGCTATAGTTAGTAACTAGTTTTATAACTTATTTATAAATATAGTAAAGCTTAGATAGATAGGAAACTAATATTATATAAATAGAAATAGTAGCTTAATTTATAGAATTAACTATATATAGCCTATAAAATTACCTATAAAGATTTTTGTCTGTAAGTAATAGTAGCTAAGTCTTATAATAACTAAGCAGATGCTATTATAAAGCTTTTTCTTAAAATATAAATTCTATAACAGGATAATAAGAGCGCTAATCTTTAAGTAAAGTTATAATAAAAAAAAAACTAGTAAACTCTAGCGACTATAGTAGCTTAATAGAAAAAATATATTATATTATATTATTATTAATTACTATAGAGTTTATAGATAGAAGCTTGATTTCTACACCTAAAAGCTATAACAGCAGCTAGTAGTTAATTACTATAATAGAGTTATTATAGATAGTAAGAATAGTATATTCTTAGAACACTTACTAATTTATTAAAGTATAGATAAGTAGAGATATAGGGTATATTACAGTAAAGAAATAATCTATACTATAAAAGGTAGTAATAAAGAGGAATAGTTTAATAAAACTCTCTGCTATAACTATAGCTAGTATCTAAACTTATATAGTAAAGTACTTATTCTTAATACCATTCAGAACACGTATATTCTTCTATAGATAAAGAATAGTTAGTAATAGCTATATAATTAATAACTATTATAAATAGGTATTAATAATTACAGTATAGTTCCTATAGCGAATAATAAGTAAAATCTAGGTAAAATTACTACTAAGAATAATAAATAAGCTACTAAAGAGAGCGTTATTAGAGTAAATATTTATAAATATATAATAAATAACTTTAAAGTAGTAATAATATTATATTAGTATCTTATTTTAAATTATAAAAGTAGCCTACTATAGTAGGTCTGTAAACTCTAAATTCTTTAAAACTATATATATAAATTTATTATTAATATCTATTAGAATTTAGAAATAAGAGTACGCGGTTTACTTATTTAGTAGTAAAAAAATAATAATACTAGATAACACAACATAAAAAACAATCTCTTTAGTAAAGTAAAAATATAAATAGAGATAGTGCTAGAGAAATGTTTTCTTTATTTCTATTAATCCCTATAAAAAAAAGTAAGCAGTCTATAGCTAGTTTATAACTATATTTATAATTATTATAAATACTATATATTAATCATCATTTAAGTTTCTATACACACTCTAAAAGTAACTATTTTTAGATTTCTAATTATAAAATAGCTTAGCGGTTAAGAGCTGATTTCTATAGATATTATTCTAATTAAACTAGTAAAATAAAAAACTAAAGTTATTAAATTTCTTCCCAGTATTAGTAAAAAGACCCGTAATAAAAAAGAGACTATAATTAAAATATATAAGTAAGTTATTAAAAGACACGTAATTAAGCTTTACTATAATATAAACTAAATTATTATAAAAAATAGCACGGAAATAGTGTTAGACTGTAGCTAGATTTATAATAAGACTATAAAGAAAGGCGCTAATAAAAAGTAGCTATAATTAATATCTTATAATAAAGATACTAGCCTTTTTAAAGCTTAAAATCTACTTCTAATTATTTTCTAATAAGCTATAGTCTATATATGCTATTTAGAATATTAGATATTCTATACTATTAATATTATAAAGATTTTTAAATAATGTTAGACTACGCATAATAGTAAGTAGCAGCTATAAATAATACTATTTACTTTATAGCAAGTTATAGAAGTATATACGGCTAATTATAGTCTTTTTTTATTATAGTTTCTAAGTTATTAACTCCTAATTAAAGACGTACTGTAATGGGAAGTTCTAATAAAATAAATTATAACTATTTTTATACTCTATATTATATTAAAAGAAGGCTATAAGAGTTATAGTAGACTACTCTAAATACTCTATAAACTTTTCTATAGTTATATCTTTAGTAAACGTAACTATTTACTAGCTAGAAAAATAGATTATAAACACCTATACTAGCAGTTACTATTTATAAATAAGAAACTTAAAAATCTGCTAGAGTACTTTAAAAGAGCTAATATAATAGCTTTTTAAATACTATTATATCTTATTAGCACTTATAATAGTAAGTATAGTATAATTTATTCTCTTATAAATATACTTATAAATATATTTTATAGTATGTATAGTATTATAAATCTCTACGTTAATATATATAGTATATTTATAAAGAAACTATAAGTAATATAATATAACCTAGCTATTATCTAGTAAAACCTTAGTTCTATAGTACTATATAGTAAGTGTTTTTTTATTATTATAATAGTAGTATTTTAAATACCCGTCCTTATAAATAACCGTTTTAAGGCTATATGGCTTAGGAAATTTCTTTAAATACTATAGTAAACTATTTATAGTCTTTATTATATAAAAAGTGTTAAAGTTATAAACGCTATAAAAGCTATAAAATATATATATCTAAATAATTTCTATAAGCTATCCTGTAGAGTTCTCTTTAGCTATAGAAATTTTAGTATATATAATTAAATTAATAGTAACAGGATTCGTATACTGCTCACAGTTATTAGAATCTAGAAAAAAAAGAAAATAAATATATAAAAGGCTATATTTCTAATACTTAATTATATATACATTTCTAAAGTAGCGGCTGAAGTGATTTTAATTATAAATATTATAAAAAAGCTTATAAACCTTTTAGTGGAATATATAGGTAATAAAATTAAGCTAGTTTAAATTTATTTCTTTAAAATAAAACTCGTGCTTAATCTCCTGCTATTATAAGCTAGCTATAAAAATAATTAAAAAAATTAAATAATTATAATAGTAAATAATAATTATAGAATTTTAATAATACTATCTGATAAACCGCGTACTACTAAGATAGAAAAAAAAGAGAATAATACAGCAGCTAATTTTTATTATATTTATATAATTATTAGCTATAGTATTTATAATACTGCTATATAGGTCTATATAGAGCTACTTTTAGTTATTATAAGCTTAATTAAAATAAATCTAATTATAGATTACCTACACGTCTATAATAAACTACTAGAAAAGATAATAAAAGATAAACAGAACAGTCATTCTGCTAGGCTATAGATAGAAATAATAGTAATAGTATATTTATTAAGTAATAATTATCCATGTCTACTCCTCTGCCTAATTTAATAAATATAGACTAAAGTATTAGCCCTAATTATTGTTTAAAAATATTAGTATATAATAAAGTAGCATGTATATAGTGTGTGTAGTACTAATATATTTAAACTAATACTAATCTACTTTACTATAAGCTATAAAAATAAAAGGCTATACGTTAACTAGTATAGCTATATTAGGAATAATTATAGCTAGCTTATTACTTATAAGGAGGTTCTTATAGCATTAATTTATACCTATCTTAAGTATAAAGTAAAGCTATAGAGTAAGAATAATATATATAGTTTTTTCTATAGACTATAGCCGCTTACAAGCCGTCTAGTATACGCAGATATATAGATTATTAATCTTATAAAGTATGGCCATAAGATCCTGTAGCGTCTGTAAATTAAGCTATAAATTTCTCTATACGCAAGCATCTACAGTACACTGCGGGTTGTGAAAATAGAGCTAAGTATACTATAGAGTTCTATCTAGTCTTAGCTCTAGCGGCCTCTAAACGTGATATAGGGCGCTGTGAATCTAGAAGACCTACACCCCCCCAGTAGATACACCACAGTCTGTAGGTATATAATTAAGAGACGTAAATACGAAGGCAGCGTTATAAACATGAAGATTAGTTTAAAACTCCCACCCCTATATATCATTACTAAAAAGAAGGTTCCGTAAATACTGTGGTAGTGGACTATATAGGGGCAGGTCTATCTCTCCGTCTAAGTAGTAGGATATAAACTATAGATTGGTTACTATAGAGGGAGTTATATATTCTATAATCTAATAGTACACACCACAGGATCTACAGCTAGCTATTATAGGCCTAAGGTTAAAATCAGTAACTAGCATAAGGGTATGAGGACGGATAGGAAGCGGAGCCGTAATGGTGGGGGTAGGGGGAACGGGAGGGGCAAGGGGGGTAGAGAAAACAGAGAGAACAGGAGAAGTAAGAGGAATAGAAAAAGCAGAAGGAGTAGGATTATTACAGCAGCATTAAAGAGACTGTTAATTGGCCATAGTAGACTATCACCAGCGTTAACAAGAGCTGCTTGTAGTAGAGTATTCTACACAGGTAGTATACAGAGCGCCTAGACAGTTAGTACGGAAATTAGAAATAGGGTAATAGCAAAGACAGGAAGAGGAGAAGCTAGTATTACAGGGCTGGCTCATAATAGGGGTAAAACCTGCTAGCTCCTATAGCTCATGACGACGCTACTCATGGGCACCACAAGATAGAAAGGCTTCTTATTAAGAAATGCGGCAGGGTTAGCAGGTAGAAAGGCGAGTCCCGTTACAGTTACAGGGAAAAGTAGAAGCAGGTAGCTGCTGAGTGCAGACATTACAGGTAAAAGGCATTTGTTAGAACGAAAGGTATATTAGATTAGGAAGAATATAAACATAGCACGGACTGTACGGAACAAAATAGGGCCGGGCGGAGTTTGAAAAACCTTCTAAAAACCTTAGGGGCACGGACAGGAACACCAGAAAAATCAATAGGTAACACCAGCAGTGCACGAGGCAAAAAAGCGTAATAAAGGATAAAAATAGTGAGAGGATGTAGCGGACGCGATGCGGGACCTTTTAGTACGAATACAGTAAAGTCAACTCCCGCTACGCGGAAGTTAACTTTACTGTATTCATTATATAGATAGATAGATGTAGGAAAAGGATATGAAACCCGCGGCCTTTGATTAGCTGGTATTTCTGCCAAGCACCGTGATCAGTCGGCCTTCTCTCCACCGGCGATTAGTGCGAATCTCAAGAAATAAAATATCAGGGCCTGACTCATCCCCACAATCCACTACCATCATGTCTCTCTCACGCTTTAGGGCCGGTCTGGCTCGCAGGAAATGGTCTTCGGCCCTGCAATGGCCACAGATGTAAGCTATATCCCTCAATTGGCCTAGCAAATCAGGATTAGAAGCTAAGTTTTGAACAGGCGAGCTCTCTCTCGCTCCGCAGCTCTGTTGACGAAGTCTGACAGCGAATTGAACTCCGTCAGCAAGTTCATTACCCAGCCGAAGTCGCAAGGAGCCTCGCAGGCTATGTTGTATGCTACCGGAATGGATGAACAGGACATGAACAAAGCTCAGGTTGGGATATCCTCGGTGTGGTATTCAGGAAACCCATGCAACATGCATTTGCTAGACCTGAACAACAAAGTTAAGGAGGGTGTGCAAAGAGCCGGCTTAGTTGGTATGCAATTCAATACCATTGGAGTCAGCGACGGCATTTCTATGGGAACAACTGGCATGCGCTACTCACTGCAATCGCGAGAAATCATTGCCGACTCAATTGAGACCGTAATGGGCGGTCAGTGGTACGATGCGAACATTTCCATCCCAGGATGTGACAAGAACATGCCTGGTGTCATCATGGCGATGGGTCGAGTGAATAGGCCTTCGTTGATGGTGTACGGCGGCACTATTCAACCCGGCTGCGCGAAGACCCTGAACAACCAGCACATAGATATCGTCTCTGCATTCCAAGCATATGGTCAATTCATAACAGGGGAGATAAATGAAGAGACAAGATTTGACATCATCAGACACGCTTGCAATGGTCAGGGTGCTTGCGGAGGCATGTACACCGCAAACACGATGGCGACCGCGATCGAAGTCATGGGTATGACCCTACCTGGATCATCTTCGAATCCTGCCAACTCGAAGGCGAAACAGCTGGAGTGCTTGGCTGCGGGTGGAGCAATCAAGAACTTGCTAAAAGAAGATATTCGGCCGAAGGACATTCTTACCCGGCAAGCGTTCGAAAATGCCATGGTCGTTGTCAACATCACTGGCGGCTCGACAAACGCAGTCCTCCACCTCATCGCTATGGCAGACTCCGTTGGCATCAAACTAACCATTGATGACTTCCAAAGCGTTAGTGATAGGATACCGTTCTTGGCAGATCTCAAGCCATCGGGCAAATACGTCATGGCAGACATCTTCGACATCGGTGGTACTCCGGCACTACTGAAATTCCTCATCAAGGAAGGTATCATCGATGGCAGTGGCATAACTGCAACTGGAAAGACCTTGAAAGAGAACTTGGATCACGCTCCTGATTTTCCAGCTGACCAAGACATCATCCGGCCCCTGAGCAATCCCATCAAGAAGACCGGCCATATTCAGATTCTGCGAGGTAACCTCGCACCCGGCGGTTGTGTCGGGAAGATCACTGGAAAGGAAGGTCTTAGATTTACTGGCAAAGCCAAAGTCTATGACGCCGAAGATGATTTTATCGCTGCCCTAGAAAGAGGTGAGATCAAGAAGGGCGAGAAGACCGTCGTCGTCATCCGATATGAAGGTCCGAAGGGCGGTCCGGGTATGCCAGAGATGTTGAAGCCCAGCTCCGCAATCATGGGAGCGGGTCTCGGCAAGGATGTTGCCCTTCTGACGGATGGTCGCTTCAGCGGTGGTAGCCACGGCTTCTTGATTGGTCACATCGTGCCTGAAGCTCAGGAAGGTGGACCTATTGGCCTCGTAAGGGATGGTGACGAGATCACCATTGACGCCGAGTCCCGCGAGTTGAACTTCAACGTCAATGAGGAAGAATTGGTACGACGACGGAAGGAATGGACTGCTCCTTCATTGAAACATAGCAGAGGCACGCTCTTCAAGTATGCTAGATTTGTCAAAGATGCTAGCCATGGCTGTGTGACGGATGCTGCGTAATGTGTATATCAGTTTCGATTTCCATACATTTTAAGCGAGTTTTGGCTTTAGTGGGAAAAGTTGGAGTTTGGAATCTTTATATAGTCATCTGGTCTGGTGCACATTACTGTTGCGGATTCTCCATTTCAACGTTCATTCTCTCAAGCGGCGCTTCTTGGCACTTTGGTTATTTTATTCTACCGAAGCACCAGCTATGTTTACTCTTTCGTGCCTATCTGATATTTTCTGTCTATCCTCTAACGATCGCTCGATATCTAGCTGATATTCTTGATCAAGGCTGCTCCTCTCCACATAAACTTGTTAAACAAAAAGTAAATAGGCATACTGGTGATCTCTCTGTATTTAGGAAACGCTGATTGTTACAGCCTTGGCAGATCAGGCGTAGAAAGCCTTAGGAAAACAGGAATTACGTGTGAGACGAGTGCGGCGCTTATTCAGTAATGCATCAATTCACTCTCATGCGTACCCACATGGAAGATACCAAAAGAGTTATGGGGATGACAGCGGAAACTAGAAATCCAGGCGTACTCAAACATGCGAAGCAGCTCCTATGTAAAACGCGGAGTTTCCTTCCACTTAGTTTCTCCCTTCCCTTTCCTCCGATCTAAATCGAGCATCCAAAGGATCAACAATCAAATCTCTGGTATGAATTCGAAAGCCTTCGTCGACCTTCTCCAGCCTAGGTTGAGACAAGAAGCAGAGAGCATCGTTAATAGAGCCGTTGTAACAACCCAAGGCAAGCCGGTAGAACGCCGAGATGCTCACATGACCGAAGCCGCGGAACAAATCAAGAAATTGCTGCTGGCTAGTGCAGTAGCTGCGTATGCTATTGAGAATCTTTACGATCTCGGCGTTGAGACTTTTAAAGATGAGATTGGTAGGAAGGTAGATGAGATATTTGAACAAGCCTTCCTGGATGAAGTTTTCATACGAAAGTTTAATGTTGGATAATCAAAGAAGCCTTTTCCGGATAAGGCGTTCATTTGAATGTTGCATGCTGGAATATCAAAGAGGGTGAGTAGTGGTATCGAGGAATTGGTGTCTAATGGTCTTGAGCAAGCACATAAGCCAGGCAAGGAGACACCTGCCGTTCAGTCGCCTGGCAAGAAGCTTGAGAAACCTTTCACTTTTTGATATTGAAGCGAGGGGAGAAGGACATGGATATTCAGGAGCAGTACAGTCTCGTTTGTATGCGTGGGGAAGGCTTAGGATTGAAGGGGAAAGGCAAGTTGGAGAGATAATCCTTTAGTTTCCTTGATCTCTGTTTGTAGTATTTGTCTTTTACGGATGTTTTTATTTGGTATTGATCTAATTTAGATGTTGTCACAAATTATTGCCGTACTCTACGTCCCATTATAACTCCGCGTGTCAGACTTTAACCATTCTGCCTTCAGAGTCCTGGATTCTCCCACTTGTCCTGGAGTACTCAATATCCATTTCAACTTTCACTTTCACAGCTGCAAGGATATGATTGACCTCATTCTTGTTCCACACATGCTTCCGTCCATTCTCAAGTCCCTGTGAGTCGTCGTTGGTGCAAGGTGCAAGGTGCTCCGTACCAGTGGATCTGCTCCTCTGTTCTTCTGTTCTCTGTCTCTGAGGTGCGATACGCCTTCTTCAACTCCTCCCATCCGTCCGGTTGCACATTCTTCCCCACCGGATGACCAGCGCCATCGAGACACTCGAGCTTCGGGCTCGCTTTCGCCCGCCTGATAACGGTGAAGTCGTGATACCAATTATCACCGAAGTCGTAAGTGTACTCCATTGCCAGTCCTAGCTCTAGTGAGATGCCGATGCATTTACCCAAGTAAGGGGGTATCAGAACCGAAAAAAAATCTTCCGCCAGGATATTTTAGACTGTCAGGAATTTGGATTAGCTGCGTGTTATTCGCAATCTTCTCCCTAGTGCGCGGGTGCTTGCACCCACGGCTCATGCATCTTATCCGACTTCCCCATGAAAAGATGACAATCATCCTCTTCTTCAATACGGACGAGACATTTTCTCGGCATGTCTGGGCTCTTGCCAAACATCATCGTTCGTTAGTACATTTTCACTGCATTTTCGCAATCCTAATCATCTTCCTTGAACTCCAGATCGCATACGCCGAAGTCGTACATGTGCGTGTTTGACTACCCAAAGGCGATTTGCAAAGCTGCATGCAGCTGCTTAAATATTACTGTCGCGGGACACCAAGCGTGCGGCTGATATCTGGATTCGTGATGGTTTCCGGACAACGACAGAACTTGAGGATGCAATATGGTGTCTTTCTGCAGGAGATTTTGTGGATCTTCCAGTTAGATTTTGGCAATCTTATGAGCAGTAGAATACATTTTTGCAGTGGCCGCGGCGGAGAAGCTGTTTGTCGGACGTGGAGCACGTTTCGCATTTTTGGATGTCCGCGAATTGAGTAGATTCTGTGTGTGAGTCTGAGGTGCTGTGGAGTCCCATGATCAAGGGGGAGGTGCAGGTGATGAAGGGAGGAGTTTCGAGATGACGAGAAGAATAGTAATGCATATAGAGGGTGTTCGCCGGTTTTTACATTGACCGATGACCTCTGTGGTAGACCTGTGTATGATGGAGAATGCCAATTCCTAGGGCCAGCGGAGCTGGCTTTTAGGGATTGGAGTTTTCTAAAATAAAGATGATTACATAATGAGTGATGAGGTCGGTTTACAGAGCAGTACGAGGGTGGTGTAAAGGGCTCTATAGGGCTGCAGAAGGCTCCACTAAGAGCTCTATAGCAGGCTACATTAAATATAAATTAATCTCTATACCGAGCTGTTCATCGAGGTCTACACTAGGCGTTGCATCGGCTGCTACATTGAATTGGAATTGAATTGAGTCCTGAGAGCTCCGTATCGAGCCACCCCTGGAGCCCTGTGCATTGAATTTGAATTGGGTCCTACATTGAATTTGAATTGGTTCCTTTATTGAATATGAATTGGGTCCTATATTGAATTGAAATTGGGTCCTCCATTGAATCTGAATTGGCTTCTACATTGAATCGGAATTGGCTCCTACATTGAATCGGAATTGGCTCCTCTATTGAATCTGAATTGGCTCCCCCATTGAATCTGAATTGGCTCCTACATTGAATCTGAATTGGCTCCTACATTGAATCGGAATTGGCTCATCTATTGAATCTGAATTGACTCCTATATTGAATCGGAATTGGGTCCTACATTGAATCTGAATTGACTTTTATATTAAATCAGAATTGGCTCCTACATTAGATTTGAATATTAAGAGAGAGATTTCTTTTAAACCCTTCTTCCCCTTATAGAGAGCCTAATTTAAATTAGATCTAATATATATTAAGAGAAAGACCTCTTTAGACTCTCTTTCCCCTATAGGGAGCTTAATTTAAATTTAATATAAATCTCTAATAATAGCTTAATATAAGGCTTTAGAAATAGCTTAATATAGAGTTCTAAAAATAGCTTAATATAAAGCTCTAAAAATAGCTTAATATAAAGCTCTAAAAATAGCTTAATATAGAACTCTAAAGATAGCTTAGTATAAGGCTCTAAAAATAGCTTAATATAGAGTCTGTGCATATCTAACGCACGGGGCCACCTGACGCACGCTAAAAATCTACGTATTTTAAATTAAAATAATACAACAACGCTATTAGAAATAATAGTAAAAATTTAATATATTATTATTTTATATATTAAAATTTTATTTTTAGATTTTTAAATTAAAATAATATATATTTAATAATTTATTTTACATTAAAACTTTAATTTAAAAAAGACTATTTAATTAATGTAAATATTTAATAATTAAATAGTAAATTAATTAAAATATTTCTAAAAGGTAATTTAGTGCAAAAATTATAATTATAAAATTCAAAAGCTATATTTATAATAAAAGTAAATAAATCTAATTAAGTTTTGAATAATTTTATCTTAAATTTTTTTAGTTTTTAAATATTTTATATAAAATTAGTAATTTCTAGGTTATTTCTAATATCCATAATTTACATTATAACTAAATAGTTAATTATGTAATTTTATTTATAATTTTATTATTAAAAACGAAATATAATATTATGTTTTCTATTTGTAAAATAATACTCTAAAATATAATATAATTATCAACATAGTAAATACTTTTATTAAATATTTTATATTATAATAATATATATATATTTTACTGTTTATATTAAAATTTTTAGGAATTATTATCAAGTATTGCGGGTTTTAGAAGAGTTTAAAGTTCGGTGTGCGTCAGATGGCCCCGTGCGTCAGATGTGCACAGACTCTAAAGCTTTAAAAGTAGCTTAATATAAAGCTTTAAAAATAACTTAGTATAAATTTAAATATATATTAGTAAACAAGTTAATAAAGGCCTAAATAAAATTAAATATTAGTTTAATATAAATATAAAAAGAAAGTAAAATAGTAATAACTTAAGAGTATTTATATAATAGAAAAAAGAGGGGAACACCATAGCTGAAAAAAGAAAAAAAGAAAAAACTATAAAGTAAATAAAAATATAGTATATAAATAAGAATACTAAAAACTTAAATTTTATACCTTCAGTACATAGTGTAAAAGAGTATAATAAAATATAAAAATTATAAAAGATTATAGAAAAAGCTATATAATATTTATTAGTATTAGTTTTATAAATTTAATTTCTACTACATAAAAGTTAAACTTACTTAAATTATATATAAATAAGTTATAATATTATATAGTTTTATAAATACGCGTTTTAAAGTTAAATACTTATATATTCTTAGCTTTAAGAATTATTATAATATTTATATATAATTTAAGTAAGTTTAATTTTTATGTAGTAGAAATTAAATTTATAAAACTAGTACTAATAAATACTATATAGCTTTTTTTATAATTTTTTATAATTTTTATACTTTATTATGCCTTTTTACGCTGTGTACTAAAGGTATAAAATTTAAGTTTTTAGTATTTTTATTTATATACTATATTTTTATTTACTTTATAGTTTTTTTTTTCTATTTTTTTTTCTTATTTTTTTTTTCTAGCTGTAGTGTTCTCTTCTTTT
This sequence comes from Zopfia rhizophila CBS 207.26, assembly GCA_010093925.1. Classification (NCBI taxonomy): domain Eukaryota; kingdom Fungi; phylum Ascomycota; class Dothideomycetes; family Zopfiaceae; genus Zopfia; species Zopfia rhizophila. The sequence goes on along the minus strand of ML994656.1, from coordinate 103,268 downwards.
TCTTATTATATAAATATCTTTAAGTTATTACTATTCTACTTTTTTTTTATATTTATATTAAGCTAATATTTAGTTTTATTTAAGTTTTTACTAATTTATTTACTAATATATATTTAGACCTATACTAAGCTGTTTTTAAAACTTTATATTAAGCTATTTTTAAAGCTTTATATTAAGCTATCTTTAGAGCTTTATACTAAGCTATTTCTAGAGCTTTATATTAAGCTACTTTTAGAGCTTTATACTAAGCTATTTTTAGAGCTTTATATTAAGCTATTTTTAGAGCTTTATATTAAGCTATTTTTAGAGCTCTATACTAAGTTATTTCTAAAGCCTTATACTAAGCTACTTTTAGAAATTTATATTAAATTTAAATTAGGCTCCCTGTAGGGGAAAGAGAGTCTAAAGAGGTCTTTCTCTTAATATATATTAAATTTAATTTAAATTAAGCTCCTTATAAGGGGAAGAAGGGTTTAAGAGAAATCTCTCTCTTAATATTCAAATCTAATATAGAAGCCAATTCAAATTCAATGCAGGAGCCAATTCTGATTTAATGTAAGAATCAATTCAGATTCAATGTAGGACCCAATTCCGATTCAATATAGGAGTCAATTCAGATTCAATAGATGAGCCAATTCCGATTCAATGTAGGAGCCAATTCAGATTCAATGTAGGAGCCAATTCAGATTCAATGGAGGAGCCAATTCAGATTCAATAGAGGAGCCAATTCTGATTCAATGTAGGAGCCAATTCCGATTCAATATAGAAGCCAATTCAGATTCAATGGAGGACCCAATTTCAATTTAATAATAGGACCTAATTCATATTCAATAGAGGAACCAATTTAAATTTAATGCAGGACCCAATTCAAATTCAATACACAGGGCTCTAGGGGTGGCTCGATGCGGAGCTCTCAGGGCTCAATTCAATTCCAATTCAATGTAGCAGCCGATGCAACGCCTAGTGTAGACCTCGATGAACAGCTCGGTATAAAGATTAATTTATATTTAATGTAGCCTGCTATAGAGCTCTTGGTGGAGCCTTCTACAGCCCTATAGAGCCCTTTGCACCACCCTCGTACTGCTCTGTAAACCGACCTCATCACTCATTATGTAATCATCTTTATTTTAGAAAACTCCAATCCCTAAAAGCCAGCTCCGCTGGCCCTAGGAATTGGCATACAAAGTAATAGTAACACCATTGATTCGGAATGGAATCAGCGAGACTTGTAGAAGCCCATAATCGGTGTAGGAAGCAACGGGCTAGAATTTTATTTCTCCCCTTCAGTTGGTTGTGCTCGATCGAATAAAAGTTTGGAAAAGGCTCTCTCCGTATGTAACGAGATACACGTCTGACAGTGCATGAGCCAGTAGGCTTTGGGAGTACACCACTTGCGCGAAAGATTCTCAAAGATCATTTAAATGTAAAAATGAACATGCGCAAGGATAGAATTGCTACCTATTCCATACCGTGACCTTCAAGCAAGAGGACATGGTAGGAAGTAACATGGATGCTTCTCTTTACGTGACCCACTTCGCCCTGCCAGAGGTCTTACTGTCCCCAGTCAGCTGATTGCAAACATATAACGGGAGTTGGTTTATTGATCGATCCGCTTCGTTCCTCACAGAACCATGCTCATATGCATCTGTGAGATTCTAAACCATGATGAATTAGGCAACAAAGTGATTGTCTGAACTAAGAAATCAATTTCTTAATCCTGAACGGATGGATGGAAGGAGCTTACCACGAGGAAATGCGCCCTCCGCAACTACGCCTGAGGTGACTGCCAACTTCCCTCAGATACATTCTGCCTGCCTCCATGCCAGATATGTATAGAGAGATTTCTGTAGAAGACACTTTGGGCGTAAACACTGTAAGATTGCTTTCCTCCTGTTTAGTTGCTGTCCCAACAAGCGAAGCTCTCTCAGTGCTCAAAAGACCATCTCCTCGCCCCCAAATTCTTCTCTTGAACACTCCGCTCTTCTCGCTACTCTTTGATCTGACATCCTACTCATCCGTTAGGTCTCACTCATGCTTCTACTCCACTCTTCCTATGCCTCTTCTATCTTTACTTGTCCTACTCTTATATCAACCTTACATCGCCCAAGCACTTCGAGCGCGTACTCCACTGAGGTACCTGATGATGTTGTCTACGGTACCATCCGTCAGCCACTCGTTCCTGATATATCGACCTACCTTCTTCCTCCATCACTAGTGACATGGACTCCACACATCTCCTTAGAGATACAAGGTCATTGTTTCTTTCTTGTCACTCTTCATTGGAACTTATCTAACCTTCTTGTTTTTAGCTCCTGCCGAGAAACCTCTCTTGCAGAGCCGTATCTATCTCCTGATATACCACGAAGACCTCAGACTCAGTTCCCCTCGATCCACTGTTCCAGTTCGAATCATGCCATGATACAAGGACACTCGGGCACTCGCATGCTTTAGTGGAAGCTTGGACATGGACAAGTGTCATTACAGACCTTATAAAAGGTAAATGATGAATATTTCCTTTTGCGCACTTCACCTTGGATTCTGAGTCTTTGCTAGGCCTAAGGGGGGGACGATAATGATCCTCGGCTTCCCAGCACCCATATCCTGATGCCAGCTTTTGCTGCGGGGGGGTTGCCTCTACAGATTCGTTCCCCCTCGAAACCGGCCTCAGACCTCGATGCTTTCCAGCTCTGCGAAGCACAAAGTCATCATTGATCGTTTCAAAAGGTCGGTGATCCCTATATCTTTCCTTGGAGTCTGAGGCTAGGTCCGATGATAATCTAGGTGCCTTCCAGGTACGTTTAGTGAGGAAGCTTTTTCTGGCAGCTTTTGCTGACGCGAAATTGTATTTGTAGGTTTATTCCGAACACAACCTCAAACAATGAAGTCTATCCCAATTGGACAAAGCCCGAGAACGTCGTCGAACATGCATTGAGCAAGGGCCGGAGGTTCAAGCATGGTCCTGGCTCTTTCAAAGGCAATTGATGCCTTGACCCTCCTCTCCAATCCGAGTTTTGCTTCGGCAAACTGTCATAATGAAGTCCAATGACAAGTTCGGTGATGCCAAATGGTGGGTGATCGAGAACTTGGTCCATGTTCTTCTGCATCCCTGCTTTGGTAAATTCAAGAACCGGAGATTCGTAGAATGCGATGTTGCTCAGATACTGCTGACGAATTTATCTGCACTCGACAGGATCGATTCGTCGGAGGCTCTGCCTTGGAGATGGTCTCAGCATCGCTTGGCTTCGGACCGTGGACGCCAACTGAGGTTGAAGAGCAAGAACCACGCCGACGATGTGTCGCGGGCTTTTGAGTCTTCGGATCTATCTTTGGTGCATCAGTAAGGAGGGAAGAGCGTTGTCGTCACGGACCTTCTCAAGGCGAGTAACCCACATGAGAGTCGAATTTGAAGGTGTTATCCTGGTGAAGAAATATATCGAATGTGGGGATGGCAGGCATTTGCGGAAATCTTGCTGCTTTATAGGATCGAAGAAATTTTTTGTGTGACATATTCTGTAGGGCAGCGATGGCTCGATTCCAAAGTTGATGGAGTGGAGATGTGATCATGGGGTCGTGGAAGGAGTGAAGGGTGATGCTGGTCGCAGTCATACTTATCAAACGCTATCTTTCGTCTTAACAATTCTCATATGGCTTTCAGGTGTGCGTCAGTGCCTGATTGCTTCTATTAATAACGCTCCTGAGAACGAGAAGGACTGCTTATTTGTGACTGGCCTAGTTGGAATAGTTGCGAACACCTTTCATTCATCTTCGTCCCCGAGATATCATGTGGGCAATTGCAAACCTCGCCTAGACATGGATTAGGATCAAAATAAAGGAAAAAAAGAGGCCAAAAAGAAACCCATCGCGCAAGTGGCTCTTTAGCTGACGGTCTTCGTTGGTCAGGTGTAATCTGCCTCCAAGCACTGCGGCTCTTACCGGTTGTTTCTTGAATGATTTTGGCAAATTATTAAATATATATTGACTAATTATTCTGGGTTGCCGGGACATTAATGTATTGATGACGAACGTGATACAGCTCAAAGGTCGGAGGTTTCGTGATCGCAATTTGTTGTTAGACTGAGTGTTGTGGGTGGATGAACTTCTTTATCACAGCGTTTGCTTAGCTTCTTCCAATCTTATGAAATATATAGATGCGAGCAAATAGAATAATTTAGGTAGAATCAATACTGAAAACCACAAACGCTTGAATATCATTCCCTTCTTCTCCTGATACTTCCACATAACATTTCAAAAGACCTCCTTAGAAATGGAGATGGCGCAGCGGCCGTAATAGCAGCATTGACTACGCTTATAGTGCTGTTTTATTTCATGAATCTCCAATAGAATCTAATTAGGAGCGTGGCCGCATTTTATCCTAGCTTTTTACGATCTCTTGAACCAAGATCTCACTCAAATGCCCCCAACCAAGGAAACAGGCCATGTCAAAATTAGATTCTCCGCATGAGCATGTCGCTCTTTGAAGGATTTAGACGCGCTCCGTCAATTGATCGTCGGAGGCGCGATGACTAGAGCATATGTGTATCACTCTCCCCCGCCTCAGTAACACCACAGCCACAGACAACATCCGTAAAGTGTCAGCTTCGCGGATGTCCAACGGCTGGATATCTATTACGCCGGGTTCATCATTACAGCTCTTCCACATGATAGGCTTAATGACTTTAGATGGACCTTGAGATTGGAAGAGACATTAATGTAAGTGCCAAACGGTGATAACAAGAATCGACATATTCTCATTTTACAATTTTCTACCACCCAGAACACCATGCAGTGCAGTGCAATAGTCTATACATACCTGTACCTTGGATATCTTACACATACTCCATACACATACAGATATACAACTCGACTAGGCTATATTAAAGCCTCGCCACGGAACATAGCCTCCCTAACCTCCCTCACAACATCAGCCCTATCTCCCGGCCCCACAAGCACCACACCCCGTCCTCTCCTCCCCATTCTCCCCGTCCTGCCCAATCGATGAATAAAATCAATCGTCGTATGTGGGACATCATACAAAATAACATGTCTGACAGCCACAGTGTCTATTCCCCTCGACCCCAAATCTGTGGTCACGATGACCTTTGTATTAGGTAGTTGCCTCTTGCTCGACATTGCGGCGTTTTTAACTTCTTTCTTTTCGCTCTTTTCATGGCCTTCATTCTTCTCCATTCCGATACCGGTGAAGGAGGCCAGGGTCTTGGCATGACGGGAGGGGTTGGTGTCGCGATGGAAGGCGAGTGCATCGATGCCTTTCTTGACGAGGTACTGAGCTACAGCTTCTGTCTCTTCTCGCTCATTGACGAAGACTAAGATACGCTTGGTCTCGACTTTCTCCTTGCCCTCACTGGGATCATAGTCCCCGCTCGACTTGCCAATCTGCCATATCGTATCGGCGCAGGCGAGCATCTTGTTGCCCCGGTATGGGTCTTTATTAACGTCCACAACTCCAAGTTGAACGCGTCGCGGGATGGCATGCAGGTTCGGGGTCACGAGACGGTTCATGTTAGGATATCGATCTGCGAGGTATTTGTCCAGATATCTTGGGATGGTTGCTGAACACAGAACCAGCTTTTTCAAACTTGGCGTCGATCTCTCCAATATCTCAACCGTGCTAGGCTTGAAGGAGCGGTCGAATAGCGAATCCGCCTCGTCGATAACAAGATGAGTGACACGGCTTAAGATGTTGGGATTGCTCTCTGCGATACTTGCCAGGAGAGGTGGTGTGCTGACAACAACATCCACACCCTTCTCATTGAACAGATTGTTCCGAATCACAGTTGCAGATTTCGCGGCCGAGATAGGTGCCGTTCGGAATTTGACAACGTGGGAGAGAGACTTTGCAACTGTGCCGACTTGGGAGACGAGCTCAGCAGTGGGGACGAGGATAATGGCACGGGGACGAGCTGGATCGACGGCTTTGGAGAGGGGCGGGGGCTCGAGGCTGAAGATGTCGTCTCTTTTTTTCTCCTCGGCGGCTTTCGCTTTCGCTTCTTCTTCGCGGGCTTGGTTTTCTAAGTCCACAATTTCTTCGCGCTTGATGGCGTCAATTATGGGGAGGAGGTAAGCGAGAGTTTTTCCAGAGCCTGTTTCTGCTGCTAAGAGGAATGATTCTAAGCCTGTACTCTTTATTGGGTTCCTTCTTCGTCTCTTCGGTTCTTGGCCGAGCAGAGCGGGTATAGCGACGCGTTGCGCTGGTGTGGGTATTCGGTATTCGAGGCCTGGAAGCGCATCTTTAATGGCTTGTTGGACGGTATCCATTAATGGAAGGCTTTCGAATGACTCCACATCCTGCACTGCTCGCTTGATTGTAGATCTCGCTCTATATGGGACTTCGTGTAATGTCCGCTGCATCTTCAACGCGTGGTATGGCTCTGTTCTTGATCTCCTTTTCCGGGGTGTCTCCGTCCTTCTGCCGGCAGGAAATTCGTCTCCTGTATTTCCTATCTCGTCTTTCATTTTTTGAAGCGACGGTGGTGCTTTTGTTCGATTTAGGTATGAGAACGGTTCGCGCTTTTTCCGGGTGGGCTTTCCATCTGAGGGCCGTCGTGGTAGAGGTCGTGCGACGGTGTCGGAGAGCATCATTCGAGATGGTCGAGGCTTGTCTCGTCCCGACCGGGATTTCGGAGCGGCATCCGCATATCGCGCAGCACGTTCTCGTTGAATCTGGGCAAAGAGAGGAGCCTGTCGGTGGAATTGTCGTGAAGGAGGTGTTCTAAGGAGCGATCGCGCCTCGCAGAAGGGACATGAACGAATTGTTTGGCGGAGCATAATGAATTAGAAATCGGAAAGAAGAAGTCTATAAACAATTAGTGCGGAATTACGAAGTGGAAAGAAGTGAGGGATTGTACAAAACGGAGGAGATGCGATAAGCGATGAAAGCAACCAAACGTTCACGCAAGACTCGAAGTGAAGATAATTTTCATGCGCCACAGGAGCACCAACGGCCCATCACAAGCTCGGCCTAAATGTGGGACTGTGGCAGTGCACGATTGTTGCTATGGTGATGTCTAACCCTGGACTGTTTGGCGGTATGATCTCTCTTAACGCCCCCATTAAGGCGCATCAAGAACACGCACCCACCCTCCCCCCTTCACTTCAATCACTTCACTACTCAGTCAACAGCGATTGCGCTTTTCTTCGACACTCACTAAAGGCTTATCATTCGACCTGCGCACATCAATTTCACGTCCATCATTTGCGCGAAGCCTCCTCGAGGGAGCTGCGCCCATTCTTCGCAACATTCCACACCAACGCAGTTAGGATACCTACATTGACAATTCTTTCCACCAGCGCTAGTTGAGGAGGATGTCTCGAAATGAAGCGGTAGGTCTCCAGATCTCATATTTCGAGAGATAAAATTGGTTTGGTCTAATGCTTGTCGTCGCAAAGGTGTCGCCGTTGCGCATAAACAAAACACCAAACGGCTCGCCCTCCAAAGGTAGCGCTTTTTCGCGCCCGCTCTCAGAGATTGGTTCCACATCGGGCAGGAGGAACTCTCCTAACTTCAATCAAACGACGAAGGTATTACCGAACTACATTCCTTCTCTCCTAAGCGGCGACTAACGTCGCCATAGAAAATGATGTTCACAAAAGAGTCCTCTCCGTTCGACTCCTCGCCTTTTACTAATAGTCCGCGCCTGTTTTGGAAGGAGCAGACTATCTCGCCGAAAGGTCGCTTTGGTTCCGAAAACGACTCTGAGCGAGAGACCTCACTGTCGCCCAAGCGCTCCTCCATTGAGAATCTCAAGAAGGCCTCACGTGTCAAAAACAGCAACATGTTTGCCCGCGAACAGAAGAACGAATACGACCCCACTTCGGTCCAAACACTTGAGCGACCACTTGCTGCCGGCCGTCCTTTGAGTGTGCAAGTTCAAGGCAACGCCTATGGAGGAAGCGGCCTAGCTGGGCTGCGTAAACAAAACGAGGATTTCAAGGGCCATCGGCGAGGAGAGAGCTTGAGCAAGATACCGACCCTTAGCCCATCCAAGTCTTCTCCTAGCAAACTTAACGCCTTATCATCCTATACTTCTCCTGCAAAGGACAAGCCGTCCCCTGCCGAAGGGCGCACCTCTCCGGCAAAGTCATCTTTGGTCAACCATGGCCGCTACAACTCCACTGAATATAATCCAGAGTCTAGCATGTGGTCCGAGGACGATGAACAGCTAAAGCATGAGACACCTCGCCCATTGCGCCGCCACGCGAAGAGTGTAACCTTTGATGCGGCGCCGCCAACAATCAACGAGTACGAGATGGTCACCCCCGATCCATCTTCAGTGGCATCTGGTTCACGGGAGGGGAGTTATGATTCCCAGGAGGATGAGGACATGAGCTTTGATCATGGATCGATTGATCAGGATGATAGTTTTGACGCTTCCCTCGAAGATACAGATAAGACCCCAGTCGTACTTCCCGAGGATTGGCGACATATGAGCCCCGAAGCAGCAAATACTTCGCTCGCTGATACTTTCGATGATCCTTTTGACGGGCGAGAAAGCAGCCCGATGCCGACTGCTCGTCCCAATGGGGTGGCCAAAACAAATGGTTCGCGCCATGGTTCAACAAACTCCGAGGGCGAATCACGACCTCTACCACCATTGCCAGGCATGCAGGCGCACAATGACCGTCGTAGGCGGGATTCAAGCATCGGCCTTTCAGCCGCAGCCGAACGCGCAAGCGGTGCCCGAAGATCGCTCCCTCAGCCTCCGCAAGCTGCAGGTGTTTCCAAGTCGGATCTTCTAAATATGCGTGAGGGATCAATGTCATTGGAAGACCGACTTCGTCTTATGGAAATTGAGGAGGATCGTAACACAGACACCCCCACACAAGAATCTCAGAACCTGGTTTCAGAGAAGAAAGGGCTTGGCCTCGGAATACAGGTCCATGAGGACGAAGTGGACGATGTGACTGAGTCCGAGCTTGACGCACCCAAAGTACCACGGATCTCCCGTGAATCCATCCTCCGCAGGGTCAAGAGCCGTAACTTCGACGAGTATGATTACAGTTACGATGCGGAGTCAAGCCCGGAGCGCAGCTATGGCGACCTGGCTGATCTTGATCCGGATGTGCCTATTCCTTCTCGCGAAGCATCTTCCAACTTCGACGAACATCCACGAGAAGCCTCTAGGGAACCCGAAGACGACGGTGATAGTGTTCTTGACGCTTATTCCATGGCCGAGACAACTGAGATGTATACAGAAGTCTCTCATTTTGAGACCTATGAGCGTGACTCTTCTGTTATTCGCCATGAGATCAAGGAAGAACCTCAGGACCAGGACGATGCTAGCCAATACTCACCACAACCTGAGGAGCAACCCACGTCTCAAAGCACGATCGAGACCGACGGTCCGCCAACTCCTACGGCAGCCAACCCTGTTCCATCTATTACCGAGCAAGAGGAGAGGCGGAAGTCACTTTTCGCAGCATTCGGGGACAATGATCTGGAGTTGCAGTTCGACCCATACAAGACCTCTTCTGATACTGCATCCAGCCCGCTTGACACTGCACCGAACATTGGAGCAATGCGCGAGTTTTTGCAACGACCAGCAACTCCAGATGAAGACGAAGTCGAGATTGAGGAACCAGGCACTCCCGACTCCGTAATCCGTCATCCAGTCATTATTGAACCACCAGAGCGAGAATCTCCAGCTATTCCTGAGCCTGTCGCAACCATTAAGGGGGCTGGTGGGAGGCTCAAAACTCGTCCCTCGCTTGTACCGACCGACAGAGCCTCAATGGCAGCTGCTAGACGACAAGTCAGTGGCGAACGCCCCCCTCCTATTCCTGAACGAAGTCCCAAGCGTCAGTCGCTCAGCCTCGATATCGGCAACATTGAAGAGGGCGAATTGCAGGGAGAGAACAGCGATGGATCCAACAAAGAAAACCTCATGCTCAACATCCCCATCGGTGAGGAATCCAATGATCTTAGCTTCGGCTTAGACAAGGAATTTGACCACATCATTGAGGCACAAAAGGTAGAAGACCTTTTTCCTTTACCCTCATTTGCCCGATTTCCCACGTCCACCGCAGCCCGTACCGATGGTGCTGAGCACATGTGTGGAGAGAGCTTCCTATATACGTATAGTCCGACTAACGGCTATGTTCGTGAACAGAAAGGATACCTTATGCGACAAAATACGAAGGTAGTTGTTGCTAGCAGTCGCCAATTCAGCGATGAGAAACCGCCCGCTGATGCGAAGCCTGCTACCGAGAAAGGCCCCCGATCTGTGAATAGCAGCCCACGAAAGACAAGCGCTGAGCGAAAGCCTGCATGGACGACGGAGCCTTGGAACGGTAAGATGAGGCGGAAGAGTGTGAGAACAACCTCTGGTGCTCGCCGTGCTGCTGCAGCTGGTCCTGCACCTCCTCTTCCTGGCCAAGAATCCGCTGTTGCAGGTAATCTCAACTCGGTTCCGGAGTCCCAGAACGGTGATGATATCGAGGACGGCACCGAGAGAGGTAGGCTGTTTGTCAAGGTAGTAGGTGTCAAAGACCTTGACCTGCCATTGCCAAAAAGTAAGTTCTTTCCTATGCTTTTCATCTAGAATATGTTTGCTTACGTTGTGTTACAGCTGAACGCACGTGGTTCCAACTCACCCTTGACAACGGTTTGCACTGTGTAACCACATCCTGGCTAGAACTTGGCCATAACGCACCTATTGGACAGGAATTTGAACTCGTGGTTCTTGACGATCTCGAATTCCAACTCACTCTCCAGACAAAGCTTGAACCTCCAGCTCAACCTCAAATCACTACTGCTCCGACAAAAACAGTCAACCACAAGAAATCCCACTCTGCCTTCCGCAACCTTCTCTCTTCGCCGAAGAAGCGAAAGGAGATGGAGAGAAAGCAACAAGAGGAGAATGAACGTCTAGCTCTGCAGAAGCAACAGGAGGCGCAGGCGAAACGGAATCAACCGGCCACTGCCTGGGATCTTCTTCACGATTTGGTTGGGCCAGATGGTTCGTTCGCCCGTGCCTATGTCTGCCTCAAGAACCACGAGAACCAGGCTTTTGGCCGTCCTTGCAATGTTGATATCCCGTGTTTCAACGAATGGGCTGTAGACGACACTGGCGCTAGCAGTGTTAAGAGCAAGCGTGGAGGCGTGGTTCGACGACCACCATACCGTGTTGGTAAACTTGCTCTTCAGCTCCTTTATGTTCCCAAGCCCAAGGATGCCAAGGACGAGGACATGCCGAAAAGCATGAACGCTTGCGTGAGGGAGCTGAAGGAGGCAGAAGAGATTAAGCACAAGAGTTGGGAGGGGCACTTGAGTCAGCAGGGTGGTGATTGTCCTGTGGGTCATTCCTTCTTTCACACATCACCTTTAACGATGCAGAAAAGAGATGCTAATTCGACGAATAGTACTGGCGCCGTCGTTTCTTCCGCCTAAATGGCACAAAACTAACGGCTTATCACGAAGCTACACACCAACCCCGCGCCACCATCAACCTCGCCAAAGCAACTAAGCTCATCGACGATAAGACCGCTCTCCAACAACCCTCTTCTACGAAGAGTGGTGGACGCCGCAAGTCCGCCTTCGCAGAGGAAGAGGAAGGCTACATGTTCGTCGAAGAAGGCTTCCGTATCCGGTTCGCCAATGGCGAGGTCATTGATTTCTACGCGGACAACGCTGCTCAGAAAGAAGCATGGATGGAGGTACTGTCCGAGACGGTGGGCAAGGATGTTAATAACGGCAAAGGGTGGACGGATATGGTGCTTGAGCGAGAGCGTCGAGAGAAAATGCGTTCACAGCTAGCTCCTCAACTTGCGCAGGCTAAAGCTCTTAAGGAGAATGCGAATGCGGCTCAACAACAGCAACGCGAGCGCCCGCGGTCTCAACCTGAGCTTGAGAGGAGACAGAGCAGGACTACGCCATCGAGTCCTGTGAAGTCGGGGCATTCAAGAACGCAGTCTCATGCACCGCAGTTGCAGGGTCCTCCGCCGCCAGTGGAAAAAGATGCCAGACATAAGGTTGGTAGTCCGAGAAAGAGGGATCTAGCACAGGAAGGGAGACGGAGGGATCAGGTTCGATCGATGATTTTCTAAGTCATTCATCAACCTAGAAACATTTTGGGACCTTCACTTGCTTATTCCCTTCGCGTCCTTAGATTTATAGTCTGTCTTTGCCGACAAGATTGGGATTTTTCAGGAAGCAGGCTTGGTGCTGAGCGCCGCTGTCTGTGCGATTCCGAAAGACTGAGAAAGTTTTCGTTGTCTGTCCTGCTCTCGTTTTATGGATGACCGACTGTACATTTCCGCAAGGACACCTCCCCTTCCATCTCCCTTTCGTTTCGATGTTCGATGTTGCAGGGGTTGAATGTTCACGTTATTGTTTTGGGTTTCGTTGACGTTTTGATGGCGTTAAACGGTCCTCACGATCCCGCCTCTGTGTAATGAATGAAGATAGGAATGATGCAGAGGGTGCAGTGAGTGGGGAATATATTATTTCAAAAAGTCAAATTCGATGCTTCGTGATACCTTGGCCTTGATTATCTCCGTCCATGCATGGATCGTGAGGAGGGTTATCGAGTTTGATAGTGATGTTTGATGTTAAGCTTAAGGGAAGATTCGTACACTTGTTTGGTGCTGGGTTCAACATTTGTGATGATGCTGTGTCTAGTTTTTGCGAGTATGTTTGCCTCTCTATCCATGCGCGCATCGATGTTATCGGGTGTTGGTCCTCGTTCGTAACACCGGGGTAGTCGAGCAAACAACGAGCTTGGTAGGGTACAAACATTTTTTAAAACCTAGGTTTTCCTCCGACGTAAAACTCGTGTCTCCCATTTTTCTTCATCTCTGTTTCTCCGTCTATACGGCTTCCACGCCGAGCATAACTATAATGTGATTGACACACTGTTAACCAAACTCCTCACACTTCATAAGGGCCTAATCTTCACTCACATCATTCGCTCCTCCCCATCCAAATCCCAAACGCTCCCAAGCAAATTATGGGAATCCCCTGCTCCCACCCACCTCCCTTAGTTGAAGTAAACGGCCCCCGCTCCAAAATCCTAGTCCCACCCAACAGCACCTTCTCATTCGACACCTCGCGCCGCTATGGCCACCGCACACCCTCTCCACTCCCTTACTACGACTTAGGTTGCACTCATAGTCACAGTCACAAGCCCATCTACACGCCTACATATTCACCTATTCCTATGTCTCCACCTCTAACGCCGAGGATGCCGGGCAGACTACGAGGGGGGTTGAGAGGTGGTGGTCCAAGTCTAGGCGGTGATGGAGGGTTGGTGAGGGAATATTTCGATAGGCCTACTATGGGCGGGGGACTGGGTACGGGAATAGATAGGCCGGTGGGTAGAGGAATGGGAATGGGTATGCATCCGGGGATGGGGAGTAGACAGAATTTGACCCCTGGCATTGGGAGAGGATTTGGGGGCTCACCGAAGTTAGCGGGAAAGAGACAGACTCATGGTCCTGTGCCTGGTGGTGGGACTAATGCGGTTCCTATGGGTGCGCATGCGGCGAATCCGAATGTAAGAGCTAATGCCCCAGTCACTCCGCCATTGACGCCTGGCGCGCGGATGAATAGAGGGAAACCTGCTGGACATGGAGCCGGATCACAGGGTCAGGAGTGGGTGAAAGGTGATCCGTTTCTGGATGCGTGTTTTTGCACTACGGGATGTACGTGCAGAAAGGGTCATCGGGTAGTATATAGGCATCGGAGGGATGACGGAGCGACGGAGGAAGGCGAGATTAGGTATTTGGCGAAGGATAAGATTGGGACGAATTGTGATGGAAGTGAAGAGCATCAACATAAGTGTCACAACTGTGAGTGCGGCGAAACAGATGGCAAGGGGAGGGGAAATGGTAAAGAGCGTGGGCGAGGAGGTAAAAGTGATGCATATGAGTGCCGGAAAGGGAGAAGGGAACAAAGACAGAGGGATGCGGGGTTAAATGAGCGCATAGATGGACTCGAATATGGGATGAATCAATTAGGTGCTCAGATCGATCACGCTGCAAAGGCTGTAGCGGCGAGCGCGAGAAAAGGGATGAGAGGATATATGGATAGTAGAAGAGGTATAAGAGGACCCGTTATAGGTGGCAGGCACGACATGGACGGAATGAGTGGAATAGGTGGCACGGGGAGTATGGGAGGCATGAATCCCGGAATGGACGATATGGATCCCACTATGGGAGGTATGGATGGAATGGGTGGAATGGGGATGAGACCAAGAAGGGGAGCAGCCATGAATCTCAGAGATCCTCGATCTGCCGCAATGAGGCAAGGCTTTCCGCCAATGGATGATGGAATGCGTAAATTTGCAGACGAGTTCGGTCCAGTGGATGAGAGAATGGGCCAGCCGCCAATGCCCATGTACCATATGCCGCCTCCCCGAGGAGGAACACGTCGCGGTGGAATACCGGGAAGGACTATTATAGATCCTTACGGTGCGGGAAATCATATGGGACGGGGTATGCGAGGAGGTAGAAGATACGGAAGACCTCGCCGGCCGCTTGTTGACTCTGAAGATGATCGGACAATCATGATGGCTGGAGGAAGAGGTCCTGGAGGGAGGTGGGGAGAGTTTGAGGATGAAGATGACCAATGGGAAGAGATAGGTATGTTTGCTTCCTTTCTTTGGGTTTGGGAATTAGTGGGTTGCAGGATTGACGCTAACTGAGAAAACAGACGATGATACCGCAGATCCAGTACAGCCGCGAGTAAATCTACTCGGACCTGACAGATCTGGAAACCGTAAAGGAGGTGGAAGGCCAGGCATGGACCGGCAGTACGGCGCCATAAGCCAGGACCGTCAAGGGAGGAGACAACCGTTCGTCGAGGACGAGGGGGACGAGGAATAAAATCATTAGTTCGTGGAGGACTGAGATGAGACGGATTGAATCTTAGAAAGGAATATCATGAGCGAACAGCAATCTTTTGGGAACTTGCCTTGCGTCAAATCGAGACCGTACACAAGTCGAAGGTTATTGTTTCGGGCGGATACTGTTTTCTATATCAAGATAATATCACTTGTAACTATTAGGCTGATATGCCTGTTTGGATACATCAAATCAATAGACGTAGCATCAAACACGAGTGTGTAATTTTGGCCCTACGCTTACACCTATCTTGGTCTTCAAACGGCGATGGCAATAACACCGTAACGTCAGTCCTTTCAAATCTCCTAAGACACTTATCGCATATTTTCTTCCCAGATGGGTCTAATCGAGTTCAACACATGTCAATCAGCGGCGCTGGAAAAGGACGGGTAGATCCGATATGGGATGTGATATTGACCGAACAATGGCAAGCTTTCCGCCCAACTGAGCTCTATATGTAGTAGTACAATGGGCAAAATGTATCGACAGCAAAAGGGAAACAAAAAAACCCCTCAGCACCAGCATGCCATGCCATGCTATGCCATACCACGCAACGCTCGCCACGTTCAGCACAAGCAAGAAACTCCGCCCAGTTAAACAGCAGAGCGAAATTCAAAAATTCAGGGAGAACCCAGAAATGCTCAAGGTATGCCAACGCCATGCCCATTGCGAGTCCTGATATGCATGACACATGAGATAAAGGAAACAGTAGCAGAGATCCCACCACTTGACCTCCGTCACCATGCTTACCAACCCGAGCCTTAACGCCGAACCCATCCATTATGTCCACCACCCATCGCATCGCCCTCCATACCCGTTTCCACTTCCTCACATCGTCTTCCGTACTCGCCTTCTCTTCCTGCCCGACTCCACCTCGACGCTCATCGACAGCTCCCTGTCTGAGCGAGGAGTGGACAGTCTCGCTGCTATGCGCTCCCTTAGCGCTTTGCGCCGTTTCTTGATAGTCTTCTCTTCCTCCGGATCAACGAATCGATGAACAGTGCGATGATCGAGGATCCGCTCCTCCTTGTCGTGTTTGCCTTCCTTATCTGTCTTTGGCCAGGCGTAACCGTAAAGCTTGGAATGTCGCTCACAGCGCTGACATTCGGCTCGAGTATGGATTGCATCGTGTTGGACAAAATCAGCATCACAAGTGCGACACGTAACCCAGCGGCTGTATTTCGCGGACAACAGAGCATCAGTAAGTGTGTAGTCGCTCGGTCGGCGTGTGTTCTCGGTGTAGCCTGGTTCAATGGAATCGAGTGGGATTGGAGTACCCGTGCGAAGTTTCTCCGTGTTTCGTGACTGCGAACGAGTTGTTCGGGGGAATGTGGGTGTCCTCGACCGCTTGCGCCTCACAACTTGTTGAAGAATATCGTCAAGTTCTTGACTAGCCGAGAGCTCACTGAGTTCAGAGGTAGAGTCATCGTCAAGAACTGACCACTCCGTCTTGACAGTGGTGATTACGAGCGTGGGCTTAACAAAAACGGTATCAAGCTCGGCCTTGACTTGTTGCTCTGTGCCTGACATTAGCGTGTCCTCGTCCACTGATGTTGCCTCAGTAGACTGGGATGATTTCGGAGATTCTGCCGCGGTGGACGACTGGGGAGTAGTGGATCGCGAAGAATTGGCCTCGTCGAGAGTCACTGTTAACAAACCAACTCGCTGCTGGGTTCGGATTTCCCGAGACACTTGGGTGGAAGGTGCGAGGTTTGTCGTCGGATCCTCAATACTAGATAAGGGAACTTCTTGTCGGAGTGACGATGAACTATACGCCTTCTTTAGGGCGGTCTGTGGTAAAGGTTGTGATGAGCGGCGCTTGACAGGAGATTTGATGGGGGACCGTAACGGGGTGTAAACGTCGTCGGTCGCTTCGAGTTTTGGCTTCTTCGTGCTATCTGGGGAGGCTGGTGTCGCATCTCGGGAACCATCCGCGCTCGCAGAATCATACTTTCGCTTATTCCTGAATGAATACGGTCCTTCCTGCTGCCGCGGCTCCTCGGCGTCCGGCGTCGTCTCCTCATCGTCAATCTTCGTTGTTCTGTATGGTGCCCATCCATTCACCAACTGTTTCTCGCAAGTCGAGCAGAGGCATTCCTCATTATCATCGCCAAAATAATCCTCGCCGTATGAGACGGTTATTTCTTCGCCAACCTCAATGTTCTTGACCGCTACAATTTGCATTCCGCTGGCTCCCTTGGTACAAAGCCTAGCATTGGCGTCACAATCGTGGTTCGCAAAGCGTGCTGGCCCCAAAAACAGGGAGCGCGTCTTCTTGCGACTTGAGATTACGATGCTGAAGTCCTTCCTGTTTAGATCGAGATTTTTTTCCTGCTCTTCTGTCATTGCGACCTGAACACCGGTCAAGTACTTGATGTCCTCGCCCTTCCTGATGTCCTTGCGTGCCGTAACAGAAGCTTCGTGTTCAGAGATCATGTAGCGGTTCGTCGTGGTAACCTCGAACGGGCAGTCTGGCATATATATGTTCACATACTTGCGCAAATGGCGAGTGAAGTGATCTTTCTCTTCTGGATTTCTCAGAGTGTCGAGATACTTGCGCAGACCCGACAGTAGGAGCAATTGCTGGACGGCAGCCACTGGATCCCTCTCGAGAATAACATGTTTGCGGAGAATGTCTGCAATATCTTCCTCATGAAGACCTCGTGAAGCGGAGAAACGTCCACCGCGATTCTTTCGAATTGCGGTCCAGTAGTAAACCTACAATTGCGCGCCCAGTCAGTTGAATTGTTTTGGCAAATATCCGCGACCGTCCTGAGGTGGACGTCTTGTGGCGCAACCTACTCTATCGACCAGCGCATCCGTAATGACATCGTCGTATGAGGCTAGCTTTTCAAGAGTGAGCCGGCTCTTCTTCTCCACATCTTTGGGAGCCATGACTGCTCCACTCCTGAACGATGATGCGCTCTCTTCGCAGAAGCAATCAAGAAAACTCGGGGGTGAAATTCTGGCAGTCTGGTGTATGCGACTCAAAAGGGGTGGTTGGGGTGACGTATGTGCTGAGAAACGAGACCTTGCAGGTTCTACTCGGTCTGTGTAAGGAGAAACAACGCCATGCAGGAAAGAAAAGACTCAAAGGAAACCCAAGACAGTGTCAAGGAAAGGGGTGAAAGAGCGGCGCTGCACGGGTGGCAGCAGACAAGCTGAATATCGGTGAGTGTCGCGGTGGATGTGGTGAGATGCAGGCTGAGTCGTGAATAGGACCTGGCTGCACCCTTGCTGCAGCAGCATCCTTTGGCGATGGCTGGACGCGCGATGGGGCGAGAAAGGACGCGGAGGCGAGGCTGTCAGCCGCTGGGACAGCGCGATTTTCCACCCCGGCAAGCTCCGCGTTTCGACTTCAATTCACTGCGAAACTTCAACCACACACATACAACGACAGATAGCGCACTTATCAGAGGAGGGCGAGGCTCTTTTGGTACAAGGAAGGCGGACAGGATGATCCAGCTCAAGGTATGAATGAGGAATTCGCACATTCTCTACTGCGCAACGTCTAGATCAGCCACTCATGCACTCCTAATCTAGACCCTCATCAATTGCATCGACAATTCCGGCGCTGCCATAGTCGAGTGTGTCAATGTTCTACGATCAAAGAGACCTGCGAAAGTTGGTATGTGGGAGCTTTCTAGAATGCACTATTCCATCCACGAGCAATTTTGGAGACTTGCGAAGATAGACACTGACGACCCCTTCCAGGCGATCGCATAGTAGTAGTCGTCCAGAAACAACGAAACTTCGGCCCTGAGACAGGCAACAGTGTCTCAATCAGTGCAGCGAACAAGGTCCGACGAGGAGATGTGCGGCATGCAGTAGTGGTCCGAACGGCGAAGAAATATCAGAGACCGGATGGAAGCGTAGTCAAGTTCGACGACAATGCCTGCGTATTAATAAACAAGGCGGGAGAACCGATCGGGACGAGGCTGAACGGTGTGGTTGCTGCGGAGCTGAGACAAAAGCAGTGGTCGAAGATACTGTCACTGGCACCGATGCATTTGTAGGCGCGGGAAGGGGTCAAGACTTTATGGCATTGTACGATAAATGTTCATGTAATTTGTAGAAATATCCAAGGATATCAAAACCTACTTTTCCGGACTCCGAGGAAGAAGGAAAATATTGAGAAAATCACCAGAACTCCGACCCGATGCAGGATATGTAGAAGACACTATCCGTGCAGTAGATGACTCCATATGAAAATAGACCCGCCCCTACTGCCAAACGTTGCCGCATCCGCAGCAGACATAATACAGTTTCTGGTTCTGAGTGAGCCAAGGTAGAAATGAATATGGAGAAGTGGGTTCTCACCATTCCCGTTTCAGCCGTTCGCTGTTGGGACTGGAAATAGACGGCATCGTTTTCGCCGCAAGCGGGACAGGGTTTCTGGGTCCTGGGCAGCTATACGCAAGAATAACCATCAGCAAGCAGGCTCAAAGAAGAGCAGAACAGGCAACGAAACAACGTGCGAGAGTGCTCATTTCTTTGAAGAATGCTTGTCAACCCCTTTTTGAGGGGGGCCTTGCCTCTGTGGGGTAGAGCTTCGCGGGTTTGCGCCGAGGGGTATTGCCTCGTCATCGGCCTCTATGTAGAAGCCATTATCCGTCTCTTGACCGCAAATCTCGCAGAAGATCTCTTGCCCGCACATTGTGCAAAAGCCAGGCAGTGCTTCGGACAGGCTTGTATCGGAAAGAGATTGGGAGAGACCAACCGTTGGATCTTGGCCAACATCCTGGGTGATACCGGCGGTATCTCCTACGGTCGAGGCGATTTCGTGGCGCATGACACAGGCTGAAGGGGCTGGCTCGGTGAAAGAGCACGTGCGGCAGGCGAATAGCAGCTGATTATTCTCTTTGTCTTCCTTGGGGAACAGCAAGTTGGAGCTGGTGGGGCAAGTATTAGCTGGGGAGATAAATGAGGGTTATGGGCATTCTGCTGACTCACCATTCTGAGCAAAAGCGGAACAGAATCTTCTTAGACTGCTCCTGGGTGTTTTCGTATGTTCCTGGCGAGGCGGACATTGTTGAAAGTATTTCGCGAATTCGCCGTGGAAGGTGCGGAAGGTATATGGGTTTGGCAAAGCTCTTTTCTTAGCGCTCAGAGAGGCGACTTTCGCGTAGTCGTACCGTAGGTGGGTGAAGGTATCAGTGGTGAAGAGCAGCAGAGGAAAGATGGTGTGGTAGCTTTTGTATCGGGGCAAGTGAACGCGGCTACGCTGCCCAGCCGACGCCTGGGGCAATTCCTTACGTCGGCTGACTCATCATGAATTAGCCTCTCATTGGCGGGTAATGAAAAAGGCGCTTTGTTTGGGCTCCAGCTTTCACAAACCACCACCCCGCAGCAACGAGCTCGCAGCGACGATTGAGGCCTCACGCTACCTCCATTCCCAACCTTAATAAATTCTTCTTTGAAGCTCCTCAAGCTTTTCTGATACTACCCGCTAATTCTCTGTGACAACTCTCTCGCGCGCATCCTCCCACTCTACGCAACTCTCCAGTCACAAAAATGGTAGGCTAAATAAGCATTGAACCCCCGCACTGCCTCGCGACACAGTCATTCATCGTCGACTCACACCTTTTGCAGGCCGACACGAGTCTGACAGGCCTTCCAGATGGCTGGGAGGTCCGTCGCTCGAATACCAAGAATCTGCCGTATTATTTCCATCCAGCAACTAAAGATTCGAGATGGGAACCTCCAGTAGGCACAGACCCCAATAAGCTCAAGGCCTATATGGCCGAACACCATAGCTCTTTAGGAGGCGCCGAGGTTCTCCAGCCCCCGGGAGGCAAGATTCGATGCGCGCACCTGTTGGTCAAGCACAAGGAGAGCCGTCGTCCTGCCAGCTGGCGTGAGTCAAGGATCACACGGGAGAAGAGTGAAGCCCGAACGGTAATAGAGGGCTACGAGAAAGAGGTCAAAGAAAACAGACGGAGTTTGTCTGAACTCGCTACCACGGAATCCGATTGTAGCAGTGCGCGAAAGGGGGGCGACTTGTAAGTTCGGATTTCTCAAAATGGCAAATATTGGATGTTGAATAACACATTGCTAATAACTCTTTGCAGAGGCTTCTTCGGAAGAGGGGACATGCAAAAGGAGTTTGAGGACGCAGCATTCAAACTCGCAAAAGGGGAGGTGAGCGATATTGTGGAGACAGCATCTGGCTTGCATCTGATCCAGAGGTAAGTCCTCCCGCGCCAGAGGAGTTTCAGTAAGTTCGAGATGCTGACATGAATTTCTCATATAGGTTGGATTAGCGGTCTGGAGTGTTTCTCATGGCGTTAGGATTAATCTTGGCCTATCTGGAACGGAAATATGTGGGGGAGTGAAGATGCCTGGAGAGGACTTATTCCTCGATATTACCTGTGGAACCGACAGAAGCATAAGGAAATGGCTTAGGGCGAATTGGCATGCTCTACACGAGCAGATATTATCAGGTACTGGTTTAGAGGCGTTGTGGCCTTGTAACCGTAGGTGGCCATGGAATGAAGACTTAAAGACCGTGTTTGTCTATTTTCTTTATCCTTTGCTTGATCTCAGCTCGAGTGTCATCATATGATGTACTAATGTAGCAATTTTCGGCCGTGGGCCATGAGCAAGCTGACGACACACAGAAGCCGAATTGTATCATTGATCGTGAGTCGTGAGTCGAACAAGGAACAGGTCTGGTTCGGAACGTCATCAACACCATAAAAAAAGTCTCATATTGGCTCCAGCTACCTTCACTGGAGACACGTCTAGTGGCTGCTACCCACTTTATTACTGCAAATTATGTCAAACTGACAAATTAGAAATGGAATAGGACATAACTTTTCCTTACCACTACAAGTATACTCTTCGACTGATTCGGAGAGTTACATTGGATTTTTCAAAGTTAGTAGAGCAATTGCATTCTTTCCAACATTCCCTGGATTATGATAAAATAGTCATGCTATACTTCTTTTTACCAGCAAGCGCATCCCCGCACCGTTGGGTCGCGTCTCTGACTGGGCATCAGGACCTTCCCACCTACAACCGCACCAATACTCCGCTTCGCTTTCCCATCCTCCACATCGGATCATTTTACGAAGGGACTACTCCAGTGACGGGACTGCGGAGTTGGAATTGGTGAGAAGTCCATGGAACGAAACCGAATCACAGCACTTTCTAGGCATATCTTATCCCAACCCTGTGTCGACCATTCCTGTTCAGAGGACGCCAAGCTCCAGCTACATATCCGATCCTCACCCATGTCCAAGATCTTGTCACCATTGCGCACAACCTAGTCACCATTCCACAGAAACCACCAACACTTATTAGAAGCACCTTCCGCTCGCTCTCTCTACGAAAATTTGCACACCTCAGCCATCCACCTTAGACAACCTAGGTCCCCCACTCTAAACGAAACACAATGACTGCTGAAGGTTCCACTATGCCTGCCTATCATTCTCCTTCTGCTGGCGGTAGAAATCATCAACGCCGTACCTCAGGTCGTCGAAAGCTAAGCACCACCTCCACCCCTTTTGCGCCGACGGTTGAGTCTCCCCGCACACTCTGCCCTCGAGATGGAGATGCCTTCAGCTACAACCCCAGTCACCTGTCGGCATGGTACATGCCCCAGGAACTATGGGACCGCCTTCCTCATCAACTTCAGTCCATTTTGGCCGCCCTACAGCATGCTGGTGCCGCCGTTCTAACTGGTTACGAGCGACTTGAGCAGCACAGCGCTAATCTCGACCCTGTCCCCGAAGGCAAAGTTCACGAAGAGGAGCTAGAAGTCCAGCTTGACGACAACATTCTGAGTCTATCTAGCCAGTCTCCTAAGCTTCGTTCTCCAAGCAACGCTAGCAGCCGTTATGCCTCCACTCCGTGGTCTCCAATCTCGCCCTCCCCGATGTCATCCCAATCCTCTTCTCCTGGTCTCTCGGCATCCCAGACCCTCTCCCCAATCTCGCCAATCTGCTTGACTCCGACCGATGCGATGGGTCCCCACAAGCGTCACCACGAACGATCCTTTTCTGTTCCACTCGAACCCCACAACGCATACTATGCCACCGAGCTCTCCCACCTCCGCATCGAATCTCTCCCGCGTCTCCGCCATGCCGCTCGTAAAGTCGATACCGAGTGGTACGAATGTAAGCGTATCGGCTCTGTCATGGGTAGCGATGTCGATGAGTTTGAGGACTGGTGGGTTGGTAAGAAAGACACCATCCGCGGTCTCGACGAGCGGGGTAAGCGCCTCAGTGTTGCGCTTGGGCTGTCAAGTACCGGCTTAGGATGGACGGCTCCGTGAAGAATAGTGATGCGGAACTTGGGGGCTGACATGGTGCAAAAACAGAGGTTACATAAATCTCCATGTTTAGAATGGGCTGAAATGGTTGTTATACGGCTATGTTATTGAGGAGCAGTGTCTGGAAAAATTGTTTGCTTGGGTTTTAGCGTGGAGTTGGGGATTGACTGGACTACAAAGAGTTCACTGTGTGATGTACTGGTTATGGACTTTCTTTTTCTTTGCTGATGATGCGTTCGGTATCCACTGTAGATGCGCCCCTTCTGTTTTTGAAGATACACTGGTTGTCGGGTTAAGATGCCTACTGTTATATGACTAAGACCCTAGGTCCCTAAGTAGCTGGACAGCTTTGGTCAAATCAAGATAAGGTTATTTATTCTTATGTACTGCCTTTCTCATCATGTCCATTGAGATAACGATCTCACAAACACAATTTCAATTGGATTCCACACGCCGTTTCCAACAACTGCACGATGCTGCTGCATTCCTTGAAACCTCTTGGTTTCCATGCTCTCCATCCTCATCTCCTTCCTCCCGCTTCTATCTTCTGACTCATCCTAATAATAACTCGCTCAGCCAATGGATAGGAGTCTCTGACTCAATCTTCGTCCCGGCAATTCTTCGTGATCCGAGGCCAGCATCATCCCACCTCATGTAGTGTGGTCTAGAATGCTTTCGAGGGATATAGAGCCGAAGGGGCCAATGGGTGAGATATTTTATGCAGGGACAGGGAAATAAGGCGAAATGCACCAAAGAGGGGAGGGAATGCGATTTTGGTAATATGTCCATTTTCATCTGTTTCCAATCCCTTGCAGGCTAATATGAAGATACAAAAATGTACTTCCGTCGGTTCTTACATCTGAGAATCTAACTAAATGTACTCCTTCTCTTCCTAATTATGCTTTCGGGAGGTTAGAAGTCGATAAGGGAGTTTCGGCTAGATCAAAGGCGAATACCTGATGCCTGTTTCGAATGAGACGTCCCAGACACGTTCACTTGCAGAGGTACCTTTACATTGTGAAGTGGCCAGTAACCCATACTTCCGTCCATAGTGTTCTAACGATGTGTTTTCCTTTCACAATGTTTAAATTGAACATCTATCCGTCTCTCCGAAGATATTCATCCCATTTTGCAATAGTTGATCTATTCTGGATGGTGGATCTAGTCAAAATGGCTCAACCCATGCTCTCGGTCCATGAATATGTTGACAACCTTGAACAAGTCGACATATCTACCATGCCTGTGGAGGATATGCGATGCCCCCCACGCTGGGTAGATTTTGATGAGATAGAAGACTCCTTTGATCCTGAAGAGTGCGAGAATGAACCACCGACTACCTTTCAAGCTCTATTTCAATCCTCACCATTTATCTAAGCCGTGTAACGATCCGGTATGCACGCCGTGTGGACATTTTTTCGGGAAATCATGCCTAGCAGAGAGCTTAAAGTATGACCACTGCTGTCCCCTCTGTCGGCAAGGCCTTGATTTCAAGCTCAGGTTCTCGAAAAACGAGAGGTTTTTCACGAAAATAGAGCTGCAAGACATCCGAAATTCTAAATAACCAGATTTAAAATTATGCTTCCAGAAGATCGTTACCTTCCCAAACATAATGATGCGAGCCTAGGACCCGATCTGGAGGGGCGAAGTGAACGCTTGCAAGCCTCAAGACCGTGCGGAGGTCCAACGAATTTACAACTTCGTTACATCGTTGTTGCTTGAGAAATTGAAGAAGTGGGCATATGTATCTCCTAGCAAGTACACTTACAAACTGCTTGCATCCTGTCGCGTCTTTACAGATAATCGCCTCCAGCAGTTTAGATCCCACCACGGCATTCCCGTCATGACCGCATTCTGTGGGTAATTGAATGTCTCTTTCGTTAGATTGGGCTCGCGCAGAGGAACTGTCCAGTCTCCTGATGGATCAAGAATGAGAAGAATGAGAAGAATGATAAACACTATGTTCATACGCAAAATCTCATCGCCCTTAAGAACACTTATCAAAGCGACCATATCAGCCACTACTTACTCAATCCAGCTATCATTCGTGTGTCAATAGAAGAAGACGAATTTAAGCTATATCAGTGCTGGGGTTTTGAGTTATCATACCATTGCTCGAAGCTGCATGAGATCCGAGCACTCGGGGTCGATATCGAGAACGTTGCTCTGATGCGCGCCATGACCGCTCCTATCGATCAAGGAACTGATCTTTGAGGCTCGACAGAAGGTTACCGAGAGCGCAGCGTTGACTAGGATAAACACACTCTTCCTTAATTCTGATATGCCAAATACCATCACAAAAACTTCGTCTTTTCGAGACTTGGAGGCAGGGAAATCTTATATGGTGCCATGAACTAGGCTGATCTGTCGATAGTTCGTAGTTGCACACTATAATAATATGAAGTTTGCTCCGATAGGAGTCTATAGTTCAGTGTCTAGAATTATGTTTGATACGATTTTTCGTTAGTTGGGCTGCATTCAATTAATTTTGTGATCAATTTTCTTCGCTCTGCCGCGTTTCTCGAGATTGTGTTGACCGTAAACATAATGAAGAACGGAATGAGAATTGATATTTATTTTGGAGCACTGGAAGAGGAAGATATTTTAGGCGTCTATAGCGATGGGTTGATTGCTTTGAGTCTTTTCGAACGAATACCCCGTAGTCCGTGTTTCGATCATGTAGGTGGTGAAGCGAACGTCATACCACTAGACCATTAGTCTTGCTTAGCTTAGCTAAGAGAGTATTATGCTGGGAGGGTCAAGCGTGGAGAGAATCCTGCCCCTTTAGGACGTTATTCAATGTCTGGACGAAATTCGGTTTCGCAGAGATGTGTAATCTTTCAAAATTTTGCTTCCCCATATATTCGGTCTCTAGCTTCTGAATGATTTAAAGACACAATGACTTCCGTGAAGTCTTAGAGTGTGGCACTTTGAGAACTTCGGTCATGACCAACCACACTATAAATGAAACTAACACGAAAAATATGGTACTAGATTCCCGTGCAGCCCTAACATATCCACCCATGCCAGGCTAATAGCATGGGTCGCAATAACGGCATCATCGCCATCATCAGTATCTTTCATAGACGGAAGGTTCAGTGACCAGAGAGTCGTCATGTTTGGAACCTTGAATCCATAGCCGTTAATGAATGAACTTAGAGCAACATCTGATGCGTAGTGACCATAATTAAGGACTATCAATGGCCGTGCGGTAGCCAAATATTGGTGGAGTAGTTGACAGGCCGCCGGGAAGTCACTGTAGTTTTTCTTTGACTATGGAAACGGATTAAAGGATGGAACATGACGTTCTGCCGCAAGATGAGCGGGTAAGCTACTGCTTCTCACCCAGCTCCCCAAATGGCTGTAGACTATACGAACTGCTGACACAAATCGACTTTCATGCTGAAGGAAGCCGTGGTGGTCGCTTAAAAGCTGGTCTACGATATCTGTGCTAATTGTGACTATAATGCTCGAACATTCAGGACAAAGTGGGCATTCCCCTCACTAGTGACGACATCTTCTAGTTCAGCGGTAGAAGAAAATCTAGCATTCCTAGAGCATACGGATTTAGCATATGATACCTTGATAGGAGGATGGGGTAAGCGAAGGGGGGCAGTGGAGATGAGAATGCTTCGATGCAGAGGAGAAGGATTGAAGCCAGCTTGTCAGATCTGAAAAGTCTTGATTTGACATCTCAATCCGGTATGTCTGGGGCAAATCCTACGTAGCAGAGTCGAGCCTACCCTTTTAACTCGGTGCTACTTTTCCTCGTTTGTCATTTGTGACGAGAATCTCTCTAGATACCGTCGGAGCCTTTGTTGGTGGGAAGAAAAGTTTAAAACGAAGGTACGAAAGTAAAACCCGTCTCCTCCCCCAAATTGGCTAATAATGACGACATCCGAAGGAATTATAACTTGGCCCGCCTAGCCCACCTTCAAACCCATCAAAAACGGTGAGCAAGTAAAACAAGAGCTTGGACAAAGGGGAACCTCGAACCAGGTCCGATGGGGCTTGCCGCCAACATCGCACTCCACGCGAACCAAATGACACCTAAAAACGTAGCTTGAAGGTCATCCCAGCTTTGGCCAAGTAAATGACGTCAGAAAAGGGGCGGCGACGACTTATCTATCTCTGTTAAGTGGGCAACTGGCCTTCGGGGAAGCGGAAGCTACTGCTTCAATGTTGTACACGTTGTGGGCTACATAATAGATATTCCAATCTTTCAGGGTTCTCTGTTACCTCCTTGACGGTAGCGATATGGATCGATGAGACTCTGCGATTTATATGATCGAATATGATGCGAGCAGCACCTCAAGCAGTGACGGGCTGGTCGAACACTGTCTGAATTTTCGGCTTCCTGAAAGCAAAACACTCAAAGATCCCTCTGCAATTGGATTGGCTAAGTTTGAGTGTATCAAGAAGACAGCTCTATCATATGTTGGCTCATGGAACGATAGAATGACTATCTTATGAATGGTAGCGACGTCGTTATTTAGCCCAATTAGACTATATTAATATACCACTACCGATACAGTATAGACATCATTGAGAACCAAACTTGGGTAATAACGTTAGCATTGACCAATTAATTAAGGCAAAAGGTTTACACTTTTGAGGGGATGACGACTTGAATCCAACCTACGTCTAAAAGCTTTCTGCGGACAATATTAAGGTCGCGTTGGAGAGTACGACGAGTGAAATAGTGTTGTTTCGAAGTGTACAGACGGTGGGAACCTGCTTTCAGGCCATTTTCCGATAACAACCGAAATTTCTAGAAATGGCTAAGGATAGTCCGGCAGAAATTTTCAGTTTGGTGTTTGTGTTTGCAAAATGAAACGTCAGCCTAATCTCCCGTACATAGAGATCAGGCTAATTACTTTTAGTCCTCATTTATTCTCTACTACAGTTCAATCCTTTATAGTGTCTTTTGCTTAATTTAATATAATAAAGAAAGTCATATCTTAACAGCTAAAAAAAACTTACTAAATATTATTCTAATTAAAATTAAATTAAGTACTTAAAGTAATAACTAGTTAAGTACATAATAATTTATTATATACTATATTTATAGTTATATAATATTACATCATACTTTTTTATTAGTACCTTAAAATTACTTTATAAAAGTTTTAATAACTTTTTTTTATATTAAAGTAGCTTTAAAATAGTTTATTTTTACTTATAACTACTTACAACTACTTATATAAAATTACTATTTATAATACTTTATAATAGGTTTTTAAAAAAATTAAAAAGCCTTTTTTAATATTATGTATTTATATATTAGTTTTATACTAATATATAAGCTTTAATTTAAATATTTTTACTTATAACTTATTTTTTTTAAACATAATATTTTAAAGATTTATTTAGTATTATATATAGTAATTAATTAATACTTTTTTTTAAAGTATTTTATTTTTTAAATATAATACTTTTATAATACTATATTATAATGCTAATTTTTTATAAAATAAATATTATAGTAACTATTTATAATATATTTAAAAGTTTTTTTATAATTTTCTTATATTATACAATTATATATTAGTTTTATAGTAGTATATAAGTTTTATAGTAGTATATAAGTTTTTACTAATATTTTTTATTAATAACTATAATAAACTAAAGTTTAGATAATAAAGTTTTTAATAGAATTTTAGTTAGTAGCTTCTAAATAAATTATACTATAGTAAATAAATTTTTTAACTTAAGCTTAAAAATAAAAACCAGCTTAACTTTTATAGTTCTAATTTTTTATTAAATATAATCTTGTTATCTAGTACTAGTTTCTTAAGTATTGCCTTTTATATTTTATATTTAATTATTTATTAGAAAAGTTTTGTAAAAAACTTTTACTACTTTTTATATATACTAAATAGTTAGATTTCTAAATATATATATATTAAATTATATGCTAAGTAATCTAAACATTAAGTATAATACTATACTATATATTAAGTAATTAAAATCTCTAAATATAACTATATTTATATACTATGTAGTTAAGCTTTTAGTATAAAACTAAAGAAATATTAAATATATTTTTAAATATTAGGTAATACTATATACTTATAAAAAAAATAAACTAATTAAATTACTATTAAGTTTACTATAATTTACACAACGTATTTAACTAAATAGTAATTAAATAGAAAGTATACTAAATCTAAATATTAAAAAGTTAATAGCTTATATTATAATAAAAAGCTAAGCTAAAATACCTAATTAAGATATTATTAAAAATATTAAAATAATACTAAAAGAAAATAATTAAAAGAAAATAGCTATTAGTTCTATAATTAATAAGATATTAAAAAAAAGCTTAGTAATTTTTTTTTTTTTTACTACTTTAAAAAGGCTTATAGAAACTAACTAATAATAATAAAATAATAAAAACAATAGACCTAATAATAGCTTAAATAAATATTTTAGAATAAAAGTAGTTTTTTTATAAGTTAATATACTATTAAGTACTCTAATATTTATAATTAAGATATGTTATACTACTACCTAAAATACCTATTATTAATTAAAAAATTAAGATTTCTAATTTAAAGGTTTTTAATAAAAACTACTTAAAACATTAGAATTTTAAATATAAGGCCTAAGTTAAGCTTTAAATTAAATTTAGAAAATAGAAAAAGTTAGTTAAAATTAACTACCTAATAAATAAAATATTAGAAAATACTTTAAAAATACTCTTACTACAAGTATTAAAATATAAGCTTATAATAAACAATGAAAGTATATAAAATTTTATAAACTAATAGTTTAATAATTTATATTTAAAAGTAAAAGCTTTAAATAAACTATATTACTTTAAGTAAAATAAGAAGCTAGTACGTAATTATTAAATAAAGTTTAACTAATTATTACTTAAGTTTAGAAAGTTATTTAAAAAAGCTTTTAAAAAGAGTATATATTAAAATAGCTTAAATTAAAAATTAAAAAGAAACCTAGTTATAGTATAAAAAAACTTTTTGCATAAAAACTTTATAAAAAAATTAGTATATAACTATTTTCATAAGTGAGTGGGCACCTCAAGCGAGTGGGCACCTTAAAAACTCACCAAAA
The DNA here is from genome assembly GCA_010093925.1 of Zopfia rhizophila CBS 207.26. Taxonomy (NCBI): domain Eukaryota; kingdom Fungi; phylum Ascomycota; class Dothideomycetes; family Zopfiaceae; genus Zopfia; species Zopfia rhizophila. Next base: position 73,060 of record ML994656.1, on the reverse strand, counting down.
ATTCAAGAATTCGCACCTCAATATCTCAACAACCACATTATAATAAATTCTAAAAATTTAATAGGCCATTTATAGTGCTTCTAAAAAGAGAGTATTAAACTCTTAAATGCTAGAAATTAGTAGTAAACTAGATATTTAAGAAAAGGTAAATATTTAACAATTTAGGAGCCAAAAACCTCCTATCTTAATAGCTATTAATTATTAGATCTTAAAAATTAAAAAACCTCTATTTCTAAGCACTATAAATAACCTATTAAATTTTTAGAATTTATTATAATGTGGTTGTTGAGATATTGAGGTGCGAATTCTTGAATTTTTGGTGAGTTTTTAAGGTGCCCACTCGCTTGGGGTGCCCACTCGCTTATGAAAATGGTTATTACTAATAATTTATATTATATTAATATAACAAGTGTGATGATGGGCATGGTCTTCACGCGTCGTTGCATAGATGCAGGTTGACGGGATAAGTTGGCTCTATTTTAGCTACACTAAGATGGGGAGAGAAGAGGTATAAAGGGGGCTCGCCTCTAAATAGGGCGGTGTATGGCCTGAGCGTGAGCTAGCCATGCACTGAGCTCTGCTAGATCGTGGTTGGCGTAGCTAGTTGCGATATCATGTGACCTGCAGCGAGCTGATCGAGCAGCACCGTTACATTACCCCCCTCTAAGGGAGGCTCGTCCCTAAGTCTCTAGGTTACAGTCTCTTCTTTGCTGGTCTCTGTACTACTCTTGTTTTTGAAGCCGCCTTGTCGTTCTCCTCTGTTACTTTCAGGTCCTCCTCTGCTTCGTACGCTTTCAACCAGGCGTCTAGTCGTGCCGGCGGTCCTGCTTTCTTTGGATAGGCCTCATGATAGTCTCTTACCTTGTGTGGGGCGCCTATAAAGCCTTGGGCGTTGTACTAGGTAGGATCTGGGTCATGAGCTAGCCAGGATGCTTTGTACTGTAGTCAGCCATGGAATAGGCGGCTATTAAGGATTTCCTGCACTGGCTACTTAGGATGCCCGTTGATCTCGATAGGTGGTTCCTCAGGTTCGATTTGGCTAGGTAGTGGGTGAGTAGAAGCCTTTTGTAGGCGGTCTGCGTGGAAGACGTTAAGCATGCGCATGTACGGCGGCAGCTTAAGGCGATAGGAGTGTCCCTTCATGCTTATAATAGGATAGGGTCCGTACATCTGCTGGTTAAGCTTCTGGCTAGGTCGGCTAGTGGTGAAGCCCTTAGGTGTAACGTATACCTTGTCTCCTGTAAAGAAGTCTGGCTTGCGGCGCTTCTTGTTAGCCTGTTGAGCCTGTCGCTCTTGTGCTTGAGCGATCTCTTATTGAGCTATCTCTATAGCTAGCTTTACCGCATCATGGTGAGCTTTAGCATAGCTCTGCACTTCCTCACGCGACATCTGTTTATAGACTATAGTAGATGCCTTCGTACGTTCCTCCCAGTCCTAGTGATAGATTAGCTAGTAGCTAAACTTAATTTAATAGAGTAATAAGCCTATAGTCTTATGTGGCAGAATTGCTTGGGCCTAGTCTATACAGGGTAGTAGGTCTGACTAGTTGTCCTGATAATAATTAATGAATAGGCGTAGGCGCTGGTTGATGTACTGGTTTAAAACCTTAGTGTTCCTATTAGTTTAGGGGTGATACAGTGTTAAGAGCTTTTACTTAATTCCTATTAGTTAACATAGCTTATCTATAAATGCTAAGGTGAACTAAGAACTGCAGTCAGAGACTATTAACCTAAATAGGCTAAATACTTACTAGATATAGTAATAGTACATATTAGCTACTTAAGTAACTATAGTTGTTTTATAATAAGATAGTAAGAAATAGTGTTTATTTAGCTAATCTATAATAATAAAAGCGCAGTTATATCTTTTCTTATTTAAGAGAAAAGACTTAAAGTCTATAAAAACATCTCGCTATACTCGCTTAAGGATTAGTAGTAATTTAAATAAGCTTAAAGTCTTATTATAAGGTATATAACTCTATTTATAAGCTTTATATATAGTTATATAATTATTTACATCTTTACTCATATAGCTTTAGTAGTAGTAGTTATAAAGTAACTTATTTATCTTTCTTTTATTTAGATAAGTAATCACCTAGGTAGCATAAATAGCTTAAATAAAGTAAATTCTTAAGAAGTGTATAGTAAGGACTATTAGCTTATTATAGTATATAAAAAGGCTTTAGTTAAGTTTTTATACTAAATAGTTACTAAAGAGAGTGCACTTTTAGAATAGTTATAAACTCTTATAACTATAATTCACCTTAATAATACAATTAATTAGTAAGTAAGAGTTATTTAGAGATAATAAGACTATAAAAGTATTAATAGTAATTACTTTAATTATATTAATAGCTAGTATATCTCTTACTAATAGTATAGCTAGGTTATTACTTATAGTCTTAATAAAGCTAATATTAATTTACTCTACTAAAAAAAAAACGCGTGTTTAGGTTACTTTATTCTTATTTTTTTAAGTCTTTAGTTTTTTTTACTTATATAAGAGCGCGTCAGCTACTACGTTAACTATACTAAAATAATAAATAAATATTAGATAATAATCTACTACGCTTATTATTTAGTATATTTAGTAAAAAGTAAGCTTTTACTTTATAGAGAAGTATTCTAGTATATAGTAGTTAATTAGAGTATTAAATAACTCTATAGTTTACAAGCCTATAAGCTATAAGTGTTATTCTTAAAGGCTATAAATTATAGTTAATATTTTTTTATTATATATATCATAGTTTATCTAAAGCTTATTTATAATCTTAGAGTAAAAAACTATAGATTACTAAAAACTATTCTCTTAAAGCTATAATAGTATTTTTATAATAACTTTATTACTTACGTCTGTCTCCATGCGCGTTTAGCAGTAGAATAAGTAGTAAACTAAAATATTATCTAACAGTATTAAATCTTTAGCTTACTAAAAGACTATTAGTTTATATTTACTAAAAGTATATTATATACCCTTCTTAAGTAGCTTAGTAAGCAGTTAAATAATACATTTATAGTCTTTTAGAAAAGCTTTATAGAAATTATAGAATCTTAGAAAAGATTATAAACTCTTAACTAATATAGGTACTGGCTATTTCTATATTATAGTAATCTTCTTAAAGTCCTTTTAAAATCCTTTTGTGCTAATAATAAGGCCTAGAAACTTTATTCTAGTAATAATAAACTCACTTTTCTTAATATCTATTTAGAGACTAGTATTTTAAAGATATTTTAGTACTTAAGTAATATGCTCCTCATACTATAGCAAGTCTTTAAAATAAATTAGAATATTATTAAAGTAAGTAGTATAGAAGTTATTAAGTAGATTATAAAATATTTTATTAATATAGCACTAGAATATAGCAGGGCTATTATAGAGACTAAATAGTAGTATATAATACTTATAGTTTCTATACTAAGTACAGAACGTAGTTAGGTTCTCTATATTCTTATTTAAACGTATATAATAAAAAGCCTATTATATATTAAGCTTAGTGAACACTTTTATACGCGCTAGCCGGATAAGAGTCTTCTAAATTAATAGAATTAAGTAAGTATCTTTCTTTATAATAGTATTAAGCTTATAGTAGTTAACATAAAAGCATTATTTTTCTCTAAACTTCTTAGTAAATAGTACTAGAAAAGTATATAAGACATTACTATAAGTAATAATATCTTATTAAAAATAGTTATTTAAATAAATCTTAATAAGCTGTAGCTACTTAAAAGATATATTATATAATAAACTTAATATTAGCATATTTTTAGCTATTAGTTTAATATTATAGTTAATATCTTTATAATGCAGGGGTAGTATGTTTGAGTTTTTTTTTAAAAAGTAGACTTAAGTTATACTAGCGTAGCTAGAGTAAAATAGCTTTTACTTAATATACTACTAAAGTTTTATTTTTTCTATAAGGTTCTTATTTACTTAATAAGGCCCTTCTAGTAAAGCTTTTATTAAGGGGCTTTAAAAAAAAAACTTTAAATCTAATAAGTAAAGTTTATCTCTATAGTTCTAAATAAGCTTATTTATTTTATATATATTAGTATATCTTAGCATAGTTTCCTTCTATTATATATGTATTATAAAAGTAATAGCTTTTATAATATTAATCTTAAGGCCTACTTTAGAGAGGTTTTTATATAAGATAAATTAAAAATAAAAAGTTTACTTACTTAGCTCTAAGTACTATTATAGATAAAGCTATTTTTTTTATTTTTTTAAGATTTTTTTACTATACTATATACTAAGGTAAGCGCTAGGGTGGTTTATAGATATATTATAAAATTACTATATTTATTAGCTCATCACGTTAGTTAGTATTAGCTTAGTATAAGAGATTAATTTTAGTTAATAGATTTTATATTATAATAATAATATTGTGACGGTGCTGCTTGCTCTGCTTGCTATAGACTATATAATATTATAACTAGCTACGCTAGCTATAACTTAGTATAGAGCTTAAAGTATAGCTAGTTTATGCTTAAGCTATACACTACCTTATTTAGAGGTAAGCCCTCTTTATATCTTTTCTCTCTCTATCTTAGTATAGCTAAAATAGAGCTAACTTATTTTATTAACCTATATTTATATAATAACGCGTGAAGACTGAGCCTATTATTATATTACACTAAAATCCTTTTAACTTAGCTAGATAATGGTGATATAATATTAAGGTTAAACCGCGTAATTAATAAGAGTATTTAATTTATTAATAACTATACCTAAAAGATTAATTACATGACTACGCTGAGTTATTAGTTTATTAACTATATAATCTCTACTGGAAAGCTCTATAGCGGTAGGTAATTAAAACTCTAAGTAATAGCCTATATAAGCTCTATATAACAGGCCTTAAAAGTGACTTAGCAGGTAACTAGAAAACCTACAGCAGTAGGTAATATATTTATTAGATTAGAAGAGAGCTATAAGAGTTCTAGTAAATATCTCTCTTCCTCCCTCTCTTATTATCTTCTTTCTGTTAGAGAAACTGATTCTTGTGAGCACTACTAGCTTATCTTCTCTATATTAAAGAAACTAACTTCTATAAATACTACTAGCTTATCTTCTTCACGCTAGAGAATTAGCTAATTGCTTTATTCTACTAGGGGCCAGAAGCTCTATATATATATAAGAATAAATAAGTTAGAACCATGGGAAAGCTCTTTACGCTAGAGATAAGAGTTAATCTTAAGATAATAGTTACTAGTAATAACTATATGTCTATTCCTAAGTTACTTAGGTGTACCGCTACATACTATTCTAATAACATAATTAGAGAAGACTATACTATTAAGAAGCTCCGCATCCAGGCATAATATAATAAGAAATTTTTTATAGCTACTACTAAGAGCACTACCTGGAGAACTAATACCTATAAGCCTTAGAAGATAGAGGTTACGCTTTTTACCCTAATAATCTTTAATTAAGTAATAATTACTAGTGAGCTAGAGCATAGCTATCTTAAAGTACTTATATATTATAACTATATTAATACGCTAAGAAAAGCGCTCAATACGGCCGAAACTAAGCTTAATAAGACTAGAGATAAGTTTACTAAGCTTTATTAGCTACTAAACAACACGCTCAAGCGCGTAGCAGATTAAGAGAATAAGATTAAAATACTAAAGATATAGATAAAGAAATCTACACATAATATATACTTCTTTCTCTCTGTAAAGGCTAGCCTAGTGCTATTATTAATACTAGTAAAGAAGACACGCTTTATAGCTCTGTTATAGACCTTTTAGAATTAGGCTAACTATATAGCTATAGGACCTAACGATAATTCTAATATAGGAGATTTTAGTAACTAAATTTCTTAAGCATTACTTTACGTACTAGCCACTCTACTAGTTATGTTTACTATAGGCAGCTATTAAGATAATAGCTGCTTAGCCTAATTCCCTGATTTGCTAATACTTAAGGACGGTAAGAACGTTACCTTTAATTAATAAAGGAATATTCTAGAGAATAAGGTATATACTAACTAAGACTAGTTTACTAGAGTTAGTAAGTAAGCTACTTAGGAGAATATTATCTCTTATATGTGTATATATACAGAGGGTCCTGCCAACCAGTACCTCTTAATACTTATATATATAATAAAAGAGAGTAAGTAGCTAGTTAGCTACTAGTATATAATAAATTATCTAGAGAGAATATATAGTAATCTATATAAGAGACTTAACACTTGCCGTGATTTCTAGAAGCTCTACTTTAGAGATCTTACTAACTTTATTATATTCTAAAGTGATTTCTTTTACCTAGCTTAAGAACACAGCCTACCCGTAGACTAATAGGTAGAAGAATTTTATAAAAAGCTTCTAAATGCTCTGCGTATGCAGATAGGCATCTATTAATAATAGTACTATAACTAATATAATAAGTATATAGATTTGGCTTAAGACTTTACTAAAGAGCTGGCTCTCAGCGCTAGGAAAGCTATTAAGCAGATTAATAGAAAAACTAGAAAAACTTAGCTACTACTGATTTAGTAGTTTTACCTAAGAGCTAAGTATCTAACTTACGTAGTAATTACTACTATTTTACTAATACCTATCTCTAAGCTAGCTAGTTGCTATAATTGTGGGAAATTTAGTTACTTTATAAAAAACTACTAACTACCTGCTTAAGCTATAGCTAAAGTAATTAAACTTATAGATACTAATAAAAAGCTCTATACGCTTTAGGATACTAGTAATAACAAAGAGTTTTAGCTTACTATAGAAGAACTATTAGGGAAAGACTTACCTTAAAGGAAGTCTCCTTTTTAAGGTTATTTCTTAAAGCTACTAGCTAATTTAACTTTTGCTAACTATTATTTAGTAGACCTGTTTTTACTCTATCTTGCTATATTTTTACTAGTGGACTAGCTATTAAGCTAAGTGGCTTTTTTAATACTAGAGTTAATAATTTTATTCTAGTACACCTAAAATACATGCGCGCTATTAAGAAAGGGCTTAAGATAAAAACTTACTAAATAGAATCTATCCCCCTAGCTGGCTACAATAATAGATTAAATAGATAAATAGATAAGTACTTTTAGGTAGATTTAGTACTAGATAACTACTACCTACTAATTTATTTTATTTTTTATAATACTAGCTGCTATGACCTTATAATTAGCCGCAAGCTTTTTAAAGATGTAGGTGCTTTAATTAATTATAAGAAGTAAACACTTAAATAGCTAGATAATAAGCTAATTAACTATAAGTATAATATTATTATTTTAATATAAAGTTTATTAACTAAAATTAATCCCTTATATTAAGCTAATACTAACTGACGTGATGAGCTAATAAATATGGTAATTTTATAGTATACCTATAAACTATCTTAGCGCTTATCTTAGTGTATAGTATAGTAAAAAAACTTTAGAAAAATAAAAAAGTAGCTTTATTTATAATAGTAGCTAGAGCTAAGTAAGTAAACTCTTTATTTTTAGCCTATCTCACGCAAAGACCTTTTTAAGGTAGGTCTTAAGATTAATACTATAAGAGCTATTATCTTTATAATATATATATAGTAGAAGGAAACTATACTAGAGTATACTAGTATTTATAAAGTAGATAAGTTTATTTAGAACTATAGAGATGAGCTTAGCCTACTAGACCTAAAGTTCTTTTCTTAAGACTCTAGAAACTTCTTAGTAAAGGCTTCGCTAGAAGGGCCCTATTAATTAAATAAGAATCTTACGGGAGAAAAGGAACTTTAGTAGCTTATTAAATAGAAACTATTTTACTTTAGCTATACTAATGTAATTTAGGTTTATTTCTTAAAGAAGAACTCAGACATACTGCCCCCGCATTATAAAGATGTTAACTATAATATTAAACTAATAGCTAAAAACATGTTAATATTAAGTTTATTATATAGTATATCTCTTAAGCAGCTATAGCTTATTAAGACCTATTTAAATAACTATTTTAAACGAGGGGTTATTATTTACAGTAATGCTTTATATACTTTTCTAGTACTATTTACTAAGAAGCCTAAAAAAAGGTAGTACTTTTATATTAATTACTATAAGCTTAATGCTATTATAAAGAAAGATATCTATCTAATTCTGCTAATTTAGAAGACTCTTATTTACCTAGCACGTGTAAAAGTGTTTACTAAGCTTAATATATAACAGGCCTTTTATTATATACGTCTAAATAAGAATATAGAGGACCTAACTATATTCTATACTTAGTATAGGAATTATAAGTATTATGTGCTATTATTTAGTCTCTGTAATAGCCCTACTATATTCTAGTATTATATTAATAAGATGTTTTATAGCCTACTTAATAACTTTTATACTGCCTATTTTAATGATATTCTAATCTATTCTAAAGACCTACTGTAGTATAAGGAGCATGTTATTTAAGTGCTAAGACGTTTTTAAAACGCTAGCCTTTAAGTAGATATTAAGAAGAGCGAGTTTACTATTACTAGAATGAAGTTCCTAGGCCTTATTATTAGCACAGAAGGGATCTAAAAGGACCCTGAGAAAGTTATTACTGTATAGGAATAGCTAGTACCTACGTTAATTAAAAGCCTATAATCCTTTCTAAGATTTTATAACTTCTATAGAGCTTTCTTAAGGGACTATAGACGTATTATCTAATTACTTACTAAGCTATTTAAGAAGGGCGTATGGCACACCTTTAGTAAATATAAGCTAGTAATTTTCTAGTAAGCTAAGAATTTAATACTATTAGATAATATTTTAGTTTACTACTCACCCTATTATCAGACGCGTATGGAGATAGATGTAAGTAATAGAATTATTATAAAGGTACTATTATAATTCTAAGAGGATAGCTTTTAGTAACCTATAATTTTCTACTCTAAAACTATAAGTAAGCTCTAGATGAACTATAATATATATAATAAAGAGATATTAGCTATAATCTATAGCCTCTAAAAATAGCGCTTGCAGCTTATAGGCTTATAGACTACTAAGTTATTTAGTACTCTAACTAACTATCACGTGCTAGAGTACTTCTTTATAAAGTAAGAGCTTACTTTCTACTAGATATACTAAATAATAAGCATAGTAAACTATTATCTAATATTTATTTATTATTTTAGTATAACTAATATAGTAGCTGACACGCTCTTATGTAAGTAAGAGAAATTAAAGACCTAAAAAGATAAAAATAAAGTAGCCTAAATACGTATCTTTCTTTTAGTAGAGTAAATTAATATTAGCTTTATTAAGGCTATAAGTAATAACCTAGCTGTGCTATTAGTAAGAGGTATACTAGCTATTAATATAATTAAAGTAACTACTACTAATACTTTTATAGTCTTACTATTTTTAAATAACCCTTACTTACTAATTAATCGCATTATTGAGGTGAACTGTAGTTATAAGAGTCTATAGCTATTCTAAGAGCGTGCCTTCTCTAGTAACTACTTAATATAAAAACTTAACTAGGGCCTTTTTATGTACTATAATAAGCTAGTAGTTCCTGCTATACACTTTTTAAGGATTTATTTTATTTAAGCTATTTATACTATTTAGGTGACTACTTACTTAAGTAAGAGAAAAATAGATAAGCTACTTTATAACCGCTACTACTAAAGTTATATAAGTAAAGATATAGATAATTATATAGCTACGTATAAAGCTTATAGATAGAGTTATATACCTTATAATAAGACCTTAGGCTTACTTAAATTACTACTAATCTCTAAGTAAGTATAGTAAGATGTTTCTATAAACTTTAAGTTCTTCTCTCTAAATAAGAAAGGATATGACTGTGTTTTTATTATTATAAACTAGTTAAGTAAACACTACTTCTTATTATTTTACTGTAAAACCACTATAGCTGCTTAGGCAGCTAATATGTACTATTATTATATTTAGTGAGTATTTAGTCTATTTAGATTAATAGTCTCTAATTACAGTCCTTAGTTTACTTTAGCATTTATAAATAAGCTATACTAACTAATAGGAATTAAGTAAAAGCTCTTAATACTGTATTACCTCTAAACTAATAAGAACACTAAGGTTTTGAACTAGTACATTAACTAGCGTCTATACTTATTTATTAACTACTATTAGAATAACTAGTTAGACCTGCTACTTTATATAGACTAAGCTTAAGTAATTTTATTATATAAGACTATAAACTTATTATTCTATTAAATTGAGTTTAGTTACTAGCTAATCTATCACTAGGACTGGGAGAAATGTATGAAGGTATTTACTATAATTTATAAATAGATATCACGTAAGGAAGTGTAGAGCTATGTTAAAGCTTACTATAATATAATAAAGCTAGCTATAAAGATAGCTTAATAAGGAATTACTTAAGTATAAAAGTGATAGACTTAATAGGCTAATAAGAAGTACCATAAACTAGACTTTTTTACAGGAGATAAAGTATATATTATATCTAAGAACTTTACTACTAGCTAATCTAGCTAGAAGCTAGACCAGTAAATATACGGACCCTATCCTATTATAGATATAAAGGGATATTTCTATTACTTTAAGCTGCTATTATACATGCGTATGCTTAATATCTTTTATATAGACTATCTATAAAAGGCTTTTACTTACCTACTGTCTAGCCAAATTAAACCTAAGGAACCGCCTATTAAGGTTAACGGGTATCTTAAGTAGCTAGTATAGGAAATTCTTAATAGCTGTCTATTCTATAGCTAACTATAGTATAAAGTATTCTAGCTAGCTTATAATCTAGATTCTGCTTGGTATAACGCCCGAGGCTTTATAAGCGCCTTATATAAGGTAAGAGACTATTATAAGGCCTATCTAGAGAAGGTAGAACTGCTGGTATAATTAGACACCTAGTTAAAAACATACGAAGTAAAGAAGAATCTAAAAGTAATAGAAGAGAATAATAAGGCAGCTTTAAAGATAAGAGTAGTACAGAAATTAGTAAGAAGGAGATTATAATCTAGAGACTTAAAAACGAGCCTCTTTTAAAGAGGGGGTAATATAACAGTACTGTTTACTCTACTTACTATAAATTATATAATATTATAACTAGCTATGCTAGCTATAATCTAGTGTAGAGCTTAGAGTATAGCTAGCTTATACTTAGGCTATATACCACTCTATTTAGAGGCGAGCCCCTTTTATACCTTTTCTCTTTCTATTTTAGTATAGCTGAAATAGAGCTAACTTATCTTGTTAATCTATATTTATATAATAATGCGTGAAGACTGAGCCCGTTATCACAAATATCATGCTTATAGTTAATTAGCTTATTATCTAGTTATTTAAGTGCTTACTTTTTATAGTTAATTAAAGTATCTATATCTTTAAACAGCTTATAGCCAATTATAAGGTCGTAGCGGCTAATATTATAGAAAATAAAATAAATTAATAGATAGTAATTATTTAGTACTAGATTAGCCTAAAAGTACTTATTTACTTATCTATTTAGTCTATTATTATAGCTAGCTAGGGAGATAGATTTTATTTAGTAAGTTTTTATTTTAAGTCCTTTCTTAACAGCGTGTATATGTTTTAGGTGTACTAGAATAAAACTACTAGCTTTAGTATTAAAAAAGCTACTTAACTTTATAGCTAGTTTACTAGTAGAGATATAGTAAAGTAAAGTAAAAACTAGTTTACTAAATAGTAATTAATAAAAATTAAACTAGTTAGTAGCTCTAGAGAATAACTCTAGGAAAAAAACTTCCTTTAAAGTAAGTTTTTTCCTAATAGTTTCTTTATAATAAGCTAAAACTCTTTATTATTATTAGTATCTTAGGGCGTATAGAGCTTTTTATTAGTATCTATAAGCTTAATTACTTTAGCTATAGCTTAAATAAATAGTTAATAGTTTTTTATAAAGTAACTAAGTTTTCCATAATTATAGTAACTAGCTAGCTTAAGGATAGATATTAGTAAAATAGTAGTAGCTATTATATAAGTTAATTACTTAGCTTTTAAGTAAAACTACTAAGTTAATAGTAGCTAAGTTTTTCTAGTTTTTTTATTAATCTACTTAGTAGCTTTCCTAGTGCTAAGAGCTAGCTCTTTAGTAAAGTCTTAAGCTAAGTCTATATACTTATTATACTAGTTATAATACTACTATTAATAAATGCTTATTTATGTATATAAAGTGTTTAAAAGCTTCTTATAAAATTCTTTTATTTATTAGTTTACAGGCAGACTGTGTTTTTAAGCTAGATAAAAAAAATTACCTTAAAATATAGTAAAGTTAGCAGGATCTTTAAGGTAGAACTTTTAGAAATTATAGTAAGTATTAAGTCTCTTATATAAATTACTATATATATTTTTTAGGTAATTTATTATATACTAGTAGTTAACTAGCTACTTACTTTCTCTTACTATATATATAAGTATTAAGAGATACTAGTTAGTAGGACTCTCCGTATACATACGTATATAAGAGATAATATTCTTTTAAATAATTTACTTACTAGTTCTAGTAAACTAGTCTTAGTTAGTATGTACCTTATTCTCTAGGATATTTCTCTATTAATTAAAAGTAATATCCTTACTGTTCTTAAGTATTAGTAAATTAGAAAATTAGGCTAAGTAGCTATTATCTTAATAGCTATTTATAATAAATATAACTAGTAGAATAGCTAGTACATAAGGTAATACTTAAGAAGTTTAATTACTAAGATTTTTTATATTAGAACTATTATCAGGTTCTATAGCTATATAGCTAGTTTAATTCTAAAAAATCTATAGTAAAGCTATAAAGTGTGTTTTCTTTATTAATATTAATAATAGCACTAAGCTAGCCTTTACAGAGAGAAAGGAGTATATATTATATATAGATTTCTTTATCTATACTCTTAGTATTTTAATTTTATTTTCTTAATCTGCTATGCGCTTAAGCGTGTTATTTAGTAGCTAATAAAGCTTAATAAGCTTATTTCTAGCTTTATTAAGCTTAGTTTTAGCTATATTAAGTGCTTTTCCTAGCATATTAGTATAGTTATAATATATAAGTATTTTAAAATAGCTATACTCTAGCTCGCTAGTGCTTATTACTTAATTAAAAGTTATTAGAGTAGAAAGTATAATCTCTATTTTCTAAGACTTATAGATATTAGTTTCCTAAGTAGTGCTCTTAATAGTAGCTATAAAAAATTTCTTATTATATTATGCTTAGATATAGAGCTTCTTAATAATATAGTCTTCTCTAATTATATTATTAGAATAATACGTAACAGCACACCTAAGTGACTTAAAAATAAATATATAGTTATTACTAGTAGCTATTATTTTAGAATTAACTTTTATCTCTAGCGTGGAGAGCTTTTCTATGGTTCTAATTTATTTATTTTTATATATATATAAAGCTTCTAGCCTCTAGTAAGGTGAAGTAATTAACTAATTCTCTAGTATAAAAAAAATAAGCTAGTAGTATATATAGAAGTTAGTTTCTCTAGCAGGGAGAAAGTAGTTTCTAGAGGGGGAAAAAAAAAAAGTATTTACTAAAACTCTTATAACTTTCTTTTAATCTAATAAGTATATTATCTATTACTATAGGTTTTTTAGTTATCTATTAAATTACTCTTAAGGCCTGCTGTGTAGGGCTTATATAGACTATTACTTAAAATTTTAATTACCTACTACTATAGAATTTTCTAATAAAGATTATATAGTTAATAAACTAATAACTTAGCGTAGTCATGTAATTAATTCTCTAGGTATAGTTATTAATAAATTAAATGCTTAAGTTAATTACGCAGCTTAATCTTAATATTATATTACTATTATCTAGCTAAGTTAAAAAGATCTTAGTATAATATAATAACAGGCACGGTCTTCACGCGTCGTTATATAGATACAGGTTAATAAAATAAAAAGAGAAAAAATATAAAGAGGGCTTATCTATAAATAAGATAGTATATAACTTAAGTATAAGCTAGTTATATACTAAGTTCTATTAAATCATAACTAGCGTAGCTAGTTATAATATTATATAACTTATAGTAAGCTAATTAAGTAGTATCGTCACAACAAATAAGCTTTAAAATAAGTTTAAACTAAATAATAATTAATTTTTAACTTATATTTAAACATTACCTTTACTAAAGCTAATATAGTAAAAACTAACTAAAATAAAAGCTAAAATTTTAAGAGCTAAAGTAACTAAATAGATATTAAAAAAAAAAATTAAAAAAGAAAATAAAGCTTATATATTTAAAATAGAAATAACTAGTATTATATTATTAAGTACTTTTTTAAAGTACTTATTTACTTAACTATAACAACTTACATGTTTAATAAAAAATTAAAGTTATTTTTATAATATAATAAAAAGTTTATAATTAAAAAACCTTTTAAAAGTATATTAAAAAAAATTGCTTTTAACTAAAGTTTTAGTTAGAAGCTAAAAGAAATAAATTAGATAATAAAAGTAAAATAATATTAGTTTAAAAATAACTATATATATACTTTTCTACTTATAGTATATGTTATAATTAATTTAATATATTTTACTTTAACTATAATTAATAGTAGCTATTTATATTATGTAATTATAAGCTATTTTTTTTACTTACTAATTTAAGTTTAAGTGCTTTAAGATTTCTTTAAAACTAATTAAAGAAATTAACAAAAAAGTTTTTTAAGTTAATAAAATAGTTATAAAAAAATAAACTACTAGAATATAATAATTGTACTAGTAAAAAAAGTATTTACATTTATTTAAAAGAAATTTAAGTAAAAAACTAAAATAAAAAAGCTTTTATAAATAGAATTTAAGAAATTAATACTATAGTCTTTATTAAAAAAAAAAAATAAAGAAATTATAAAAAAAAGCATAAATTTATTACAAGTAGTAATAAGTAAGGGTTTATTATAAATAATAATTATAAATAAAAAATAGTAAACTAATTAAAAAAGAATTATTAACTATTAGCTAAAAAGCATGTATGGAAATATAAAGCTAAAATAAAAATAAAGTAAATACTTTAAAAAACTAAGTAAAAGGCAAGACTTTTAGCTAATATTATTAATGTAATTAATAAAGCTAATAGTAAGAAAAATACGTAACATTTTACGTATATAGTTATAAGTATAATAAGTATAATAAGTAATAATAAAAACTTAAAATACTTATTAAAACTTATTATTTATAAATTATAAGTAAAGAATTTACTATATAAAAGGCATTCTCTTTAGCTTTTAAATAGTTTCTTTTTATATACTTATTTTCTTATTTTAAAGTAACTCTTTAAAATTAGTTATATAATAAATTAGTTAAACTATTACTTTATTACATCTTTATATTATTAGAATATTGTGTTAGTAAGTATTTATATAATTTTATATAATTACTAAAGCTTTAATATAAGTTATATTTATACTTACTATATTAAAAAAACCTATATACTATATTATTATAGTATTAGTAGTAAAGACCAAGTATTATTTTATTTTAAGTTATAAATATATAAAAGCTATAAAAATAACTTTAAGAAAACTATTTATTAGAATTTTTTTATAAAATTTACTATAAATTATAACACTATAAGTACTTAAAAGTTACGTAATTAGTATATAATAATAATAAAATTAAGTAGTTTAATTTTAGTACTAGTATTATTTATAGCTTAAATTATATAGTAACAATAGGTACAAATTATAAAACTATAATAAATAATTATAAAGTTAAAAAACTAAGCTAATATAAAAGTCTATATATTAAGTACTAAGATATAATTACTAAAAAGATTTAATAGAACACGTAAATACTTTAAAAAATTCTTAATAAAAATAGAAATATACACTTGCTTTAATAAAAACACTTTTTCTAAAAATTAAAATAAAATTCTTGTAGTTAGAATAAATATAAAAAGGAGAATTATAAACTAGTTTAAGCCCTTAGCTAAAAACTATATAAATAAGAAAACTAAAGAAGCTAAAATAACTAATAAAATAAAAACTATATTTTAAAGTTATAATAACTTTAAAACTTAAATAATAATAGTTTTTAGAAAAATTAATAAAAAATAAACTATAAAATAAAAAATATAAAACCTTAAATAAATAAAATTAGTTTTAGTATACACTATAAAATTTTAATAGCTATAGTTATAAATTAACTAGAATAATTTACTATTAATAGCAGCTTATTATACTAAACTTAAAAATTAAGTTAAAAATAAGCTAGTTAAAAGAAATTAACTAAATAATTTTACGCTCTTATAAAATCTATTATATGTATAAATAATTAGTAATATAAGTAAAAATTAGAATAAAAAATATTAAGTAATAATTATAAAAAAAAAGAAAGTATTAACACAATAAAGTTAGGCATATAATAAAATAAATATTAATAAAATTTAAATAAAAAAACTTAAATTATTAAAAAAGCTAAAAAAAGTAGCCTATAACTTAAGAATATAGAAAATAACTTAATAAAAAAACATGTCCAAAATATAGTAACATTAAAATACTTTATAAAAAAAATATTTAAATAAGAAATTAAGAATTATAATAGTAAGAATAAAATCTAAGCCTGTAGAATAAAACCTATAGTGAAAAAAACCTTATTAATTAAAGTTATTTTTAAGAAATTTAATAACAATTAATATTAAATTTATAGATCTAATAAATATTATAAAAAAAACTATAAAAAATAGTATTAGAAAACAAAGCATAAACTTATAAGTAGCTAGTAAAAATTATAAAAAATATTATAAAAAGTAATAAAAAATAATACTATATAGCAAACATAAAAACAAAGAACCTCATATTTTAAGAAATTAATAAAAAAAAGTAGTTATTTTAGAAAATTCTATTTTTAACATATAAAGCTTTTAGAATTATGATAATAACTATTTAGTAATAACTAAATAGAAATAAGTATTAAATTTATAAATTAAACTAATATATAAAATTTATATATAAAACTAACCATTAAAATATAATACTAAAAAAAGAGTTTTATAAATTAAAAAACTAGATTACTTAAGTAGTATTTTTATAGCATAATAGCTTTATAAAAAGAGTAGTATTTTAATTTCTTATAAAGATCTAATAAAGAAAGCTATATGTTTTCTAGAAATAAGAAAAAAAACTAATTTAATAAAAAAAATAAGAAACTAAGCTAGAGAGTAAAAATAATAAATATAATAAAACAAAAATATTTTTGCTTATTATATAAATTAAAAACACTAATATCTTTTAATAACTAAAGAATTAAGAATGTTATATTTATAAGTTAGTTAACTATATTAAAAAAACATATACATAAGTAATATATTTAATTTAAATAAAAAAACTAAAAAAAAATAAAAAGTATGTAAAAATGTAGTAAAAAAATTGAAACTAAATAAACAAATTCCAAAAGCCCTAAGCACTATAAATAATATAAAAAATAAAAATAATTAGTAAAACCAACAATACAAATAACATTATTAAAAGAAATATATATTAGAATGTAGATATTATAAGAAAAATAAAATAATATTAAAATAACTTATAGTATTAAAAACTCTTTTATAAAAAATACTTTTTAAGATAAAAGTATTTTATATATAAAAATAAAGTTAAAAAAAGTATAGTGAAATATTATATTAAGTATACTATTATAACTATTATAAAAAAGTAAATCTAAATAAATCATACTCCTACTACTTGCCTAGTAGGCTTTGTGGTATTATTAAACTTATACTTATTTTAGCTTTTATTAAAAACTTTTAGCCTATAATATATAACGCTACTGTAAGGCGTAGTAGCTGCGTGATATAAGCTATTATTATTTATTTAATAATCTCTTTTTTTTCTTATTCTTCTGCTAAGAATTTATTAAGCTATAGCTTAAGACTTAAGTGCTATTATTACCCACTAAGGCACATAATATCTCTATAAAATAATACTAAAAAATATATAGATAATAAAAGCGGCTAGCTAACTATAAAAGGGAAGTAAAATAATAAAATTAACAGTATCAACATATTTTAGAAAGGTAATTAGGGTTTATATTAGAAATATTAGAGTTAACTTCTTTACCTTAAGTAATACTTTTTTTAATTATTATACTCTAGAGACAAAGCTCTAAGCGCTAGATAATTTTATTAATTAACTAAATAAAAGAAAACCAACTCTCCAGGACGTTATTTAGGAAATCTGAATTATATAAAATATTAAGCTAATATATACTGAAATAGCATAAAATTTAGTAATTATAGTACTAGTAATAAGACTTATACCAGTTAGGAAAACAGACCTATTAATTTAGATCTAAATAGATAATAAAAAAGTACTATAGAAACTAAACACGCTTACTTTAGCTAAACTTCTAAATAAAGTATATAACTATTATTAATTCCTATAGTGTGTAGTTATTACTTAAGTGATTTCTAGAATTAGCCTTATTATTATAATAGCTATTAAGTAAAAGAAAACCTAGCTAATAGAAAATAACTATTAAGTTTAGCTAATTAACTTAAAAGCTAGAATTAAGAAGAAACTATATGCCGTATAGATTTATAGTGTTAACATTTAAGAAATAGAAAATAAGAGAAAAGAAGATATTATAGCCTTATAAACTAAATAAAACGGAATATATATTTCATATCTCCAAATCCAAAATTTTCGGTGGAAGAATAGGAAAAACGCTAAGATAAAGAAAGTAAATATAATAATTTTAGAAGTTAACAAACTAAAAACAGCGTAAACTATTATTAAAAAAGGTTTCCTTATTTAATACTATATTCATATAGCGGATACCTGGTCTAATAACTAGTAGATTAAGTAATATATTAAATACTAAAGATATAACTATATTACGAAGAACTATAAGCACAGAATAAGATATAATAAATACTTAAGATACTATAATATCTATTAGTATAAAGAAAACCTAGAGAAATTGGAATATATCTTTTACCATAAACCACACCCAGCCTAAAGTAAAGAATGTTAGTATTAGGAGAGAGTTATAGCCTAAATTTAAGAATTAATATAAAAATATTTTAACTATATAACAGGAAGACTATATATAATAAATAAATAATAAACCTAAATAACTACTTACTAGACTATATTTACTTTAGGAAAGAGAAAAGTAAACATAATAATATCTACTTAAAAAAAAAATAGGAAAAATGTTAAGCTCCTAACATCATAAAAGACACTCCTTTAAATTATAAGTAATAGTAGTTAATAGCTTCTAATCTAGTAATTAAAGGACAACACTTAAAATAGAAATAACTAATATAAATAAGAAAATAGAAACTAATAAGCTTGCTTAAGTATAGAATTAGGCCTAAAGACGCTTTAAATCTTACAGTTTAATATACATTATATAGTAAGAATATAGTTTTAGATTATATTTTAAGTATAAAGTATATAAGATATTATAGTGATATAAGATCTAGTAAAGAGTAAAATAAAACAGGGAAAAAGCTCCCTTTCCTATTAAATTTTTTATACTATTTAAAGAAATAAATAAGAAGCCGGAGTTTGCTTCTACGTTAATAAATTACTTAATTTAGGAAAATAGAAATGGGAATACCATATAAACGACATAGCAACACTTATTCTTGAAACTGAAATTAGAAAGATTAATATTCATAATGTTTATAATAAACATGTTAACCTAGATATTAAGATATTTATTTCTATTTTAAAGAAAGAAAGTAAATATATTTTTCTTAGCAACTTTAACCTACATTACTTAAGCTAGAGAGGTCTATAAATACGGATATTAGAAGCTAAAGTAATATAACTTTATAATATAATATAAGAAATCCTTTATCTTACCACCTTAAGAGAACTAGATATATAAAGGAAAACTAAAGATATAGCTAATTTCTCTACTATAGATCTCACCTTTCTAACAGAAGCACTATCAAGAAGGTTAATTTTATACTATAAATATAAAAAAATAATAACAGATTTAGATTATAAGCCTATTAAAATAATTCTTAATATTTAATTATTACTCTATAACGACCGGCGACGCCTCTAGAAACATGTTAACTAAATAAACTTTAAAAAAAAACTAGTATTCTAAATAAAGAAAATTAGCTACTTACTTTTTCTAATAATTATAGATACTAAGTAATTCTCTTAAGCACTAGAAGATATTCTTATGGCTATAATTAATAAAAAAGTATTTTTTACTAGACTATTAGATAAAGCAGACCCTCAAATAACACCTAAAGTAAAAGCTAAAATTAAAGAAACTAAAAAAGTAAGAAGATAGACTTAGTAATTGAAACTAGAGACAAACTAGAAAACGTATAAGACACTAGAAAATAAAAAGAAATAACTTATCTACTAGACATTAAAGAACTAATAGCGGTTTATAATAGCTATAGTTATAGACTAAAATAAAAAACTCTAAAAGCTAGTATAATAGACTAAAGTTGTATATATACTAAAAAATCTATTCCAGGTACCTAACCTAGAAGGATTAGATAATTATATAATTACTAATAAGAATAGAAAAGTAGAGCTTTTACTTAGGTATTTTTTTTTATCTACACGTGACATAAACCTTTCAGACTTAGAGATAATAAGAAACATTTATAAGATACTAGAAGAAGACTAATAAATAGAAAATAATGCCTAAATAATATTAAAACTATAGTAGGAAATAGCTAGAACCTAAAGAGAAAAGAATTAAATTCTAAACCTTACCTCTCACTTCTTTAAAGTAGAAAAAGAAAGACTATTCTCAAGCCTAGAAATACTAGAAAATAAAATCTATAATATTGTAGCTAAACTCTCTAAAAATAAAGCTAGTAGACTATATAAAGTTACTAATAGATATATTAAAAATTATATAGTAATACTAAAGAAATTATTTTATTATTTATTTTAAACATGTCTTTTTTTAGGACACTATTTAACTAATTTCAAATAATTAGTTACAGTAATTCTCTGTAAACTAGATAAAAAAAGATATAATATTTTAAAAAGTTAGAGACTAATAGTCCTCCTATCTTACATAAGGAAAATCTTAGAGGCAGTAGTAACTAATAAACTTAATAACTTAGTTAAATAATTTAATCTACTACTACTAAACTAAATAGTAAGACGTGAAAGATTTATAATTATAGTACTAAAGTACCTAGTAGAACTAATACATACTATATAATAAACTAGTAAAGTTGTTATAGTTCTTAGCTTAGATATTACTAGAGCGTTTAATAAAGTTAACTATAAAAGACTCTTATTTAACCTAAAAGAAAAGAGTATTCTTAAGTAGATTATTTAATATATTAAATCCTTCTTAAAAAAATAAATAACTAAGGTCAAGCTCCCAGGCTTTTTCTCTAACTATAAAAAAATAAAATATAGTATTTTATAAGGCAGCCTTTTATTATTTATATTATTTCTTTTTTTTATTACACCCCTACTAGAAAATATTACAGAGACGGAGTCTCTAGTATATATAGATAATACCTATTTTATTATAATCTCTCTAAATATTTAAAAGAGCTATATAATAATCAAAAAAGCATATAAGTAGTGCTAAAGATAGGTAAAAATATATAAAACATAATTTACGCTAAATAAATACAAAATTATGTACTTTATAAGAAAACGTAATATAGATAATAAAAGATTAGCTTTATTTAAAATTAAAGGCTTTACAAAAGCACCAGCTAACTCTATATAAATACTAGAAATAATTATAATAAGAAACTAAACTAGTACTTATATATTGAAAACACGCTTAGTAAGACTAAAAATTTAGAGAATATTTTAAAAAGACTTACAGATTTTACCTAAAAAGCTAATATAAGAAACTATAGATAACTATATATTACACTAATTTAACTAACTATTACTTATAGCTACAAAATCTAGTATAGACTAGATAGGGTAAAAGGTTTTATTTTAAAATTTAATTTATAGAAGATTTAAGCAGCGTAGAACTAGTATTTTTAAATAGTTATAAAGGCATACAAAACCATATCTACTAAGCTACTAGAAAAAGAAATATAGATTAAGTCTATTAGTTACTTTATAAAGAAATAAATATTATTTATAAGAATATCATGGATATTTTCTTTAATCAGAAAATTATTCTAAGACCTTCGTAATTAAATCCGAGGATAATGTCGTAACTACTAGAAGTATATACTAGGTAAAAGAACTAAGAAACTTACTAGTATAATAATTAGATATGTAATAACATAGCAGGAATAAAACCTTAAAGAAATCTTAAAAGAGCGAAAGGCTGTATATAAAGGCCTAGTTAAAAAATAATCTAAAAAAAAAGTCTTAAAGTAATAAGAAAACTATACTAAAAAAAGAAAAAATAATTTATACATACTAGTTATAATACAGGGCAGATAGAGTAAAGCTAATATATAAAGATATAAAAATCTTATTAGAGTTTAAAGCTTTATAATTATTTTATACTATACTAAAGTAATTAGCCTTAAAGCTTTCCTATATAAGATAAGAGTACTATTAGTATTCTCTTTTAATTATAACTATAGTAGAAGATAGACTGTCTACTATATATTTATATAGTATTTATGTTTTAATAAAGAAAGAATGTAACTCTAGAATATCACAGAGACCTCAGATTTCCGGACTTAAATAAATAATAATAAAATACTACTAAAGGTTGCTAATTAGATTATGTGAATATTAAAACTTAATTAATTCTCATAAGCGCATATATATAGAGAAAAGAAAGAGAAGAAATTACAGATCACTTAAGAAACAAAAATAGAAAAAAAAAGAGAGAGAACTACTAAGATTAAGCTAGAATAAGAAAATAAAGAAAATAGCCTAATAGAATATAGGTAAAATAGGAGTAAGATAACACGCAAATAATAAGTAAAATCTTATAATAAAAAGAAATTACTATACTTAACCTACTTTAGGAATCTGCTTTAACTAGGACTACTATTATTAAAATAAAGCAGAATTCTAATAAGTAGAAAGAAATAGTAAACTCACAAAAGAAAAGTATAAAATACAGTATAAAGTTTTTATTTTATATTAAATTAGATGTTAAGTGTAAGAGAATATATTTTAGTAAAGCCTAAATATTAAAGAAATAAATATATCTTAGCCTGTAGATAGACTAAGCTGCTTTTATATATATAACCTTAATAGAAATCTAAGCATACAAAAATAACTAACCCATATAAATATATAATTAGATAAAAGGTTTTCTTTTTATATAGTTTTTATAGATACCCTATATAAACCCCCAAGGGATCTCGGTTAGAAGAATTGAACTTATTATTATTATTATAACTATTACTTTTTATATATTAAAAAAGAGTACTTTAATTTAAAAAATAAAATTAAAAGTATAATATATATATAATTTAACATTAAAAAACTAAATAACTACTAGTAAAAAACTTAAGCTAGTAATATAATTATTAGAGCTTTTAAACTATAATAAGTATAGTAAAAACTATATTTTTATTTTAGTATAAAAGTAAACGGAAAATCTCTAAAAGTACTAGTAAATAATAAAGTAAACAAAACATTTATTTTAAATTAATAAATAAAATAAAATAACGTATTATACTAGAAAAAAAGTTTTTAGTAAAAGTAAAATAAGTAAATAATAGTGTAATAACTTTTAAAAAAAAGTTTAATTAATTTAAAGACTATAGTAATAAAGCTAAAAGTAGTAAGCTATAAAAATATCTACTATATTAATATTCTAAATATAAAAAAGTTAAATATAATTTTAAAATAAAATTAGCTCTTATTATATAATTTAATAATAAATTAGTAATAAAAACTATTTAATAGTATAATTTAATAAAAAAGTAGTATAAATATAAAAGCTAAAAGTAATAAAAAAACACTTTAAAAATTTTTTTATATAAAACTATATAACAATTATTAAAAAAATAACTATAAAATATTAAAGTAGTATAAATTTAGAAACAAGTCTTAGACACTACTAAAGCTTAAATACTTTAAAAATATAAGAAATTTACTTATTTATTTAGCAAAAATAAGGAGAACGTACTTTTAAAATATTAATTTTAAAACTATAAAATACTAGTTAAAAAAAAAGGTTAAACTAAAACTAATATATCTTCTATTAAAAATATAATAAAAAAAATTAAAATAATACATTAAAAATTTTTTAAGAAAAAATATATATAACTAAGTAAGAGTTTAATAGCTTTAATAATATTACTTATACAAAAAAAAAAAAAGAGAAAATTATAACTATATATAGATTTTAAATAACTAAATTAAGTTATAACAAAGAATTAATATCTACTACTACTAATATAAAAGCTAATAAAAAAACTTTAAAAAGCTTAATAGTTTAGTTTATTTAATATCTGTAAAAAATACTATAAAGTTTAAATTAAAAAATATATATAAATAGTTAACAGTATTTAAAACAAGATATAAACTTTTTAAATACTATATTATACTATTTAAATATATAAATATACTAGTAACTTTTTAGGTAGTTATTAATTATATACTTTATAAATACTTAGATATATTTATAATAGCGTACCTAAATAATATACTAGTGTATATAAAGAAAATACTTAAAAAGTATAAAATACATATTAAAAAGGTTTTAAGAAAACTTTAAGAATAAAACTTTTTTATTTAGTTAGAAAAATGTAAATTTTATATTATAAAAATAAAGTTCCTAGAATTTATTATTTTAAAAAAAGAAATCTTAGTAGATTTAAAGAAGTTAATAAAAATAAGTAACTAGCTAATATCTATAATAGTAAAAGAAATATAGTTATTTTTAGAATTTATAAATTTCTATAAAAAGTTTATAAGAAAATATTTAAAAATTACAACACTTTTAACAAAGTTAACTAAAAAAAGATAATAAATTTAGTTAAG
Organism: Zopfia rhizophila CBS 207.26; assembly: GCA_010093925.1. Classification (NCBI taxonomy): domain Eukaryota; kingdom Fungi; phylum Ascomycota; class Dothideomycetes; family Zopfiaceae; genus Zopfia; species Zopfia rhizophila. Next base: position 48,264 of record ML994656.1, on the reverse strand, counting down.
AATAAAAATAGTAGTAAATATTTATAAAACTTAAAAACAAGTTTACTTAAAAACTAATATTAAAAATATTTAACTTAAAATTACTTATTATACTAAAAACAAACGTGTTTAATTATGTAATAGAAGTAGTTTATAATTAATAATATAGTAATAAACATTTTTATTTTATAAACTATTTATTAAAAAAACTCATAAAAGCTAAATTAAACTATAATGTTTATAATAAAAAACTATTAGTAATAGTAATAGTATTTAAGAAATAACAAATTTACTTTAAAAAAGCTAAGTATTAAGTAGAAGTTTTTTTAAATTATAAAAAATTAATAAGCTTTACTACTATAAAGAAACTAAATAAAAGATAAATACACTAATTAAAAATACTAGTTATCTATAATTTTAAGATATTCTACTAAAAAGAATTAAAAAACAAAGTAGTAAATACACTTAGCTAATAACTAAATTATATAAAATAATATAAACTAATACTAAGTATAGTATTAATAGTAAAATTAAATAAATTAGTAAGCTATAATTATTTAAAGATTATAATAATTACTAAAGTAAAGAATTACTAGATAATAAGAATTAGCAATCTTAAGTAATAAAACTCTTAAAATCTAGAATTAAAACATATATATATAAATAAACTTATTTAAGTGCTAAAAGAGTTATATAAGAAATTAATTAAAGAAAATAAAAAAGCTATTACATATAAATACTAAAGAATAGAAAAAACTATAAAGCAAATCTTTAGGAATTTCTATATTAAAGGGTTGAAATAAAAAGTAAAAAAAGTAATTAAAGCCTACCTAAAATATATAAATTAAAAAAAATAAACTAGTATAATATAAGTTTTATAAACTTTTATAACTATTAAAAGTATTAAAAGAACTATAGTAGTTAGTTTTAATAAACTTTATTACAGGATTACTATTATTTAAAAAACTAGAAAACAATAAAAAGTATAATATAATACTAGTTATTATAAATAAACTAACTAAGTATATATACTTTAATCTAATAATTATAGATCTATTAGTAAAAAATCTAGTATATAAAGTCTTAAAAATAATAATTTCAAGATATAAATTACCTAATAAGTTTATTACTAACTAAAATAAATAATTTATATTGTACTTTTAAAAAACCTTATTAACTAAATTAGAGTTAAAAATAAGTTTTTAATAAGCTTTTATTTTTAAATAAATAGGTAAATAACGTATAATAACTAAACTCTAAAATAATACTTAAGAATATATATTAACTACTTTTAGAAAAATTAGGTTAAGTTATTACCTTTAATATAATTTACTTATAATAGTATAAAATTATTTATAACTTATAAATCTTTATTTTACATTAATTATAAGTATAAGCTAACTACTTATAAAAAATTACATAAATTAAAAAGTAAATTATATTAAGCTTAAAATAAAGCTAGATAGTTATAAAACTTATATAATAAACTTAGTAAAACTATTACCTTAAAGAACTTATAAACTATAGAGAATACTAATAAGTTAAAAGTTAAAAAACTAATTTTTAAAAAGAGAGACAAAGTGTTCCTACTATATAAAATTTTAAAAACTAAAAAACTAAGTAAAAAACTAAACCACGTTTAAATTAAACTATTTAAAATTAGTAAAATTACTAGGCTAGTTAATTATAAACTATAACTACTATAAAATATAAAATTTTACTTAATTTTTTATATATTATTACTTAAACTAACACTACTAAACGTACTAATAGTAATAAACATAAACATAAAACTATACTAATTAAAGTATAAAGTTAAAAAGATTTAAAGGCTATAATAATTTAAATGTTCGTAAAAATACTTAGTTAAATAGAAGAACTATAACCTAAAGAAAAATACTTAAAAACTTATTAAAAACTTAAAGTAATATTTTAGAATAATTAACTAGTTTTATCTAAAAAAAAAAAATTAGTAATACTAAATTTTAAGTAAAAGCTTATATAGCTTTGTAATTAAAGGAAATTAATAAAAAAGAATTAGTAAAAGTAATAGAAAAAAACATTATAGATTATAATAGTTTAAAAGTTTTTTATTTTTCTTTATTTTTTAGATTTTGTATTTTCTTAATTAAAGTAAGCTTATAAGTAAATAGTTTATACTTATAATTATTAACTAAAGTAAGCTACTTTTAAAGCTGTTATTTATAAGCTTTAGTTTTAAAAATAGTATTTTTCGTTACTTTTAACTAATTATAAAAACGCCAATATTTAACTAAAAGCTTATTAAATTTTTACTAAAAAACTATTAAATTATATTTATAATTCTAAAAAAATACACTTAAAGCAACAGCTAAATAAAAAATTTATAAAATAATAAAAATTCATCTTTTTATATAAATTATATAAAGTTAGTATAAAATAGTTATAATCTTAAATTAATTTTATAAAATAATAATTATAAATAGTTAAAGACTTAACTTGAAGTATTATTAGAAATATAAAAAAAAAGAGGTTTTAGAAATGTGTATAATACTACTAAAAAGACTTACTTTTCTTATACTTAAAACCTAAAGTAAGAAGAACTTTTAAGTTAAAAATTTAAAAAAAAACAAGTATTATAAGTAGTAATAAATAAAATTTTATTACAAGTAATAATTATAAATAAAAAGTAATAAACTAATTAAAAGAGAATTATTAGCTGTTGGCTAAAAAGCACATATAAAAATATAAAACTAAAATAAAGGTAGAGTAAATACTTTAGAAAACTAAGTAAAAAATAAAGCTTTTAGCTAATATTATTAAAATAATTAATAAAGCTAATAGTAAGAAAAACATGTAACATTTTACATATATAATTATAAATATAATAAGTATAATAAGTAGTAATAAAAACTTAGAATACTTATTAGAACTTATTATTTATAAATTATAAGTAAAGAATTTACTATATAAAAGACATTCTTTTTAGCTTTTAGATAGTTTCTTTTTTTATACTTATCTTCTTATTTCAAAGCAACTCTTTAAAATTAGTTATGTAATAAATTAGTTAAACTATTATTTTATTACATTTTTATATTATTAGAATATTATATTAGTAAGTATTTATATAATTTTATATAATTACTAAAGCTTTAATACAAATTATATTTATACTTACTATATTAAAGAAATATATATACTATATTATTATAATGTTAACAGTAAAAACTAAGTATTATTTTATCTTAAGTTATAGATATATAAAAGCTGTAGAAAAACTCTAAAAAAAAACTATTTACTAGAACTTCTTTATAAGGTTTACTATAAACTATAATAAAATCTTTATTATATTTCTAGTAAATATTAATAAAGCTTGTACTTTAAAACTAAAAGTTAATATTATAATACTACTACTTAATTTCTTAAAAAAATACTATAAACTATTTAACTTAAAAAAGTAAATAAATTGCTTTTATACTAAAAACCTAAAGTTAACTATAAAATTAAGCTAGTATTAAAAAATTAAAAATAGTCTAACTTTTTTTAAAAACTGCTATATAATATATTTAAAGGTAAATTACTAGTACTAAAAAAAAAAAATTATATTATTACTTAATAAAGAATTTATTTAAGTTAGTAGTTTAGTAGCTGTAGTACTTATTTTATTTATAAAAAAGTTTAAAAAAGATCTTTAATTTTATATTAACTATTAACGTATTTTATAAGTGAGCTGGTTAAATAAGTGAGCTGATTAGTTTACTAAGACTATATATTAAAATATTTAATACCATAATGTCTCTACCTACTGACCTATAATTAATTTCTAAAGAAGCTTAAATATAGCTTGCTATTTAAGCTCTTGAAATAGGCTAAATATTTAGCCTCTAACTTACTACGCGTACTTTTAATGTTCTTTTCTTAAGTCTATAAACGCGACACACTAGAATCACCTTATGACATAATATTAAGTCTAATTCAATAAATCTAATAGCAACTAAAGAGGAGGTAATAAAATAGTATATACTTAAGCTAGATTTAAGAGAATTTACCCCTCCGCTTAATACTGTTTAAGAGATAGCTAATAAACTATTAGCTGAGTAAAAAAAAAACTTAGTAGATATAAACTAGCCACACAACTTCATTAAGTACACCGTAGGGCTTAAAATAAAGTATAATTAGAAACTAGACTACTAGCGTTATAAATAGGAAGAACTAGCAATCATATAAGCTTAGTTTAACTTTATACGTAATATAAAGGCTAAATATAGTATATAAGATAAAGACATGTACAACTTTAATAAATCTGGCTTTCAGATGGGTATAATAACCTAGTAAAAAATCGTTACAGGCTCTAAAAAATAGCATTAACTAAAAGCTATTTAGCTAGGTAACTAGAAGTAGGTTATAGTAATTTAAGGTATTAGCGCATTAGGGTACACGCTTCTACCCTTTATTATTTATAAAGGTAAAAACTATCTCTCTGCCTGGTACTAGAAAGTTAACATACTATCCCAATAGACATTCAGGGTCTCTGATAATGACTGGATAATAAATAAGCTTAGTTTCTAGTAGTTGAAGCACTTTAATATGTATATAAAAGAGCGTACTATAGGTGTATACCGTCTATTAATTCTAGACAACCACGAAAGCCATAACTCGCTAGAATTTACTAAATACTATAAAGAGAATAAGATAGTTATTTTATATATGCTGCTATATTCGTCACATATCTTATAGCTACTAGATATTAGTTATTTTTCGCTATTGAAGACAGCGTATAGGCGCTAAGTTAAGAAGCTAATATATAACTAGTTTAATTATATTACGAAAATAGAGTTCTTACTAGCCTTCCGGGACGCGTTTAATGCGTCTATTACTAAAAAGAATATCCAAGAAAGTTTTTAAGGTACTAGCCTAGTTTCATTTGATTTAGATAAGGTAATATTAAAGCTTGATGTTTAATTACGTACGTTTACACCCCCCACTATATAAGATACCCTATGGTAGTTGAAAATCTCTAGTAACTATCTCGAATTTAGGTCGCAATTAAAGCTGATTAGTGATAAGTTAGGTAGCTTACTATTTTTCTTAAAGGAAGGATTTAATTAGCTTATTAAAAACATCTTTTTAATGGCTTATTAGATAGTGTTATAGCGTAATTAAATTACTAAGCTTAAAGTAGCTAATAAGATTATAAACTAATAGAAACAGCGTAAAAGAAAGCGTATCTAGTAAGAAAGAGTCCTTACCTTTAAGACTAGCTTATAATTAGTTACTAAGAAGTCTACTACTATAACTTTTAGTAGTAAGAAGAGTCAGGGTAACGCTAGAGTAGATAGAATTAAACTAACTTAAAGATACTATAGAAACTGCAGCGGGACTAGGCATAATGCTTAAACATACTAAATTAATAAAGAATCTACTATAGAATCCAGCAACGATGAGGAATTAGAGGTAGATTATAGTGGAGTAGAGTAATTCATTATATAGTTTATTATATTTAGTATAGTTTTAGTAAACTAATTAGCTTACTTATTTAACTAGCTCACTTATAAAATACGTTAAGCATTAATTAAAATTATAAAAAAAAATTAATATTTATTACTATTAATTTATAAAACTTTATATAAGTTTAGTAAAGTAAAATAGTTTACTAAACTTAATATAACAGTAACTTTTTATAAAATTTATATTATAAAAAAATAGTTAATAGCTATTTAAACTTAGTTTAAGCTTTTTAAATAGTTAGTAACTTTTTTTAATATAGCAAATTTTCTAAGTACCTTTTAATAATATATTAACTAAATATTATAAAAGTACTTAAATAAATTCTACTTAGTATATTTAAATAATATATTAATTTATACTAATAAAAGCTTAATATAGTATTAAAAGTAAGTTAAAAAAATATTAAAAAAATTTAAAAAGCAGGCCTATATATAAATATTATAAAGTATAAGTTTAAAGTTATATTAACTAAATATCTTAAATTTATTATTAAGGTAAGTAAAAACATTTGTATAAATCCCAATAAAACTAAAGTAATTAAAAAAATAAAAAACTTTTAAAATAATTAAAAGTATATAAATTTGTTTTAGTTTTATAAACTTTTATTAAAAGTTTATATAAAACTTTACTTAACTTACTACTTTTTTTATAAAACTTATAAAAAACGTTACTTTTTAATATTTTATTAAAAAGTAAAAAGCTTTTAATACTCTAAAAAAAATAAATTTTAAACTAGTACTAGCTAACTTTAACCTAAAGTTTAATATAATATTAAAATATAACTTATTAAAATATACTATAAATAGAATACTTTTATAGTATAAAGAATATAAAGTTTTATAACTTTATATATACTTTTTTTAAAAAAATAACTTTTATAAGTATAATTATAAGATTTATAATAAGAAACTACTAGTAATTATTTAATATTTAAAAGAATAGAATACTAAATTAAAATACTAAAGCTAATATAAATGTTAGTAGGCTAAGCGTAGCGAAGTATATTATATATTCACTTTAGAATTTTAAGTTACTAGTAAATACTTATAGTAAGTTTATAATATAGATTTTTATTTATTCCTAAGCCTAGAATAGTTACTAAAACTTTTATTTAGAAATAGTATACTAAATTTTAACTCTATATAAACCTTATATTTAGCTCTATTCCTTTATTATTAGCCTTTACTAATAATAGCCGGCTTTAGTAATATAAACTAAATTTATATTACTAATAAAATTAATATAGCCAGCTAGGCAGCAGATAATCTAGAAGGAGTAATAAAAATCTTTAAACTAAATTATAACTCGTTTAGTATAAATAGCGGATAGATTAACAGCTAAGGCTAATTAAACTAATACTAAAACTAATACCTAGAAATACTTACTTTTAAAAACATTAATTAAGAAAGCCTCTGTAGCTTCTTACAGAGCGTTAAGAGCTATAGCCTAAAACTAGAAATTATTATTAAAGTCTTTAGTAATCTTATAAACTAGTTACTACAATAAAAGACGCTTTAATAAATATTTTTAGTAATATTAATAGTATTTAATCTCGTGTAGTACACTAGCTGTAAATTATTAACATAATATCAAAAATAAAAATAAAAATAAAAAATAAAAGGAAAGGAAATGAAATAAAAATTAGAAAAACATACTACCAGCCTTACGCCTATAATAATTACTAAAAGGCTTAAAATATAAAGATAATAAAACTTAAGATTTATTACTAGCTAAAGCTACGGGAGGCCGTTTAATATGTGTTTAAAATAAAAAAACTATAAAGTATTAATTAGAATTAACTAATACTTAAACTAATACTAAGAATTAATCTATAAAAATAACAGTCTTGTGTGCTACTTTACTAAAAAGATTTTTATAAAATTTATTAAAAGTAATTATCTTATATACTACTTTACTAGAAAGATTTTTATAAAGCTTATTAAAACCAGTAAGCGAAGTATTAGTTATAATTAACTAATACTAAAACTAATACTAAAAACTAATTTATAGAAGTAATAGTTTTATATGCTATAGTCTTACGTGGTGCTTTACTAAGAAGATTTTTATAAAACTTATTAGAACTAGTAAGCATAACCTACTCTATACTAGAAAAATCTTTATAAGGCTTATTAGAACTAGTAGGTATAGCCTAATCTATACTAGAAAAATCTTTATAAGACTTATTAGAACTAGTGGGTAAAGTATTAGTTATAATTAATTAATACTAAGACTAATATTAAAAACTAACTTATGGAAGTAACAGTCTTATATAGTATTTTACTAAAAAAATTTTCGTAAAGTTTATTAGAATAAGTAAATATAGTTTACTCTATATTAAAAAGATTTTTATAAGGCTTATTAGAACTAGAGAGCGTAACCTACTTTATATTTAAAAAATTTTTATAAGACTTATTAAAGCTAGTCAGCATAACCTACTCTATACTAGCCGTAGTTAAAATATTAGACAAATATTAATTAAAGTAAAATAATTAATAATAGAAGTAAGTAATAAAGTAGGCGTTAAAATTTATAACGCGTTAGAATTATAAACACGTAAAAATAAAAATAAACATAAGTAAAAGAAAATTTTTAGTAAGATATAAGTATATAATTAGCTGCCTAGTATATAGACTACTTACTTATTTAATTTAATTTTACTATTTTACTAATACTAACTCACTAACCTTGCTAAAAATAATCTTTATAAGCTTATACTTTATATAAACCAATACTTAGACTAATACTATATTTTAGTGATATCTTATTTACTAGCTATTTATTATGTTTCTAATATGTGTTATAAAACCCGCCTCTGTAATATTACTAAATAAATATTAGAAAAAAGATAATAAATATTTAAATAATATACATACTGCTAAAGAGAGGAATAGATATAATAATTTAAAAAATAAAAAGCTAGTATTAGTATATAATAAGAACACAATAAATAAATTCATCTTAAAATATTAAATAAAATATGTAAAGGATAATATAACTAAAATTAATACTACTAAAGAGAAGGATAACAAGACTATAACTAAAAATCTAAAATAAAAAGTAAAGACTAAAGCTATTAAGAAACTATAAATAGATAAAATATTAGTTTTAATATTAGTTACTAACGTTAGCAGGTTTAAAGGTGGTATTTATTAAACCTAAAAAGTAAAGTTATATAACTCTAATAAAAATTATCCTACTTAATTTTCTATCTTTAGTAATAATAAAATAGGTGATAATAATAAGACAGAGCTAATTACTAATATAAAAAAATAACTTTAAGTATTTAAAGATTTAGTTATAGTAGATTCTATAATATAGTAGTATATAGTATAATATTTTTAGAGTATAGTATTAAAAAGTACTACTAAGAAATTAAGACAGCTCTTTACTTAAATAGACTTTAGATATATAATAAGGCTTATAAGTATATTATGATTTAAAGTTAGCATCTATTTTCTTAATTTCAGACTAATATTAAGACTAATACCTGTTTAGAAATATCTAATAATAATAATATAAGCTAAGCGTTTTAAGTAAGTTAGCTAAGTATAAAAGAGCATAAAGTTTAAAAATATTTCTACTAAAAAGAAATTAACTATACTACTTAGCATCTACTATAAAGTAAGGTATTAGTTTAAGTATTAGTATATTACTAATAGAATTTAGATTCTAGTTTTAAAAGCTTTATATGCCCTGGCTATTAAACATAGCGCTTTAATACTTAAAGTAGATTTAATTAATAGCTGCCTAATTCTACTATTTTATAGCTTATTTAACTATTTAGAATGTGTTATTATAGCAGTAGTAACTATAGTATAATCTTATAGCTATTATCTTAAGTCCGAAATTTAGTTAGTATCTACCTTAGAATATCTTAGCCTTTTAGGTGCTTTTTAGTATAATATAATTAGAAATTTTACTAAAGAGTTTTACTTTAAGAATTTTAATAAGAATAATACTAAGTACTTGCTTAATTAGCTTTTAGATAATAATAATTCTATACTAAAAAATATTAGTATATAGATTAAACTACTTAATAGTTTTAAATAAAAGTAAATATAAAATAGCGTATTCCTAGGTATTAGTTAGTATTAATTAGTATTAATTAGTATTAGTCTATTAAACTATATATATATTTACTTTTTTTTAAATCTAAACTCTGTGTTAGTAGCCGTGACTTGATGTTAAAGTTATTTATTTATATTAATCTATCTCATACGTGTTGTGATGACGGGCTCAGTCTTCACGCGTCGTTGCATGGATGCAGGTTGACGGGATAAGTTGGCTCTATTTCAGCTACACTAAGATGAGGAGAGAAGAGGTACAAAGGGGGCTCGCCCCTAAATAGGGCGGTGCATGGCCTGAGCGTGAGCTAGCCATGCTCCGAGCTCTGCGCTAGGTCGTGGCTGGCGTAGCCAGTCGTGATATCATGTGGCCTGCAGCGAGCAGAGCAAGCAGCACCGTCACATTACCCCCCCTCTAAGGGAGGCTCGTCCCGAGTCTCTAGGTTACAGTCTCCTCCTTGCTGGTCTCTGTACCACTCTTGTCTTTGAAGCCGCCTTGTCGTCCTCCTCTGTTACGTCCAGGCCCTCCTCTGCTTCGTACGCTTTCAACCAGGCGTCTAGTCGTGCCAGCGGTCCTGCTTTCTCTGGATAGGCCTCGTGGTAGTCTCTTACCTTGTATGGGGCGCCTATAAAGCCTCGGGCGTTGTACCAGGTAGGATCTGGGTCATGAGCTAGCCAGGATGCTTTGTACTGTAGTCGGCCATGGAATAGGCGGCTATCAAGGATTTCCTGCACTGGCCACTCGGGATGCCCGTTGATCTCGATAGGCGGTTCCTCAGGTTCAATTTGGCCAGGCAGTGGGCGAGTAGAAGCCTTCCGTAGGCGGTCTGCGTGGAAGACGTCAAGCATGCGCATATGCGACGGCAGCTTAAGGCGATAGGAGTGTCCCTTCATGCCTACAATAGGATAGGGTCCGTACATCTGCTGGTCAAGCTTCTGGCTAGGTCGGCTAGTAGTGAAGCCCTTAGGTATAACGTATACCTCATCTCCTGTAGAGAAGTCTGGCTTGCGGCGCTTCTTATTAGCCTATCGAGCCTGTCACTCTTGTGCTTAAGCGATCCCTTGTTAAGCTATCTCTATAGCTAGCTTTACTACATCGTGGTGAGCTTTAGCGTAGCTCTGCGCTTCCTCACGTGATATCTGTTTACAGACTATAGTAAATGCCTTCGTACGTTTCTCCTAGTCCTAGTAATAGATTAGCTAGTGGCTAAACTCAATTTAATAGAGTAATAAGCCTATAGTCTTATGCGGTAGAATTACTTAAGTCTAGTCTATATAGGATAGCAGGTCTAACTAGTTATTCTAATAATAATTAACGAATAGGCGTAGACGCTAGTTAATGTACTAGTTTAAGACCTTAGTATTCCCGTCAGTTTAGGAGTAATATAGCGTTAAGAGCTTTTATTTAATTTCTATTAGTCAGTATAGCTTATCTATAAATGCTGAGGTAAACTAAGGACTATAATTAGAAACTATTAATCTAGACAGGCTAAATACTTACTAGATATAATAATAGTACATATTAGCTACCTAAGTAGCTATAGTAGTCTTATAGTAAGGTAATAAGAAATAATGTTTATTTAGCTAGTTTATAATAACAAAAGCGCAGTCATATTCTTTCTTATTTAAAGAGAAAGACTTAAAGTCTATAAAAACATCTCACTATACTCGCTTAGAGATTAGTAGTAATTTAAGTAAGCCTAGAATTTTATTATAAGATATATAGCTCTATTTATAAGCTTTATATATAACTATATAGTTATCTATATTTTTATTTATATAGCCTTAGTAGTAGTGGTTATGAAGTAGCTTATTTATTTTTCTCTTACTTAAGTAAATAATCACCTAAGTAGTATAAATAGCTTAAATAAAATAGGTTCTTAAGAAGTGTATAGTAGGGACTACTAGCTTATTATAATATATAAAAAAACTCTAGCTAAGTTTTTATACTAAATAGTTACTAGAAAAAGTGTACTCTTAAAATAGCTATAAACTCTCATAGCTACAGTTCACCTTAATAATATAATTAATTAGTAAATAAGAGTTATTTAGAGATAGTAAGACTATAAAAGTATTAGTAATAGTTATTTTAATTATATTAGTAGCTAGCATGCCTCTTACTAATAGCGCAGCTAGATTATTACTTATAGTTTTAATAAAACTAATATTAATTTACTCTGCTAAAAAAAAGACATATGTTTAGGCTACTTTATTTTTATTTTTTTAAATCTTTAGTTTCTCTTACTTACGCGAGAATGTGTTAGCTACTATATTAATTATACTAAAGTAATAAATAAATATTAAGTAATAATCTACTATACTTATTATCTAGTATATTTAGTAGGGAGTAAGCTTTTACTCTATAAAGAAATACTCTAGCACGTAATAGTTAGTTAGAGTATTAAATAACTTAGTAGTTTATAAGTTTATAAACTACAAGCGCTATTCTTAGAGGCCGTAGATTATAGCTAATATTTTTTTATTATATATATTATAGTTTATCTAAAGCTTACTTATAGTCTTAGAGTAGAAGATTATAAGTTACTAGAGACTATCCTTTTAAAGCTATAATAGTACCTTTATAATAACTTTATTACTTACGTCTATCTCCATGCGCGTCTGATGATAGGATAAGTAGTAAACTAGAATATTATCTAATAGCATTAAATTCTTAGCTTATTAAAAGGCTGCTAGTTTATATTTACTAAAAATATACTATATACCCTTCTTAAGTAGCTTAATAAGCAGTTAGATAATATATTTATAGTCTTTTAGAAAAGCTTTATAGAAGTTACAGAATTTTAAAAAGGATTATAGGCTTTTAACTAACGTAGGTACTGGCTATTTCTATATAGTAGTAACCTTCTCAGAATCCTTTTAAATCCCTTTTATGCTAATAATAAGGCCTAGAAACTTTATTCTAGTAATAGTAAACTTGCTTTTCTTAATGTCTACTTAGAGGCTAGTGTTTTAAAGATATTTTAGTACTTAAATAACATGCTCCTCATACTATAGCAGGTCTTTAGAATAGATTAGAATATTATTAAAATAAATAGTATAAAAGTCATTAAGTAAACTATAAAGCACCTTATTAATATAGTACTAGAATATAATAGGGCTATTATAAAAACTAAATAGTAGTATATAGTACTTATAGTTCCTATATTAAGTACAGAACGTAGTTAGATTCTCTATATTCTTATTTAAATGTATATAATAAAAGGCCTGTTATATATTAAGCTTAGTAAACACTCTTATACGCGCTAGCCAGGTAAGAGTCTTCTAAATTAATAGAATTAAATAAACGTCTTTCTTTATAATAGTATTAAGCTTATAGTAGTTAATATAGAAGCGTTATTCTTCTCTAGGCTTTTTAGTAAATAGTACTAGAAAAGTATATAAAGCATTACTGTAAGTAATAACCCCTTATTAAAGATAGTTATTTAGATAGGTCTTAACTAGCTATAGCTGCTTAAGAAATATACTATATAATAGACTTAATATTAGTATATTTTTAGTTATTAGTTTAATATTATAATTAACATCTTTATAATACGGGGGTAGTATGTCTGAGTTTTTTTTTAAAAAATAGGCCTAAGTTATACTAGCGTAGCTAAAGTGAAATAGCTTTTACTTAATAAGCTACTAAAATTTCTTTTCTTTTATAAGGTCTTTATTTAATTAATAGGGCCCTTTTAGTAAAGCCTTTACTAAGGGGTTTCTAGAGTCTTAAGAAAAAGGCTTTAGGTCTAATAGGCTAAGCTTATCTCTATAGTCCTAAATAAGCTTATTTATTTCATAAATACTAGTATACTTTAGTACAGTTTTCTTTTATTATATATATATTATAAAGGTAATAGCTCCTATAGTATTAATCTTAAGGCCTATTTTAAAAAGATTTTTATATGAGATAGGCTAAAGACAGAGGGTTTACTTACTTAACTCTAGTTACTATTATAAATAAAGCTACTTTTCTATTTTTCTAAAATTTTCTTACTATACTATACGCTAGGGTGAGCGCTAAAGTAGCTTATAAGTATACTATAAAATTACTATATTTATCAGCTTATCACGTTAGTTAGTATTAGCTTAGTATAAGGAATTAATTTTAATTAATAGATCTTACGTTAGAATAATAATATCACGCTTATAATTAATTAACTTATTATTTAGTTATTTAAGTGCTTACTTCTTATAGTTAATTAAAATATTTATATCTTTAAAAAGCTTATAGCCGATTATAAGGTCATGGCGGCTAGTATTATAAAAAATAAAATAAATTAATAGGCAGTAGTTATTTAGTACTAGATTTACCTAAAAGTACTTATTTACTTATCTATTTAGTTTATTATTATAGCTAGCTAGGGGGATAGATTTTATCTAGTAAGTTTTTATTTTAAGCCCTTTCTTAATAACGCGTATATGCTTTAGGTGTACTAGAATAAAACTATTAGCTTTAGTATTAAGAAAGCTACTTAGCTTAATAGCTAGTCTACTAGTAGAGATATAATAAGATAAAGTAAAAGCAGGTCCACTAAATAGTAATTAATAAGAGTTAAATTAGCTAGTAGCTTTAGGAAATAACTCTAGAAAAAAAACTTCCCTTAAGGTAAGTTTTCTTCTAATAGTTTCTTTATAATAAGCTAAAACTCTTTATTATTGCTAGTATCTTAAGGCGTATAGAGCTCTTTATTAGTATTTATAAGCTTAATTACTTTAGCTATAGCTTAAATAAGTAGTTAATAGTCTTTTATAAAGTAACTAGGTTTCCCGCAATTATAGCAACTAGCTAGCTTAGGAATAGGTATTAATAGAATAGTAGTAGTTACTATATAAGTTAGGTACTTAGCTTTTAAATAAAACTACTAAATTAATAGTAGCTAAGTTCTTTTAGTTTTTTTATTAATCTACTTAGTAGCTTTTCTAGTACTAAGAGCTAGCTTTCTAGTAAAGTCTTAAGCTAAGTCTATATACTTATTATACTAGTTATAATACTATTATTAATAAATGCCTATCTGCGTACGCAGAGCGTTTAAGAGCTTCTTATAAAATTCTTCTACCTATTAGTCTACAGGCAGGCTATGTTCTTAAGCTAGGTAAAAGAAATTATTTTAGAATATAATAAAATTAGCAAGATCTCTGAGGTAGAGCTTCTAGAAATCATGGTAAACATTAAGTCTCTTATATAAATTACTATATATCTTTTTTAAGTAATTTATTATATACTAGTAGCTAACTAGCTACTTACTCTCTTTTATTATATATATTAGTATTAAAAGGTACTAGTTAGCAGGACCCTCTGTATATATACGTATATAAAAGATAATATTCTCTTAAGTAGCTTATTTACTAGCTTTAGTAAACTAGTTTTAGTTAGCGCGTATCTTATCCTTTAGAATATCTCTTTATTAATTAAAGATAACGTCCTTACTGTTCTTAAGTGTTAGTAAATTAGGAAATTAGGCTAAGTAGCTATTACCTTAATAACTGCCTATAGTAAACGTAGCTAGTAAAGTAGCTAATATATAAAGTAATACTTAAAAAGTTTAGTTACTAAGATCTCTTATATTAAAACTATTATTAGGTCCTACAGCTATATAGCCAGCCTAGTTCTAAAAAATCTATAATAGAACTATAAAGTGTATTTTCTTTACTAGTATTAATAATAGCACTAGGCTGGCCTTTACAGAGAGAAAGAAGTATATATTATACGTAGGTTTCTTTATCTATATCTTTAGTATCTTAATCTTATTCTCTTAATCTATTATGCGCTTAAGCGTGTTATTTAATAGCTAATAAAGCTCAACAAGCTTATCTCTAATCTTATTAAGCTTAGTTTTAGACATGTTAAGCGCTTTTTCTAGTGTATTAATATAATTATAATATATAAGTACTTTAAGATAGCTACGCTCTAGCTCGCTAGTAATTATTACTTAATTAAGAGTTATTAGAGTAGAAAGCGTAATCTCTATTTCCTAAGGCTTATAAATATTAGTTCTCTAGGTAGTGCTCTTAGTAGTAGCTATAAAAAGTTTCTTATTATATTATGCCTAGATACGGAGCTTCTTAATAGTGTAGTCTTTTCTAATTATATTATTAGAATAGTATATAGTAGTACACCTAAGTGACTTAGAGATAGGTATGTAGTTATTACTAGTAGCTATTACTTTAGAATTAACTTTTATCTCTAGCGTTAAGAGCTTTCCCATGGTCTTAACTTATCTATTTTTATATATATATAAAGCTTCTAGCCTCTAGTAGAGTAAAGTAATTAACTAATTCTCTAGTATAAAAAAAATAAGCTAGTAGTGCTTATAAAAGTTAGTTTCTCTAGTAAAAAAAAAGTAAGCTAGTAGTGCTCGCAGGGATTAGTTTTTCTAGCAGAAAAAAGATAATAAAAAAAGAGAGAAAAATTTACTAGAGCTTTTATAGCTCTTTTCTAATCTAATAAATACGTTATTTATTACTATAGGTCTTCTGGTTACCTACTAAGTTACTCTTAAGACCTATTACTACAAGACTTATACAGGCTATTACTCAGGGTTTTAATTACTTACTACTATAAAGCTTTCTAGTAGAGATTATATAGTTAATAAACTAATAACTTAGCGTAGTTATGTAATTAATTCTCTAGATACGGTTATTAATAAATTAAATGCTTAAGTTAATCGTGCGGGTTGATCTTAATATTATGTCACTATTATCTAGCTAAGTTAGATTAATCTTAGTATAATATAATAACAGGCTTAGTCTTTATGCGTTATTATATAAATACAGGTTAATAAAATAAGTTAGCTCTATTTTAGCTACACTAAGATAAGAAGAGAAAAGATATAAAGGGGGCTTGCCTTTAAATAGAGTAGTATATAGCCTAAGCGTGAGCTAGCTATGCTCTAAGCTCTATACTAAGTTATAGCTAGTATAGCTAGTTATAATATTATATAGCTTATAGTAAGTAAAGTAAGTAGCATTATCACATATATTATATAACTCTTCTTTTACCTTAACTTTTAAAAATTAAAAGAATTTATAAATAACACACTCTAGAGACTCTTATAGCGTGAAATAGCTATATAGGTTAATTTAAAAATAAAGTTTTTTTTCATCTAAAATACCTAATATAGCCTGTTTGATAATAATATTCTAAGACTTATAAATAATAATAGTATAAGCTGCTACTAAAGGAAACTAAGTCCATAAATAAAAAACTTTCCTACACTAGAAATCTTAATAATAATAGAAAATTAATACTATATTTTTTCTGCCTAGAGTACTATATAGTGATGGCCTTTTATAATTATTAAAAGTAATAAATAACACTAAAGGAGCTTTTTTTCTAGAGTTTATAATATTATTTAACTATATAATATAATTAATACACCTAAAACACTATTTATAAGACTTTTTTCTATTTATATATTATCTATAAGCATAACTTATGAGCTAATACTTAAAGAAAATAAGGCTTTAAGATTTCTAGTCTCTTTTATAATAGACTTTTTAGCCTTTATACTCTTATAGCTAGCTGTAATAGCTATTATAGGCTAGTCTAAATTTTATAATTAGTAGTAGTTTAGTTTCTAAACTTAGTTTCTTTTAGCATAGATATAAATTATGTTCTAGAATAAACTAATATTATCTATAAAAAGTATTAATTAAATCCTAGTAGTAAATAAGAGCTAGTTTTAAACTATAATTTTTCTAATATAAAAATAGCCTAGCGCGTTATAAAACGCCTTCTAATTATAACCTTACTATTATATTATAATATTAAGAATAATAGTTTTTTTAAACTATTAATACAGCTGCTGCCTAAACGTCTTACTTATATTTTAGAATATATAAATATTATATAGAGGCTTTATATCTACAGGTGGAAGTTAAAAAAAAATTTTTAACTAAAATAATACTTAAGCTACTAAAAGAGAAATAACTAGATAATAGAAAGATTTTTTTATACTATAAATTAACCTAAGCTAATATCTTTAAGCTAATTATAAATTTTTTATCTATAACTAGATACTAAATATCTTTAAACGTAGTCTAGAGAGCCTGAGTAGCTTATAGTAATAACTTAATAAACTTTATATTCTTAATTAAAATACGAAATAGTATGTTTACTGTTTTACTAAAAATATTATAGACAGCACAACCTATAGGTACTGCTTAAATTATTAGAGAATAATATCTATAAATAGTAGCTAAGTTATTAAGGTTAATAGAGATAAATTCTATAATATATATCTTTCTAGACTTTATTTCTCTATTTAAGTTAACTAGTTACTACGGGGGATCTTCTTCTGTTAAGATTAACTAGTAGTAGTTTATAATAAGCCTATTAAATAACTTTTGTTTTTTAGTAAGGGTCTTATAAGTCCCTTTAGTTTAAATAATAAGATTAGTAAAATAATCAGCCTTTTATTACTTTTAGTACGAAAAGAGATTAAGATTATAGATACTAATTTAGGTAAATTAATTTATTACGTGATCTTTAGAGCAATCTCCTAGATTCTTTTTACTAATAGAAATACTTTATATATCTAGTTAATAAGTAGCTAATTCTCTTTAAGATAGCTTAAAATCCTCTTCTTCTTTATTAATATCTTTAAGATTAGGATTATTTTCTTTAGTAGGTAGTTCTTCCTCTTTATATAAATTATCTTATAAGTAAGTATAGTAAGCTTTATAGTGCTAGTAAACTTTCTTATATATAGTAAATACTTTATTCTTAAATAAAAGAATTTTACTTATCTCTTAAAATAGATAATAGAGTATGAGTTTAACATGAGTAAACTACGCTAAGTTATAGTTAAAATAATATTAGAGTATAAAGTTTAAAACCTTTAGCTTAGCCCAAAGCCTCTCTTTCATATCACCAGTATAGTTATGTTTAAGAAGAAAATTATGAAAGGAAAAATTAGGTAGATTAGAATAATTCTTATACTTCTAGAGAAGACTCTTACTATAACTAAGAATTCCATTATCTTTATTACTTTCTTCTCTAAAGTAGTAGGTATTTGGCTGGTTTTTTTCTAGTTAATAATCAACATTAAGCACCTAATAAGAGTAATAAACTAAGAGTAGATTAAGAAGAAAATAGGTAATCTCTTAAGTAAACTAATCCTACTTACTAATAAGCCTATTTATTATCTTTATAATAAAGAAGTATAGCGGCTTTTTAGAATTAAGTTTTAGTAAAATTCTAGCTATTATAGTCTTATAGTCCTTACACTACTTCTTTTACTTAATAGTATATTTTCTAATATATACTATTACACCAGCAGTATCTATATATAGTTAAATATTAATATTAACAAGCCATTCTATTAGAAGTATACGGTAATATAAATTTAACTAAAAGTAATTATATATAGGGTAAAACTGATAATATAACTTACCCTTATTATAGTAAATAGTAGGAAATTTAGTAAATAGCTAGAAAGCAAAAAATCAGCACTTAAGCTACTTTATATTCTTATTAAACTTTAAGTAATACGTAGTTATATAACGGTAGATTTAAATCCTAATTAAAATTAAAAACAATTACTTAAAGTCCTAGGTTATATTAAAATAGGCGAGTGAAAAAGATAATCTTTTATTAATAATATCTTATAGCTAGAGCTAAGAATATATAGTAGAAATATACACTCTCTAAAACCTAGTAAAATTAGTTAAAGTCTTATAGTTATCTTTATTAAAGAGCTTATTATCAGGATCCAGCGCGTCTATATAATAATATATATTATAATTATATATACTACTATAACTCTACTACTTAAAATAATCCTAACTATTAATAATACTAAACTTAGGGGTAAGTATTTCATCCTTAAAAGCTTAGAAATAATAGTAAAAGTGATAGCTAATAATATAGGAACTATTCTAAATATTATTATATATAATCTTAATTCTAGCAGCGGGAGTAGCGTTCTTCTACTTATTATATTAAAAGAAATATTATATTAAGTTATTCTAATAGTAATTAGTTATAGAGAAAGTAATAAATAAGCTTAGACTCCTCAGTTACCATACCTAAAAAATATTAGTCTTAGTATTAGTCTTAGTATTAGTTCTAGTAAATAGCAAAATAGAATTATATACTATAGTTTTAAGACTCTTATTTTTATTTATTTAAAAAGAGCGTGTTCCATAGAGTGCTCTAGTAAAACACATAATTAAGTTTAGTATAATTATAAACTAAAAACTATTATTCTTAAAAGTACTCTAAAGATTATTAATAGAGATGCCTTTATTATTAGATATTTTTAATATAAAGAAACTAGACTTTATATTTATCTGCTTCTGTATAATCGTATTAAATACTACGTAATAAAAGCGTGAATATTACGCTATACCGCTATTCTTATATAGTAATATATACTTAACATAAAACTTATAATTAATGTGTTATTAGTAAGGCTTTATATACTTTTTTATATTTATAGAAAAGTATATTAGAAAAGCCCTACTTAGTAACGCCTTACTACAGTTAAACTCTAATAAAAGAGTATACTAAATAAATGCTATAGAAAATAAGGCTAGGGCTTTAATTTAATACTATAAAATTTCTAACTCCTACATATCAGAAACCAGATTTAGGACTATAGTAACTTAAGAAATAGAATTATTCTTACTATTATTCTTACTATTATTCTTACTATTATCCTTACTATTATCCTTACTATTATTCTTATTATTATTCTTATTATTATTCTTATTATTATTCTTACTGTTGTTTTTATAGAGTATTTTTATATTACTATTTAAATCCTAACTAGAACCTCCTTACGTAGTATTTATAAACTATTCTTATTAAATAAACTTAAGAGATAATTTATCCGCTTTAATAGTAAATAAATTACTGTTAACGTAATTATCTTTACGGAGAACACTTAAGGCTTTATTATTAATAATAATATCTATATAGCTATTATAATTATATTATAAGAAGTATAACTAATACTAAACCATCTAACGCTATATATAATAATTATTCTAAAACTATTAGTTAACACGTTTATAATTAATACTAGAAGAATAAAATAGCTTAAGGAGTATAATATTAAGGTCTTAAAAAAAATAGTAATAACATAAAGATTTTTTCTAATATTATATAAAAAGTAATAAATATGCCCTGTATATTTGTATTAGGCACTTTAATATTAGTAGATTTCTATAAAGATATACACTTAAGTAATTAATATCTTTTCTATAAGAGAAAGTTTTAAAAGTCTATTAAACTATAAGCTAAAGTCTATTTCATTATTATAACTAAATAGAAGTATAAAGTTAGGATCTTAAAAACTATTTTTAAGCTTAGAGTATTTAGTTTTATTCTTATAATAAATAGAGCACTTTCTCTTTTTAAGTTTTAAATTAAACTAGTGTTTATTATAAGTACTATAGGTCTCCATTACCAGCTTATTAATACAGGTATAAAACTTCTTAATTAGTTATTAATCTATAAAACTAAAAACAAAGTTATTAAAGAAGATATTACTTAAGAAATCTATAAAAGGATTAAGTGGCAGTAGGTTATAAGATAGAACTAAATTAAAGAATATAAATAAAATAGAAAAGAAGAACTCATTAAGTATAGTATCTTAAAATTTAGATATTAACTATAAAGGCTAATTTAGCTTAGTATTTTAAAATAAAGAGATTAATTAAAAAGATTAATTTAGCTCCTTCTAGTATCTTATTAAAGATAAGATAGAAGGTATAAGTGAAACTTTATTACCTATTTAATACTTAATATAGTATTATCTTTAGATATTAGCCTAAGCACAGTAGGCATTAGCTTAGGCTAGAGTATTATTACTATTTAATTTATCTAGTAAATTATAAGGATAACTACCTTATGGTTGTAAAAATAAAAAATAATATAACACAGCTAAAAAACTATATAGTATAAGAGATAGAGCTAGAAGTGTGAAGTATTATATAAATATAACTACTTTAAAAAAAAAGTGTTATATAAATATAACTACTTATAATAAGAATATAAAATAGTAAAGAGTAGAAGGTAGAAGTAATATAGCTTTATACTTACGCTATATAGTTAATTAGGCATAAAGTTCTTAAAGAAATAAGTATAAGTGTATATATATTTAGTGTATTCTTATTTCTATAACATAAGTATGTAGCTTTTTAAGTACTCTAGTTTATTTTATTAGTAGTAGCATCTTTAAGGTTACCATATCAGTTATAAAAAGAAAATAAATCTATTAGTAAAGTATAGAACTTACGTAAAAAAAATATTAGTCTAAACGTTAAAGTATTAATTATGTAAGAAATTTAAGTAAAGAATTTAATATTTCTCTAGTATAAAATAATTAGAAGCTAATTACATAATACGGGTTTTTCTAGCTAACTAAAACACGAGAATTTTTAATATAACTTTAGTAGGGTTTTAAATATAAAACCTTATTTTATTTAATTATAATAAGCTTCACTACGCTCAGCAATAATTAGTTAAAAGTTTTAAAATAATAATAAATTATAAAAATTTTAAGTATTTTATAAAGCTATGCATACGTAATTATAAAGTTAAATTAAAATAAGTATTTAATTAAATAAGCTTATTAATAACTTAATTAATTTATAGTAATAAAGTACTATAAGTTTTTATAGTTACTTAATACTTAAATTAAAAAGGTAGTATGTTTTAATTTAAGTTTCTATTATTTAAAACAACATATAATAGCTAGTAGCTCTTTGTTATAAATTTTATAATTACTTTTAATAAAACTTAACCTTTTTAAAAAGTAAGTAATAAGTTTTAATTTACTTTATTAATTTTTTAATTTAAGTACTTTAATAGTTACGTAGTTTAAAGAATTAGCTTTTATAATAATTATTAATTTTAAATTAAAGTATTAAAAAATTAAATAGTTATAAAAACATACTTTAATATTTTAAATACTTTTTAGTAAGTATTATTAAATTTAAATTAAGTTTTTCTTTTTAGTTAGAGCTATAAGTAGAAATATAATATAAAATAAATTATTAATAAATAAATTATAGAAATTAGCAAACTTTAAAAATACTCTTATATTTCTTATATTTTTTAATAAATTTTTAGTTAAGAATATTCTTTACTTTATTTAAATTTATGCTAA
Source organism: Zopfia rhizophila CBS 207.26 (assembly GCA_010093925.1). NCBI lineage: Eukaryota > Fungi > Ascomycota > Dothideomycetes > Zopfiaceae > Zopfia > Zopfia rhizophila. The sequence goes on along the minus strand of ML994656.1, from coordinate 25,613 downwards.
TTTCTTTATTAAAATTACATACTTAAAATAAGTAACTTATTTTTAATAAAACTTGTATTTATTAATATTAAGCTAAAAAGCTAGCTTTTTTTTAAAAAAGTTTTTAGAACCTATTTTATATATTATTTATATTTGTATAAAAATTTACTATAAATTAAAATATTATTAAAGTAAGCTATACAAAACATATTAAGAAATAATTAAAAAATATTATTTATATAGTATTAAAACGTGCTTAGTATGTTAACTAGTTTAAAAAATATAAAAAAATATTTAAATAAGTTATATTAAGTTTAGAAAGTAGTTAACAATTTTTTTTACTACATAAAAGTAACTAAAAACTAAAATAATATTTAACTTTATAAATTACTTTATTTTACTAAAGTAAAATAAGGTTTTTTAAATTAATAAAGTAAAATAGTAGTCTTTAATAGTAATTATATTTAAAGCTTAGTAATTTACATAAAATTAGTAACTTTTTTTAAGTTTTTTTTTATAAAAATAACTAGTACAACTATAGAAAACATATATGCTTTAATAAATTCTTTAGTAAAGTAGTTATTAAAATACTTTTTAAAAACTTTTAATTTATTTAAAATATTTTATAAAAAGGATTAAATTTACGTTACTTTTTTTTTATAAAAATTATCTTATAATTGTATAAATAATGTTTAGATAATTTATTAGTTTTTTTATATAAAAATATTCTAAGAATGTTGTAGTAAATTTTTAGAAACTTAGTAGCTAAATTTATATAAGATTTTAAAGCTACAACTTTATTAATATTAGCTATTAAAATAGTAAAGATTTTATGTTTATAATTTTAAGCTATTTATATAAAAAAGGCTACTTTAATTAAGTAAATATTTATACTTAGTTTAAGTTTCTATAAAAACTTCTTAGTAAAACTTTTACTAAAAAGTTTTTAAGACTTTAAAAAAAGACTTTTTTATAAAGTATTTATTTAATTTAATATTTAATTTAAGTGTGTGTCTAAATATAAATATAAATTTAAATAAAAGTTTTTTAGAAAATAGTTTATTAAAAAAGCCTTTAAGTAAGTATTATCTTTTTATAACTAGTAGTTTATTTTAATTAACTAGTAGTTATATTAAAATTAAGTAGTTAGTAATAACTTTAAAAATAAATTTAAGTATACTATATATAAGTAGTATTAAAGTAAAAGCTTTTTAGTAAAAAGTTTACTAAAAAGTTTTTTAAGTAAGTTAGAAATTAAAGTAAGTATAAATAATAATTCTAGTAATAAAAAGTGTTAAAAAGTAACTTTTATAAGTTATAGTTAAAGTTATCTTTATACTTTTTTATTTATAGTTAGTTAAAAATTAGTTTATAATTTCTAGTAGTTATTTTAAAAAAGTAAATATTTTTAATATAATTTAGGCAACAAAAACTTATACTAGTAATATATAAAATATAACTTTTTTTCAAGCATTTACTGTTAAAACTAATAGAATAAAAAATATATATAAAAAAAGGAAAAAATAGAGTTTTTAAGTATAAACTAAAAGTCTATTAATATAACTTATATTAGCAGCTTTAGTATTAATTAAAGTAGTAATAAAATAGAAAAGCTATTTTATTAAATAGTATACAAAATATTTACTTAATAGTCTTAAAAGTTAGTTATTAAATTAAAAGTTTATATATAAATAAAAATCTAGTATTAAAAACATTTTAAAAAGTAACTTAACTCTAAAACAAAGCTTTTAGTAAGCTAGTTTAAAAAGTTTAAAAGTATTTTAATTTATAAAGAAATTTGAATTTAAAAAAAAATAAAAGTAAGTTAATTATTTAAATTTTATAGTAAAAAGTACAATACATAATACTATAAAGTTTTAAAGGTATATAAAAATTAATTTTTTCTACTAGTTATAAAAGTAGAAAAGAATATTTTTTATTCTATTAGCTAACTTAATTACGTAATACTATACTATTACGTAATATTATACAAAGATATTCTTTTATATAGTACTTTAATTTTGTATTTATAACAATTTAAATAAGCTTATAAATTAGAGTTTTAATAAAAAAATAAAATAGTTTTAAAAAATATAGTTATGTTTATTATACTTAAAGTATTAGCTATTATACTTTTAAGCTTTTTATTTAATTAATTTTAAAAAAATTTAGTTAAAAGTATTAATTTTTATAGTATTAAAGTTTTATTATAATATAAGTTATAACTTATAGTAGTACAGTATAAAAAAGTACTAAAAGTTATTATTATATAAAAATATTTAGTTAGTATAATTATTTAATTTATTAAAAATTTTCATACCTACTATTATTTAGTAAAACTTAGTATTTAATAATTTTCTTAACTATATAATTAAACTAATTTTGTTTAATTTTATATTAGTAGCTAGTTTATAAAATTTAATAAAATAAGTAGTAAATTTTTTTTACTTTTAGTAAAATAAATTAAGTTTACTTAAAGTAACAAGTTTTTTATTTAGGTTTCTATATATATAGCTAATAAAAATATAGTTAATTACTTTACTATATATATATATATTCTAATTTATAAATAGGTTTATAAGTATTACTAAGTTTGTTTTTAATTTTAAGTATATATAGAAAAGTTAAAAGTATTTAGTAAAATATTAGTTAGTATTACATTTAAGTTTATAGCAAGGTTTTTTAATAAAAATAAATAGGTTTTTTTTACTTTCTAGTAAATATTAAACAGTTAAGTAAATAATTAAATTTTATTACTATTAATAGTATAGTAAAACTTAGTATAAAAATTAATTTTACTTATTTTACTATAATTTAGAAAACTTAAAAATAATTACTAATTATAGTTATAAGTAGAGATAAAATTATATAACTTAAACTACTTTTAAATAAACTAGTTATAGTTATTAAAGCTTTTTTAGTAGTAGTTACTTAAATAGTAAAATAAAAAAAAGTAAAAGTAATTTAATTTTAAAAAGTATTAATAAATTCTTGTTATTATACTTACTAATATTTTAGTTATACTTACTATTATTTTAGTATTTTAGTAAATACGTTTTATACTATAGTTATTTATTTTTTAAATAATTACATAAGTTTTATAATTAGAATTAAATTATTTAAAGAGTTAAATATTTTACTAATTATAGTAATAATAATAGTAACATAATATAGTATTCTTATAATACTATATATATAAAATTAAAAACTTAGAAAATAGTATTAATTAATTACTATGTATAACGTATTCTATAAGTGAGTGGCCTACCTAAGCGAGCGGCCTATCTCATTAAGTTTCAACTCTTTTGCACACTCATAACACCGCAACACCAGCAGCTATTGCTATAATATTTGGGTAGTAGATAGCTAGTCTATTTCTCAGCCTTTTTGTAAGTCCTTGAGTTGTGTTTAGGTTTGCAGCAGCGTTTACAGCGCCTTTGCTTTGGCGCGTCAGCCATCACATGCCTGCTACTCTGGCACGTTTCAACCCCAATTTGCGCATCAACGTTTGCTTGAGTAATTATCTCTAAGCCCTCTGCCTTTGTTAACGTTCCTCACTTCTGAATTCGCTTTTTTTGGCGCTTTTTGCGTTGTGTTGCAGCCTCATTTGCCTTTTGAAGCTTGGTAACCTCTGAGCGCAGTAATACGGCTTCATGCATCATCAGCTCAGCACCCTTTGTAAGCCGATGAATTGACTCAAAAATGTGTGTAGGTGAGCTATTTTGATGCTGCTGAATCTGGTTACGAATTAGAGCATTTTGAGACCCCAATTCAGCAGCCGTTTTAGGTGTTTTTGACTCCCAAATAGTGTCCTCTGCTACAGGGGGGGGTGGCGTCTGAAGCTGAACATCAAGCTTTGAAAGTACAGCGTCTGGGTCGAATGGGATTAAGCCAGCACCTTAAAAGCCTGCACGGATGTTGCTTTCTGTAAATGTGGCTTAATAGGCTGCTTTAAACGCTGGTAGAAACTCAAGCTTCGTGACGTGGTAGATGTGGTTACGGATAAGATCCTTAACTTAGCGCCTATATGCATCTTTCAAAGGTGAAAAACAGCCCACATCAAGTGGCTAAAGTAGATGCGATGAATGAGATGGCATGTAAAGCATAATAATGCTCTTCTCTTTACAAAGCTGCTGAAATTCAAGCGAATCATGGCTTTCATGGCTATCGATTATTAGCAGATGATGGACGCCTACTGTACGACCTTTTGTATGCTTGTTAAAGTGCTGTAGCCACTTAATACCAAGCTCATTATTTATCCAGCCGTTGTCGCTCAATGAAATAACCTAATCTGGTGGTATATCGTTGCCCTCGTACCATGCAGAAAGGTGGTACGTTCCTGCAAAGATGATGAATGGTAGGATTGCCTATCCTTTCGCGTTAATACCCTGGATTACCGTAACCCACTCGCGATTACCTGGCTGCACTGCTTTACGTTGATTACGTTTATCAGAGCCTGTAACAACCTTGCCGCCTAAAATAACACCCATCTGGAAGCCAGTCTCGTCAAAGTTGTAGATGTCTTCTTTAGTAATACCGTACTTCTCAATCATACGCTGTACGCGGTTGAACTAAGGCTTGATAATCTCAGGATCCTTGCATAGAGCTCTCTGGTAGTCGTACCTTCGATTGTAGACTGTTTTAACCTCTAGAGTTCACTGTACAAAGTTCTCTGGCTAGTTCTTGCCAACTAGGCTAGCAGAGCGCGTAGTAAGTAGATAATTAGCCATATCTCTTACAGCACCAAGCCTAGGGGGAAATCCTCGTAAATCTAGGTCGAGTACATGTTGAATAATAACCGATTCTTCTAGCTTAGTGAGCTTCTTTGAATTGGGTTCGCAATCGCGTCGTAAGGTGGTTCCAGTGCGTCGCCGTCGAAGCGTCGTTTAGGGAATATCATATACCGCTGCAGCGTGTCGCACGCTTTGTAATTGGCTTTTCTCAATTGCTAAAATAGCTAAGGATAGCCTACCTTCGTTATGAATTAATTAAGAGTTGCTTTGTTGTTGCATCGCGCTTGAAAGTTGGTAGGTCGCGTTTTGTTTGTGAGGTGGGCCACTCACTTAGGTAGGCCACTCATTTATGGAATACGTTAGTACTAAGTAATAATTTAAAATATTATATAAAAAATAAAAAATAAAACATAAAACATACTATAAATAAAAATATTTAGGTAAAACCTTGTTCACTAACATAAAGCTAATACATAAACACGTAATATAAAAAAAAAGTTTATAAAAAATCTTTTATAAAAAGCTTTATAAAGTACTATTTTATTTTAATTTTTTAAAGTATTTTTATTTAAAATTTGTTTATTTACTTAAAAGGTTGTTTTTTTAAAAAAAATTAAATATATATTTTCTATATTTTATAACGTTTTTTATAAGTAAGTAAACTATATAAGTAAGTAAACTATTTTAACTAATTTCTATTACTTTAATAGCTAATAGTAACCTATAACTATTAACTATTATTATTAGAATTAATAGATAAATAGCTAGCTTTAGCTTTAATTTATGTATATTTTTTTATATTATGCTTAGTCTACCTATAGCATTTATAATACTTAAACTATTATAAACTATTAGCTTTATATTTCTTACTAGACTTAATTCTATTTTTATTTATATATTAATATTAGCTTAAACTAGTATAGTTACACCTTTTATTTATAATAGAGTCTCTAGTTTTTATATATACTTCTTTTTATGCTTTTTACGCTTTAATATAACCTTATTAGTCTATTATAAAGTAGCTAGTTATAAGTATATTAAAATACTAGCATGTAATATTATTAATATACCTTTTATAAACTAGTCTAGTAATTCTAAAATTAATATAAATAAGCTATTTTAGTGCTACTTAATATATCTATATAAATATATAAACTAACTATTTAATTTAGTAATGTTATTAAATGTTTAAAGTTTTTATAGAGTTGTCTTTATAAGTAGCTTAAGTATTTATAGTCTAATATCTAACCTAAATAGAATAATATTTAAGTTAAATAAAATAAGGCCTGTATCTTAAAATTCTCTATATATATTATTTTTAGTAATTAAAGCTAGATAAGCTGTCTTAAAAAGTAGTAGAAAGTTAAGCTTAGTAATATAAAAAAAATATAATTTCTAACTAGCTTATTAACCTCCTATTTATAGGCTTACTTAAGAAATGTAAAGTAGTTTATATTTAAAGACTATAATAAATACAACGCGTTTACTAGCATATAGAGTGTAAAAATATTCTTCTTTTTATAAAATAGCTAAAATTTAAGAGACTTGTAGCTTTTATAGTTATCTAAAATTAATAGATAATTAATACTTATAGTTCTATCTTTTATGTATATATTAAAATACTTTAGCTAGTTAATATTTATTATATTTATTATCTAGCTATTCTTACTTATTAAAATTGCTTAGCCTAGTAATAGGTTCTTATACTAGTAAAATAAATAATAGACTTTAGTAAAGATAATAAATAATAGAATTAGCTAGCCTTAATTATTTATATCTTAAATAATTATAACTTATTTTCTATTACCTAGCTGTATAGCTTTAGGCTAACTATATTACTTAAAGCTTATAATAATTTTAGTAGTTAATAAAACACCTATTTAAAAGCCTATTTTATTAAAGTTATACGTGTTTTTATTAGTAATACTATGCTTTATTTTAAAGCTATGTATAAAATTAAATTATAGTTATATAATAATAAAATTCTTACAGTAAGCATACTAATAGTTATATTTTTTATTATATTTTATCTTAATTTCTTTAGTTCTCTTAATAAAGTTGTGTGGCTAGTTAATATTAACTATTAAATTATATTACTTAGCTAGTAAATAGTTAGCTATTTCTTTTATATAGATAAGCTTAGGCGTAAATTTTTATAAATTTAAATTTAAAATATATAAAATAATAGCTCTCTTTTCTAGCTTTATAAGTTTCTTTAAATTAGACTTATAATTACGTTATATAGTAGTTCTATTAATTTATTACTTAAGTATAGTTTTATTAACTTTATAAATTACTACTATATGTTATATAGTCTAAATTTAATCCTACTAAATAGTTAAAATAGCTAGTAATAGTCTACCTTTACTATAAATAAATTTAGTTGTGATTTATTAAGCTATAGTTATTAATAATTAATCTATTATAATTCTTAATTAAGGTAGTTCACTTACTTATATAGTTTACTTACTTATAAAAAACATTAGTACTTATTAATATTTATATATTTTATTTTTTAAAATAACTTTTTACTATTTTATAATATAACTTTATTTAAAGCAATATTTTAGGCTGTAAATTTAGTAGTATTTATATAATATTTATTATTAAATAATAGTAAATATAAACTTTTTATTTATATTAGTTCTAACTATTACTTATTATTTAAACTTTTAATTTAATTATATAAAAAGTTCTTTTTTATATTATATAATTTCATAAAATTATTATAATTTATTTTAGTACTTATGTTATGTTATTATATTATTATATTATAAATATTTAATTTTATTATTAATACTAGTTTATTAAGCTTGTTTTTAACTTTTTAGTATAGTATTTTATATTCTTATTTAAAATAAAATATACTTTTATAAATTTAACATTTATTTTATTATATTTTTTATATAATCTGTTTTTATATTACTTACTTTTTTTTATTTAAACTATAGTTCTTAAAACTTTCTTTAGTACTTTAATTTAAATGTAAATTATTTTAATATTAAGTTTTTTTATTTATAGTTTTTTAATAATGTATTTTTATTTTCTATACTTTAAATAAACTTTTTATACATATTACTTTACTTATTTATATTTTTTTTAGTAAATAATAAGATAGTAAGTTTATATTAGAAAATAGATATATTTTATTTAGATAATTTAAGTATTGCTTATAGTTTTTATATTATATCTAAATAAATAATCTTTTTAATATTTATTTATAAAAGACTTTTTTCTTATTATTATTTTTCTTTTTCTATCTTACTTTTTTCTTTTTACTTTTTTTTTTTTCTTTTATTTGCTTTTAGTTTGTGCTAACTCCCCCTACCTAATTATTCTTAATAAGGTATTTTTCTTAAACTTAGCTACTACTTAAAAGCAGATTATCTTACTATAGTATTAAATTATTACTTTATTATTTTTATTATTTTTTTTTGTATAAACTAAATATCTTAGCTTCACGTATACTAAGAACTTTTAAAGAATATATTTCTAAACTTTTATCTATAATAAATTTATAAGCAATAAGTTTTATTTTTATTTTTATTTTATTTTATTTTTAACTTTTACATTTTCTTTATCTAAAGCTATAATTGTAATTAAAGAAAAGATATTTTCTATTTATTATATAGTTTAGTATTTTCTTATATAACTAAATAACTTATTCTTTCTTCCTTCTTTCTAGTTTTTTTTAAAATTAGTAAGATATTAGTATATCTGCAATATATTATCTTACATATAACTTAATTAAAAATAGATTATATAGTTTTTATATTATTATTTTAGTTTTAATTATTTTGTCTTTAAGTTGTATTTTACTTCTTTAGTTAAATATACTTACTAATCTATTCTATTATCTATATTATACTTAGACTAAATTTCTTAATAATAACACGGCTGGTTACTTGTATAAAGTATTAATTATATTCTTATAATTATAAAATACTTTACCTTATATAACGTGTTTACTATAGTTATAATATTATAGTATAATAAGTAGAGAGTAGATGTCTAAAAGCTAGTAACTAATAGCTTAATATTAATATTAATATAAACTATAAAAATAAACAAAGCTCTTTTTCTAAATTCTAACTAAAATAAAATACTTTTTAGTAAATAGTATTTATGCTATTATCTTAGTTCTTACTATCTTATATTATATTTTTTAATTTTAGTTTTTTAGTAAAATACACTAGCTAATCTGCACTTTATTATCTATATTTTATTAAAACTAAACTTCTTAGTAATAATGTGGTAAAGTAATAATGTGGTAAAGTACTTATATAAGGTATTAATTTTATTCTTATAATCTTTATATTACTATTATAGCTTTGCTGGATATTCTGTCTAGTATAAAATATTTAGCATAACTATAATATTATAATATAACTAATAAAAAGCTAATATCTAGATACTAATAGCTAATAGCTTAGTAAGCATATTAAGTATGCTATAAGATATAAATAAAGTTCTCTAAATTAATTATCTAACTAGTATAGAGTACTTCTAGTAAGAACTAGATATTTATATATTATTTAATATAGCCTTATCTTACATAAAAGGGTTAGCTAATAATTAAAATATTAACTAGTAATTAATAGTTTTATTTAAGATAATATAAATTCTTAATTAGCTAAAAAATATAGACAGTAGGTTATAACATAAATAGGCAGGCTAAAATATAGAAAATAATTAAAAAAATTATCTTACTATATTTACTAGCTAATTACCTAAGAAGCTGTGTATATTCTTATTATAATAAAGTTTCTATAGTATCTATAAGTCTAACATGTAATAACTAAGCTTATAATAAGAATTATCTTAGAAATATTAAAAGTAATAAATAATTTAATACTATTAATAGTAATAGTTATTAGCTTAGAGAGATAATTATATATTTAAATTTCTAAATCTAGCTCTATTCTTTAAGCTAGAAAACTTAGTAAATTTTCTATTATAATAGCTACTATTAGCACTCTTCTATTAACTACTTTACTTCTTTTTATAAAATATATTTCTTTTAATTTTTTATTACTTAAGCGTAAGATGAAATTTAAGCTTAAGCTTAAAAATAAGCTTAATATAATAGAAAACAGCCTCTACAAAGTTAGCTTTTATAAATATAATAGAAAGTAAACTAATATTAATAACTTCTTAACTAATCTATTAAACTCTAATATATTATGTTCTTTAGATTAAGAATTATTAGTAGTAGTAGAAGCAGCTAGCCTTTTATATTTATTTTATTTAAATATTTCTAGCTTTTAAGCTATATAAGCTAATAAATTTTAGCTAATATATATATATATATAAATAATAAAAACAATTTTAGTATAAATTTTTTTATAAATATTATAAAGTTAGTAGCTTAACTAAAAAAGGCTTAACTAAACTATAGACATTAAAATAAACTTAGCTATAAATAAATTATTTAATAAAAGTAGTCTAAATAGGTATATTAATAGCACTATAATACTAATTTACTAATTAATAGTAGAATTTCTTTTAGTTTTAGATAATAACGTAGCTAAAGTAAACTATAGTTTAAAGAATATCTAATTTAGTAGCAAATAGTAAGAATATTAGAATAATAATCTAAATATAGCTAATATATATATATTCTCTATACAGAACACAAGAAACATGTATAATAGTAAGTAATTATTTTATAAACCTAAAAACCCTATTTTAACGCCTTTAAAAATAGTTTTCTAAAGTAAAATAAATATTATAAGAATATTAGTATAATAAGCCTACTATCTACAATACGCAAGTAAAATTATACTTTATTTATTAATATAATTACTTTAAAACTAGCTTTAGAAAACTCTTATTTAGTAAAATAGTAAAAGTTAATTTAGTTATAAATAAAAAGCTTTATAACTAGTTTTATAAACACACTAATATTAATACTGTTACTAGACTATAATAACTAAATTTTATTTCTTAGAACTAGTAATAATCTTAATACTAGTTACTTAGATAATAATAGTAAAGATAATAATATTAATATTCTAAACTTAGTGTGAAGTTACTTTCTTAATTTAGTAAATAACTACTATAGTAAACATAATAGGCACGTAATAAATAAAGAATTACTAGAATTTAAATAAATAAAAACTAATTAATATGTTAATTTAAATCTATATAGGGGTAAAGATAAAAGCTATAATACTAAAATTAAAATTAAAAATAGTAATAAAAATAAACTAAATTAAGCTAATAATATCTCTAGTAAAGCTACTACTATAACTTTTTAGTAACATAAATCTAGTAATTATCTACTTTATAATAGTTAATATAGTTTATTATAAACTTATATTAAACATTAGAGCTAGAGTATAATTCTAGTAAAAATATTATAATAACTAAATTTACTACTATTATACTACTACTCTTAACTTAAAGTAAATATTCTAATTTAGTCTACTTCTTTTTAAACATTTTTTCTAAGAATAAGAGTAGTATATAATTATAAAACTAGTTATAAACTAAGTACTTATATAGACTATTAATTAACTAATATTACTGACTACTAAGTACTAAAATATATAACATTAGTAATAATAATTATCTAATATAATAAGATAATATTAAAATTATCTTTAAAGCTATTACTAATTATATGTAACTTATTTAGTAATATAGGCTAATTTCTTTACATAATACAAATAACGTCAGATTTATAGTTATTAATAAGTTATTAATATAACTATTATAAAGTATTAAATATATATACTAGTTAAAGCTAGATGTAGCTATATAATAATTATACTAGCCTAAAAACTAATATATATAACTTATATAATAATAGTATTAGCTATAACGTTATTAACTTAAATAAAAATAATAGAAATAATAGTTTTAAGAGTTATAATAAAAGTATAAATAGTAAATATTTAGGTAATAGCAAATCTAATACTAGGTTTAATAATAATAATAATAATAAACTATATAATAGAAAGCTTAGACGTGTTTATATTTAAATATATAAATTTTAGTTAAAATTAAATAAACAGCACTTACTTACGTACAGATATAAAATAGATATAAAATATAATATATTTTCTCTTTTTCTAAATTACACAGTAGGTGTAGTACGGGTATACTAGTATATATTATAAAGAAAATAATTTATTAAAGTTAGTTTAATACCTACTATATATTTAATTTATTCTTTTCGTTTTTTAATTTCTCTAATTTAAGTCTAAAAAGGCCGAGTTTATGTAAATTTATATTATTATATATTATCTATTTATTAGTTTAATTTATAATAGAAGTTTAAATATAACTAGAAAAAAACCCGCAAATTCTTAGTCTATAATTCTAATTATTTAAGTGTTATTATTCTATGTTTATTATAATATAATTATAATAATAGCTTATTAAATTTACTAGACTAGAGCTAGTTTACTCTTTTAAAATGCTTTATATTTATTCTTAAATAAGAAAGGAAAATAATAGAGAAATAAGTAATTAAGTATTTAAAATATAAAGTAAAGAAGTAAGAGACCATAATTAAGTAGATATATTAAAGATATATATATATATATATTATATTCTTTCTTAATTAGACTTAAGCTTTATTCTATAAAATTCATAATTCTATTCTTAATTAAAATCTGAAATTTCTTTTATAGAATCTATACTTCTATTTATACGCTAATCTATATATAGTATAGCTCTTATTATATATATACTATTTTTTTTCTACTTATTATCATTATCGTCCTTCTAATCTACATTTATGGTAATATTATTAAACTAGATATTAACTTATATTTAACTAAGCTAAAGGCGTAGTTAGTTAAGACCTTAGAAATAAACTATAGGAATATAATTAATATTAGGTATTTAGGCATAAACTTTAATATCTATTATCTAATTTATATAAGTAAAGTAACTTAATAATTTTTAGGCTCTATTAAAGAGAAAATACTAATTTAAAAGTTAGGTATAACTTAAATTAAGAATAGTATAAAAATAGCGTTAGCAGAAAGTCTAAAAATTTTTTTATATAAAGTTAATAAAGTAGTTTTAAGTTATTTAAGTAAAGATATATAGCTAAACTTACTAAACTACTATTATATATAGAATATTAAGAATTTAGAAAAAAGCTAAATAAACAAAGTTAAATTCTATAGTTTAAGTAAAGTAATAAAGAATTTATATTTTATTTAAATTAGTATAGCGTTTTATGTAGAGTCTAATAGCTATATTAATTATAATATATAGCTTAGCTAAGTCTAGATTTTAATTACTACTAAATATAGTACTAATAAATATATAATAGTTTTAGAGAATACTAGCAGATAATATAAATAATAAATACAATTTAGTAATAAATAAATTAGGAACTTAAATAGCTAAAATAACTTAAGTAATAATAATATTAATAGTCTAGTTAGAATACCCTTAAACATAACTATTACTAAAAAACATAATAATTTTACTAATATGAAAGGTAGAGTATAAAGTAGTAGAGCTAATAAAATAAAAAGTTATAATTAATAAAAAAAAAACTAAGAGTAGCAGAGAGTAATAGAAGAGGAATTTTATATAAAAATTACTAAAAAATAATATAGAAAAGTAAGAGAATATAAGAGAAAATAAAAGAAATAAGTATTTTATTTGAATTATTTTCTATAGAATTAAGAATAGAGAGTCATACTTTTTAAATGTAGTTAGTATTATACTAAATAGCTATAATAAGCCTAAAAATAAATTACTTATTTACTTATTCTACTTAGCAGATTTCTTTACTAGTATCTTAAATTCTTTATAATATTATTTTATTAGTTTCTTAATTACTCTCTATTAACTATATGTTTGGACTATTCTATTAAAAATATATATAAATTATTCTCTAATCTCTACAAGAACCTTAAGGAGGTAATTTATAAAAATATTTTATATCTACTATATTTATTAGCTTATATTATAGGCTGTTGCTTTATTTTCTTTTATTAATAATAAAAGTATTTTAAACTTATTATTATTTTTATAGTTACTAACTAATGCTTAGTGCGTAGTTATAAATAAAAATATCTTAAAATTTAATAAATAATTTTATTAAACTAAGTAACTATTTTACTATTATATATATTAATTAATAATAAATAATGCAAGTAGTGTTTTCTTAGTTTTTATTATTAAATAATTATATAATAAAAATAAGTTATCTTACTTTAATTACTAAACTTAGTATTTCTATTTTTATACTTACTTTATTTATTTAAGCTATAGTTGTTATATGTTTTTAAAAAAATAATTTACTTCTATAAGAAGTTATACTCTATTAATAATTAATATTATTTTATTTATAATAAATATATTTCCTATACTACTAACTGTAGAAAACTAAAATATAAAAATATATTAAATTCTATAACTTTTAAGGTATTAAATAGTTCTTAGAAATAACTAAGCTTTTTATATAGAGTTCTTTTATTAATATTAATATATTTATACTTAAACAAATACTCTACGCCTAACTACGTTTTATTTAGAGGGAAGTATGTATATAATAATATAAAAATTTTACTTTCTAATTATACGTTAACTAAGTATAGCTGTAAAAAATAATATAATATAATTTTTAAATTAATTTAATACTCTTTAGCTAATATAGTAATAGAACTTAATAAAATTTAAAAACTTTTTTATTTAGCTTGGCCTTAGAAATTCGCAACGTAATCTAGAAGTATATAATTAATAGTTATTATATTATAATTAAATATGCTGTATATAGCTAAGATATAAAATAATATTATTATAAAACTATTTTATTAATAATAGATTATAATAACTAGAAGCTTTAGTAATGTTGCTTTTAACTATATAGAGTTTATTAATAAATACATAATAAAATAGTTCTTTTCATGTATTCATTAAATATATTTGCGTTCTAAAATATTAATATTATAAATAAATAAATAAAAAGCCTTTTTTAAATATAGTAAAAGAGTATTTTATTTTTACAGCCTCTAAGAGAATAGCTAGAGCTATATAAAAAAGATAAAAAAAAAGATTTTATAAAAAATTTCCTAGTCTAAATTTTATAAATATTTCATCTATTAGTTTTCCTAAGTCTTTAATTATGTATAAAAGGAAATATAAGTTAATAAAAGCTTATATTCTAATATAAAAAGAAAAGTAAAAACTAACTATTACTTAAGCTATAAATATTTAAATTTACTAGCATTACTTTCTCCTTATAGTTTTTTAACTTTATAATTAGATTAAAAAAAATAGAACTAGATTGTAAAATAGCTTTTATAGTTAAGTAATTACTTACTCTACTTCTTACTAAAGCTATAAATATTTTTATTTATTATATAATTATGGAACTAAACGTGGAAAATATAGATTATTCTAGTTATAAAAATTATTACTAGACTTTCTATTCTTAGCTCTACTTTTACAAGTAAAGATGTCTCTTTTATAGTATATTAATATTAATAAAATAGGAATTTCTATTAACTTATAGATAAATTAATAGCTTTAAAGAATATATTATTAATATTAAAGGTCTTAGTTAATTAGGTATGTAGAATATATAATATAACTATATTTTTTATATATTGCTTTTAAGGAGACTATAATTTAAATATTATAAAAATAACAATAACTACTATACCTTATTTAAGATATTTATATTATTTATTTTCTCTTTTTAAAAGCTACTACTACTTTCTTTTTTCTTTTAAATTTAAGTCTTTTAAATTTAGGTCTTTTGAATTTTTTATAGCCTGCTTTAGCTTTATTACTAATTACTATTATAACTTTTTCTTTTAGTATTATATTAATATTTATTATTATTTTAAGTATAATGTCTATAAAGGTATTATTAATAATTCTTTTTTATAAGTTAGTAGCTTTTCTTACTGCTTTTATAAACCTCCGTTTATAAAATAAGCTAGCTAAAGAAAAAAGTAAGTTTAATATATTTTTATTATTATAATTATTACTAGAGCACTTTATAAGCTTTTTATTAAAATAAAATAAATTCTATTATTTTTCCTATAAAAACTAAAAGTTAGTGTAAAATAAGTAATTAAAGAGTATATAATACACACTCTAGTAATATTTATTACTATAAATTAATATAATTAATATATTTTGTCTTTGTTAAAGTAGGTTATACACTTTATATAAATTAATTATATATTCTAACTCTTTTTAGCTTATTAGGATAGTAGAATGTCTCTAAGTTAATTTTATTAATTTTTTTTTAATTCTAGATTATTTTAAGGCTTAAAAATAGGCATACTTCCCTCTCTAGAAAAATTTAGTATTATAAAAATCCTACTATTAAGTTTTCTAACATATAGGTTATAGTTAACTATATATATAATTTATAGTAGTTTATTATATATATAGTATTAAATTTAGCTATTTTAAAGTACCTAAGTTTATTAATACCTACTTATATAGTTTTTATATATAGAGAATTAATAGCTTATAGTAAGCTATAAATTACTTTTTTACTTTCTTAGTAATAAATTCTTTCGTGGTCTTGTAATTCTAAGATTTATATTCTATTTTACTTTTTAAAAAACCTAGCTTATTTTAGTAACATAAATACAAAATAGTATCTAAAAAAATAATTCTAAATTATATATAAAACTATAATCTTTATTACTGTAAAGTGTAATAATTATTATAAATACTTTTATACTAATTTTACTTAGTATTTAAAGTATTAACTATATTTTCTATATTTATAAGCTTTACCTAGGTAGATATTACTATAATATAGGAGCTTAATATTTATATTATTTAAGCTTACTATATTTAATAATACAGAGAATATAAGCCTATATTTACTTTACTTAATATATTACTTTATTTTTATATTTTAATGTATTATTTTAATTCTTAAGCTTTAGTCTACCTGTACACTTTCTACTTATTATTATAAATAAAAACTTATTATTATAATTTAAGATAAACTAGCTATAAGTTTTTATAATACTTAATTAACTTAAGAGTATATACTTACTTTAAGACTAGATTTAGTTTATAGAAAATAAGCCTAGAGACTATTATGCCTGGCTGTCTTAAAAAATAAACTAATAAGAAATAATATAGTAATAATTAAAAGATAGTTATACTACTATAAGCTATATAAAATATGTCTAGTATTCTAAATTTAAGTTTATATTATAACTCTAATAATGTGGTTTTGTATTTCTTAGACTTTTAATTTATTAAAGCTAAAACTATTTTTTTATCTTCTTTTTCTTTTTCTATTTTTTAAAATACTAAGTATCTGAAGCCTTAAAAGTGTAGAAAAAAACACAAAATATACTTAAGTTAAAGTAATAAAGTTTTAATAAATTTTATAGACTTTAACTACTTAAATATTATAAAAGTAGTAGGCTAAAGCCTGCTAAACTCTATATTTAAATATAAAACAAGTAAGTTAAAAAATAAGAAGTTATATAATATTACTTAATAAAGAATTAACTCTAGAATACGTAATATAAAGAATAAAAAAAACATTTTAAAAGAAAAGTACTAAATTTAAGAAAAATCTTATATCTAAGTTAGAAAAAGTATTTAGGCTAGTTAAAGCTATATAAAAATTTTATAATTAAGTAAACTACATATTACACTACTAGTTAGATCTTAGTATTCTAAATTAAAAGAATATATTAATAAGCTTTTAGGTATACTTTATTAATATTACTTTTACTATAATATATTTATTAAAATATTTCTACGTAAGCTTTACCTATACTTTTCTAAACCTAAATTTTTCTAAGGATCTTAATAAAATAATTAATTTATACTATTAGTTTTAATATTAACTAATATACTTTTACTACTTTATAAGTAGCTTTAATTATTAATAAATCTATTAAATAAGTTTATTTTAAAGTAATTAGATAACTTTCTTTTACCTCTAGTAAATATAGTGCTATATATAAGTTAATTATACTATTAAATAATTATAATAAAAAGCTTCTTAAAATTTTTTTTCTTTACTACCTTTATTCTGCTTTTAGGGCTGCTTTTTTTACTAATTTTAGTATTTTACTTTTTCTTTATTACTTTTAGTCTATGAACTAATATATAAGTTTATCTACTATTTTAACTTTTTTTTTATTAATCTCTTTTTTATAACCTTTCTTTTTAGTAATTTTTCTTATTAATAACCTTTTAATAGCTTTTACTACTTTAGATAATAGTAATAATAGTAGTAGTAAACTTTTTAACTAAAACTTTTATTTATTTAACTATAGTAATAAAATATAATTTACATAGAATACAGTTAACTCTTAGAGTAAATAGCTTTTAATAATGTTTATATTATATTACTAACTATTCTTTAGTTTAATTTAATAGGAATAACTTTATTATTTTTAATTATTTATATTTTTTTATTTCTTTTTTAGCCCAGTACCTTATTTTAGCTAGAGAAAAAATTAATTTTTTTAACTTTATTTACTTTAATTCTTTCCCTAGCTCTATCTAGTTCTAGATTAATTCTAATTAGGCTAAATTTCTAAATAATAGCTAATACTATTAAGTAGGTAATAATACTTATTTACTTATTATTTTTAAAGTTAATAGTTCTTAAACGTTTAATGTAAATGGTATTTATAGAATTAGAAACTAAAACTAGCTAGCTGCTTTATTTAGCTATTATTTTTAAAATACTTAAAGATTTTAGATCTATATTAACGTTTTATATACTAGCTAGAACTTAGTTTATTAAGTATACTTTTAGTTTATAGGCTCATTTTTAAATATACTATTAAGTAATTTTAGGCTTTACTAATTACTAAAATATCTTATTATTTTTAAGTTAATATACTAACTATATATTTAAAGAGTATAACTATAGCTTTATAGCTTTATATAATATATAGTTTCTTTTTATCCCCGCTTAAATATATCTCTAATAAATATATAAAAGACTTAAATAGTAACTTTTAAAATAGAGCTAACTACATAATTTTTTATTAAAACTAAATACTATATATTAAGTAAAAGAATAGCTATTAAGAATGTATACAAAAATAAATTATATATAACTAGAGTTATTCTAATATTATTTACTATTTACCTAAAATAATAATAAAGCTATAGTTTTAGTAAATATAAAATAAGTTTAGCTGTATAAGTATACTTATAAGTAATATTTAATAATAATAAATATAATTTAGCATAAAATATTACTACCTAATTAAAAGTAAAATAAATTTTCTAAAAATAAACTAGAAGGAATATAAATTAGTTAATAATATTAAAAAATATATAAAAATAATATTAAAACTAAAATAGCCTTGTAGTATTATTAAGTAGTGTAAACTTCTAATTTTTACTTAATTTAGAATAAAGTTATTAAGTATTCTAATACTTTTTAAATATTAAGTGCTTAGTAATAAGCTTATAAAGTATATATTTTATTTAAATTTTATTCTTATAATACTTACATTAATTACATAATAGGCTTTTATAAATTCTTTTTATTTTTATTTTATTATATAAGCATACTATTACTCTCTTTCTCTATTAATTATACTAACTATTTATTATATTTACTAGAATATTTTATACTACATATCTAAAAAGTATTTGCTTAGAAAGTATTAAATAAATATTATTACTTAATTAATATTATAAAAGGTTTGCCCTGTAAATTAGTAGTTTCTATCTTTAAGTTTAGAAAACTATTTCTAGTTCTTAAAGTACTATATTTAGTTAGAATCTCTTTTTTTTTTTAGTGTCTTAGTAATTTCCAGTTTAATAAAATATTATACCCTATAACTATATATAATATTTTGTAGATAAAAACTAGTTGTATTAAAAATAGTTTTAAAAGTCTTACTTTTAATAACATGCTATTATAGGATTCTAATAATAAACTACTTCTTTTAATACTAATACTTCTTAGTAAATTTAGGAACTCTTAAATAGTTTAGTATATTTACTATATTTAATATTCTTATTTATAGGCCTAATTCTATAAGTAGTAGTAATTTATATTATAGAAATAATAAATAAAATAACTAGTCTATGCGCCTAATAGTTAGGAGATTTAATATTTTAACTCTTTAATCTATTTTTTTAATACGTAATATATATACCTTTCTTACTTATATTTATTTTTATAAATATTATCTAAAGATCCTTTTTCTACCCTGTAATAATGCCAAGAAATTAAAAGAAATATATAAAAGTAGTTTAGAGAATTTAAGAACTACAAAAGAGCTCTATTATCTTTCTAGGTATAATAAAATATTTAGAATTTATTATAAAAATTTAAGTTAGTTATATGTGTTATATATAGTAGATTATATTATACTAAAATATTACATAAGTAATTGCACAGATAGTGGGTTTAATTCTAAAGATATTAATTAAAATATATTTTAATAGAGAAAGCTCAAAAGCTGAGTAGTAAAAAAATTAAATTATATAATAAATAAAAATATAAGAGAAGGAATTTTCTATAATAGTATTTAACACAACACACCTAAGCAGCTATTTTTTAATATTATTATATAAAATAGTTATTATTTCTAATAATAGTTTTCTAAGTACTTAAATATTGTTCTGTATTTATAACTTTATACTTTTAAATAGTAAATTTAATACATAACATATTTTAAATACTAACTATTCTTAAATTATGTTTTTAATTCTATTAATATTAATTAATATAGTATTAGCCTCTATACTAATAATAATATTTAATAGTTTTAAATCTATATACATTATATTATGTTAATAAAGGTAAGTAAGTATATAAATAATTTATAATACCTATTTTTACTAAGGCCAGGCTGTATTAGGTTTTAATAATAGTAATATATTTTATATACCTTATAATACATCTCTTAATATGTTATTTAAATAGTATTTAAAAAGAATATTTTATAAAATAGTTTAGTTCTTTACTTTTATAGTTTAGTAGCTTTAGTAAGTTAGAATATTTAATATAAATTTTAGAAAATAATAATAGTAACTAGCTATATAATAGCTTTAATATTATAAAATAATTATAAATTTTATAGCTTCTAATTCAAAACTTAACTATCTTTTAGTATATAAAGAAGGATATTTACTTTCTTATAAATATATAACTTATTATTACTAGTAACTTATATCTTATATATGTTACCACTTAGCTAACGTATTTTACTTATTTCTAATAAGTTTTTAGTTAGGATATTAGTATTATAGTTAAATAGTAGAAATTATATATAAAACAGGTCTTCTTATATATAGAGCTGTAAATAAATAATAATTAAGTAATACTATTAAAATATAGTATTATTTTTAATAAAAGAATATAATTAAGTATAGTAATATTATTTTAATAGAAAAAAAGAGTAGTGTCGTGTTTACACTTAATAAGTAATTTTATAACCATATTATCTAAAAACTATAAATAATTAAAATTAGAGTATAAATAAAGATTTTTAAAGTCTTTTTATTATTTTTCTATTCTTATATAAGCTACTTTATTTAAGTGTAGTAAGCTTTTAAAAGTAATTATAATATACTACTATAAACAGGCGAAGCGTGTAATAATATATAGTTAATATTTTCAAAACTTCTAGCCATACTTCTATTTAATTTTATTATAGTTATAATAAGTTTAGTTAATAGACTATAAATAGTTAGATATAGCTGTAGCTATAAATATTATAATATAATTAGACTTAGTACTTAAAGCATGCAAAGCTAAGAAAGTTTAAAATTAGAAATAATATAACTATTTATTAAAGAAACTTTTCTAATAAATATTTTCGGCTATAGTAATAAAAACACGTGTAGTAGGATTTTAAGATAAAGAAATTTTAATAAGTACTAGTTACTAATTCATGACTTTAATAAGTACTAATTAAGAATATAGCTAATATAATTATTTCTAAAAATAAATATACTAGCTAATTATAAGCTTAGTTTCTGCAAACTTAAAACGTAATATATATTTTAAATAAATTAGACTATAAATTTATAAGCTATGTATTAATAATTAACTTGTATATATAGTAAAAAAGTAATTTATTTTATTTTATATAAATTACTATTACTTTATAAAAACATGCTATGGCTATAAAATCTTATTATTTTAAAAACTATAAAAAACTATATATAAGTAATAAAAAAAAGTTCAAACATATATAATAGTTATGTTATGTATATAATACTAAAAAAGTTTAATAGTAAAATATAGTTATAGTTTTAAAAAAGCTTATAATTTTTTTATATAAACTACCTATTAAACACTAATACTTAAGAGCTATATATTTTATTAGTAATTTACTATTAAATAATAATTACTAGCAAATTAATTTTATTATTTTATAAATAAATATTCTTTATAGTAATAGTAATTATTAGTGTAGTTAATTCTTTTTACTATATTTATTTCTAGTAAGTAAATTTTCTCTTTTATTAGCCTTTTTTTTTAATTCCTCTTTAGGTTTTTTACTACTATTCTGATTTTTATAAAAGGGATTAATATATATTATTCTAGATAATATTAAGTATATTATAAACCTATTTAAATAGTATACTTTCTTTTTTTTAAAGTTAACTATAATACTATTAGTACTATCTTTAGTTTAACTTTAGCTTTTATTAACTTTTTTTATAGTAACTATAAAAATATTTATAGTATTATATTTAGTTTAATTATTATTTATAAAAGTACTGCTCTTTTAGTCTCTTAAACTAAGTATACTTAAAATAATAAAAAAATTCAACTAGTCACCTAATATAGCGTTAATAGATGTGTTAGAAATAAGTTTTAAAGAGAAAAACAACACTATTAAAAATTTTCTCTAAATAAATATAAGTATACCTTTTATGTAAAAAAAAATTTATTTTTTATTTATAATAAGCTATACTCTTAATATAAAGAGCAGACTAAAACTTTTTTAAATTTAAACTTAAGTATACCACTTAAGTAGTACTTTACAAAATAAATAGTTAAATAAAAAAATAATTAATTAAAAGTAAATAATTTATAATAAAACTTTAGCTTTTAAGTTATAAAAATAATTATAAGCTTTTATATTTATTTAAAGATAATATATTTTCCTACTCCTATTAAATATAGTTACGTGAATTAAATCTAGAAATAGTTTAATAATATATATAAAATATTAGTTTTAACTACTAAACTTTGTGGTGAAATGTAGTTAGAAAAATAAGTATTTTATTAAAACTTTATTAAAAAATTAGTTAGGACTTTTATAAGATTTTACTTTTAACTAATTAGTAAGCTAATAAAGAAATATACTTATAGAATTAATATAATAAAGCTTTTAATATAAGTATAAAAGATATTTATTAGTACAGATTTAATACTACTAAAATATTACTAGAATTCTAACTAAACTTTAGCTAAGATCCAACCTTTATTTAAATATAATTACAATAAAAATTAAGGTATATGAATATTTTCTAATCTTTTCTAAAAATTACTAGCTTATTACTTAGTTCTTCTTTATTATAAGTTTATAAATATTTATTTAACCTTTAGTTATGTATACTCTGTTTTTATTTTTTATTATTATTATAATACTTTTTAGACCTTATTAGCGTAAATAAAGTAAATAAAATATATAAAATATATTAAGATTACTATTAGGTAAACAGCAGTACTAAAGCTAGAAAAGTAAATAAATAAAGTAAAAAAAACACTTAACAAGTTTTTTTAAGAGTTATTTTAATATATTCTATTTCTAAAAGACATACTAAATTATTACTAACTTGTAGTATAATAAATCTTAGTAAAATTCTAAACTTAGCTAAACTCTAAATAAAATTAGTATATTAGTTAAGAATATTAAAATTATATATTCTTTAATTTAAAGTAAACAAAATATAGCGTTTTAGCCTAAATCTAATTATATTTAAAATTAGTATAAAAATAAGTTATTTAGTTACTAATTTATATATATATATATTTACATAATAGTAGCTTATTACTATTAAAGGTTGTTAAAGAGTTATTAGAAAATTATTAGAAATTTTTTTTATATATATTATATAGCTATATAGATAGTACTTATTAAGTTTATTTAAGTACTATAGTATTTTAAAAATAGTAGCTAAGTTTATACATAATTAAACTCATTTATTTACTAAACTAATTAAAAAGTATTATACTATATTTAATTTAATATAATTCTAATAAAGATTTTGTAAAATGCTAGATAGTTTTCTAACAGATTATTTTCTATAAGTTACTATAAAATACTTATAGATTTTTTTTAACTTTTTTATATATCTAATAAGTACCTGTGCATGTATTAAGTTACTATAGAATTAAATTAAAAGAAGTTCTATTACACGCTGTTAATTTTTAATAAAGTAATATAAAAGTCACTTAAGATATTTAAATTAATATAGTTCTATAATAGCATTAGATAAAAAGAAAAAAAATATATAAAAAACTTTTAATCTCTTAGCTTAATTAAAGAGAGAAATTAATTTTAAGATATTTAAAAAATAGAATCTCTACCACTAGTTTCTAAAACATATTAAATATATTAGTAGCTGTGAGATAGTTCTATTATATATAATAGTACTTAAATAGTTTATAATTATAAATATAAAAAATTATGTTAAGCTTAAGCTTCTATTAAAATTTAAAAAGCATAAATAAATATATTACTATAAGACTTTAAGTAACCTTATAAAAAAGTATTCTAAAAAATATATATAAAAGACTAAATATTTCTATTAAAATATATAAAACTTAAATTAAGCTAGTCTTTTAAAATATTTAATTAATTTAAGTATAAAGAGTTAAGCAAAAGTCCCTATAATTAATAAGCTTAAACTATAGAATTATAGAGCTTAAATTAATATATTAATCTATTATATTTTTACTAGTTTTTCTAAATATTTAATAAACCTAAGTACTTAAGAAAGTGGCTTTATAAGCAGTTAGTACTAAATTTAAACTTATATAGTCTAAACTTATAAGCCAGCCTGCTATAATAGTGTTAGTATTTTTTAATATTTTATAAACTTAAAAAGTTACGTATATATCTTTATAAATTAGAGTAGAACTATAGAATGTACTAATACATTAACTTTTTATATTATTAATAGGCTTATAACTAGTATTATCTACACTTTAATTAAATACTAAAAAGCTATAAAAAATATTAGAAGTGTATTTATATTCTTAGTATATATACTATACAGGTAAGTAAAGTGCTTATTATTTATTTAGTTATATAAAATAAATTTACGGATTACTTAAGGTTTATTTATTAAACGAGTTTTTAAACTTATACTTAAAAATACTTAGACTATTATTATATCTAATTAAATGCAGAATATAGTATAAATAATAGAACTATATTATATAACATTATTACTATTTATTTTAATTTTTATTTCTAATGAAATTTATATTTACTTTTAAGTTTAATACTTTTAAGTAATATAAAATATTTTTAGACTTAGCTTTAAATAATATTATTTTTTAATAACGTATTTTATTCTAATATTTCTAATAATATAATACTACTATCTAGTTTCTTATAATAGTATTATTAAATTCTTAGTATCTTTTATTTCTACTTTTCTAATAATATTAATGTTTAATTTGTTATTTAATAGCTTTCTAATCTTTATTATACTACTAGTTAAACTAATATTAATAACTATTACTATAGTATTTATAAGTGTAGAAGTTTTATATATAGTTTTTTTTTTATAGGCTCTTATTTAATAATATATTTATTATATTATAACTATACTAAATTAGTATTAATTTTAATTATTTTAGTTTAAATAAAAGCTTTTTTTTTTTTTACTTATTTTTATAAAATCTTTATTAGTTAAAGATTTAGATATTTTAACTTTATATAGTATATTATAAATTATAATTACTAAAGGCACCTAGTTAAT